>OZ024741.1:202682454-202732454 GCA_964016885.1 Eledone cirrhosa
CCCTGCCAAAGTTCGCACTGGCGTCCCACAAGGCACTGTGTTGGGCCCACTTCTTTTCATCATCTACATTAATGACATTATTGATATCATCAAACACAGTAACATCAGAATCTTCGCAGATGATTCCAAGCTCCAAAGAGTCATCAATGAGGTGGGTGACCGGACTTGCCTTCAGTCAGACCTACTGACTGTTATCCAATGGGCAGAGATGAATAATATGCTGTTGAATGAGGATAAGTTTGAACTAATCCACTTTGGTAAAACGGATGCTCTGAAACTACCATACTCTCTTCCTTCGGGTGAAACTCTGGTGGCTTCTAATAACATCAGAGACCTGGGAGTAATTGAGGACAACAATATAAGCTGGGCCACTCATATAAACAGCAAAGTTGATATGGCCCCCAGAATGTACTCCTGGATTCTTAGAACTTTCCTGTTGAGAGATATCCACACTGTTGTCCTTCTCTTCTCCACTTTTGCCCGACCCCCACCTTCAATACTGTTGTCCACTGTGGTCACCCCACACGAAACAAAGTATCATGAACGTTGAAGCACCCCAAAGGTCAATTACAAAAAAGATAGTTGGCATGACAGGCCTTGACTATTGGGGTCGATTAGAAAAGCTCAAACTTTATTCTCTTCAACGTCGCCGTGAACGCTACATTATCTGTATGATGTGGAAAATATTCCATCAGCTTAGCCCAAATGATGTTGGCATCATCTTTAGTGTACAACCAAGGCTTGGGCCCCGTGCTATCCGCCCAGGACAAAAATCCGACTCGCATCACATAACAACAATACGGCACAATTATTTCACCTCAATTGGCCTTGCACTCTTTAACATTACACCAAAACACATCAAAGCAGAGACAGACCCCATCAAGTTCAAGAAGTCTTTGGATAAATTCCTTCAAGAAATCCCGGATAAGCCTCCTACACCCGGATATGCCTCCGTAAACAATAACTCTCTGCTCGAGTGGGCCATGGTGCCCAGACACTGATTTGTAAGTCTTCGCTAGGTGGTGCTATTAAGTTAGACATGGCCTGGGCCAATACTGGCCGAAACCTATCAAAGTTATCAAAGTTATATATATATATATATCTTATATATATATATATATATATATATATATATATATATATATATATATATATATATATGAAAGACGTAAAATAAGAAAATTAAAAAAATTAAAAATTAACTTACTTACTAAAATTTTCACTCCAACTAATTAGTTTCTGTAATGGAATAAAGATAGTTACGCAATGTAACCATCGAGAATTCATTACGTCATTACCCTTGTGTTCTATCTTAGCATGTTGGTAGAGTACATGCTAAGATAGAACACAAGGGTAAATTAGAGAACATAGAAATAAAAATAGAATCTACACACAGAAAAGATGCAATGTTTAGACAAATTACAGAGGCAATAAACATAAAAGAATTACAACCAAAATTAAATAGAAAATATGAGTGGAACAGCAACATCACAACTTACAATTAAGGACAAAATGAAAACACACACACACATAGAACAAACAACCAACCAGTAACATGTAAATAAACAAATAAATAAACAAATAGATAAATGAACAGAAACACACACAGACACCCGGATGTGGCGCATGCGCAGACTGAGCACACAACACACACACAGAAACAAAATGGCGTAGGACAGAACAAAGGAGAGGCACAGAAACAAAGAAAGGAATCCCCAGTCACTAAAGAGGTCACAGAGTGTGTGACGAAAGGACTATGACTATATATAAACAACTATCTGGTTGTGGAACCAACCAACCAACCAGAAATTTATAAATTTATAAATTTGTAAATTTATAAATATATAATAAACTGAAGTGAAAGCAACTGGTGCGTGTGTTTCTTATTGGCAACATGACCCTCCCAAAGTATAACAATATCGGTTTCAACACACGATTTCAGATAAAGAATCTTGCTAAACAAATTCAGAAACGAAATATATATATATCTTATATATATATCTTATATATATATATATATATATATATATATATATATATATATATATATATATATATATATATATATATATTATATATATATATTATATCTCTCTCTCTCTCTCTCTCTCTCTCTCTCTCTCTCTCTCTCTCTATATATATATATATATATATATATATATATATATATAGGTGTGCAGCTAAGCACTCAATAGGGTATATTACCCTATAATGTATATATAAACGTTAAGACCCTCTTCCTGCTATTTCAAGCGTTAAACTAATATATTCCTTCCATACCGTTTGTGTTGTTATTTCTGTTTCTCTTTTACCCTTACCCCCCCCCCCCCCCACACACACACACGCACGCACACACCCATACGCACACACACATATGTATGCAATGTCTACATGTTACATAGGGAATGTATAGGTAAATCTTTCAAATATTTTCACATCAAATAATTCAAAATATAAACACTCCTCAATATGAGCAAAGCTCTCCTTCAATGATATTAATATGTTGTGAATTATTTCGAAATACGTCATTTTCTGGTTCATTCTCTTTACCCTGGTTTTATTTGTAGGAGGGTTAGAAGCTGTCTAAACCATATTATCATTAAATGCCTGCCATTCTTTCTTGTGGTGAATTGGCAGTATCGGTAGAGGGTTGGACGCAATGCTTTCTAGCATAATTACGTCCCTTTACAATCTGAGTTCAAATCCCGCTGAGGTTAACTTTGCCTTTCATCCTTACGGGGTCGATAAAATAAGGTACCAGTAATGTACTGGGTAATTGCTGGCCTAGTGCCTAAAGTAGAAACAATTCTTTCTTGAACATGTTTTCATAATAGTTTCTAATGCTGATACAAGGTCAGCATTTTGTGGGGAGGGGAAAGGAGATTAAATCAACCCTAGTATTTCATTAATAATTTATTTTATCAACCCTGAAAGGATGAAAGGCAAAGTTGACCTCGGTAAGATTTGAACCCAGAGCGTGAAGAGCCGTAACCAAATACTTTAAAGCAGTGGTCTCCAACCTTTTTTATACCACAGACTGGCTTCATGCCAGACAACTTTCCGCGGACCGGTAGTTGCATATGTGTGTTATTTAAGTTCATTTCGATAAAGAGAGCAGTAATAAAAAGAGCAATTTATTAAAGTAGGTGAATATTGAATATTTAAACAAAACTTCTTAAATTAAAGTCCAATATTCAATTTATCTATTATATCATTTTAAATAAGTTAATTATTTCATTGCGGCCCGCTACGTAATGATCCACGGACCTGAACCGATCCGCGGCCCGGTGTTTGGGGACCTCTGCCTTAAAGCATTTAATCTGACTCTCTAATCCACCTCCCTGACACTGTTCTCATAATATTCACCTTAAAAATGATTTTCAGCGTATTCAATAAACATCTGTTATTTTATTCTTTGCATACTATTAAGTCGAGCTGCTTACTCTGTAGAATATCAAGTAGTGTTATTCAAAAGGCTAGCATTGTCACATAGTGTGTCACACATTATGTCACATACTGTATCACGCTGAATCTCCCAGAGAACTACATTAAACGTACACGTGTCTGTGGAATGCTCAGCTACTAGCAAGTTAATTTTACGAGTAGGCTGCTTCATTGATCGAACAACTGGAACACTCATCGTTAAAAGCTACGGAGGTCCAGTCCAGGTCTATTCTGCAACGTTTAAAGTTTACGAATAAAACCATGAGGTTTTAATATGTCATAAACATTGATTATAAAGCAGAGTTTATGGAACTACTATCCTATTGGAATGTCTTCTATGACGTCACTGTGAAAACTTAGATGAGACTGTTGGCCACATATGCTAATGATTAGAAAATTCAGCTTCATTTACGGCCTGTCCTGATAAAGATCTTGCAGTAACTTAGAAATATTAGATCAAAGAATATTAATTAGTTAGATAGTCGGAGAGACGTTTTCTCTGCTAGTTAAATTGTTAGAGATATTTTATTCTACACCCTCCACTACACACACACACACACACACACACACACACACACACGCGCACATATATATATATATACATACAGACTCAGACACACACACACACACACATATATATATATACACACACACACGCACACACACATATATATACATACATACACACAAACTCAGTCACACACATACACACACATACACACACATACACACACTCACATACACGTACATACACACACACATACATATATACATACACACACATATATGGTGGCTGCCAACTCGTTTTCGAGTACGGCCACTACTTTATATACATGTAGGAGAACCCCTACCGATGCGCTGAATAAGTGTGACTTTTTAGTCCAGCCAGCTACTTGAAAACTCTGGTACAAACACTACACTTGTGACAATTATTGACACATAGTGCTGGGCCCATGGTACCATGTGACGACAAGTGCAGAGAGATCTCCAGATATAAAGCAATGCCTGTGCTATGAAGCTTTTATAGTGAGCAAAGGCACTGCACAAAGCCAGTCCCACTCTCTTAACCAAGATGATATTTACCAAAAAGAAGAACAAGTCAACATCATTGGAAACCATCAGGGTTGCAGGTGTTATATCAGAGTTTTCCTTCTCCTAGAATTCTGCCTTGACAAAGGCTAAGGGGTCATCTCTCCCGGTGATTTTGGATGGCCATTGACTCTTAAGAGCTCCTTTGCCCTTTGACAGGTTTTGCAGGATGTCCAAAGTCACCCTCCTCACCAAGAAACCTTGGTGGGGTTGCCAGTTTAGTCGCCAACGCCAACGACCACACACACATATATATACATACATACACACAAACTCAGTCACACACATACACACACATACACACACATACACACACTCACATACACGTACATACACACACACATACATATATACATACACACACATATATATATATATATATACATACATACAGACTCAGACACACAAACACACACACACACACATATATATATATATATACATTCACACACGCACACACACACATTTATATATATAAATATATATATATACACACACACACACACATATATATATATACATACACACAGACTCAGACACACATACACACATATAAGCAGACGAGTCGGATAGATATACAAAAAAAAAAAAAAATATTCGCATGATGCGCATTAAAATAAATCTCGGTTCAAAGTTTAGACTATGAAATTGAGAAAGTTGACACCGAAAAAGGGTACTATTTGAAATATATTTGAAATATTAGAAACTTAAGTATGCAAAATTCACGTAGAAAAATTAATAAGCAATAACACTAACACAGCGTGATTCAGAATAATGTTGTATATAAAACATATACATAAGTCTGGCTTTTGGGTATTTTAGTTGTGATCATGTCATAGTTATCTCAGTAACCATAGTGAAACGCTGTGTAATATAGTATTTAACCGCTTAAAATATCCACAGCGAGACTTATGTATGTTTATAATACATAAACATAATATTATACATAAACATATTGTATATACTTTCATATATACATTTATATAGAAAATATATATTAAGAACTGAATATGGAAGTCAGTTATTATAGGTTTTTGTGTTGGGTCTCCGTCGGTTACTACGACGAGTGTTCACCACACGCTCATAATACTTAAAGTAAGTGAGCATTCCACACACACTTGCACCCTTAACGTAGTTCTCAGGGAGATTTCACGTGACACTGTGTGTGAGGAGGCTGGTCGTTTGAATTACAGGCAAACAAGAATTACAGGCAAACAACTTTTTCCAAACTGAGTGAACTGGAGAAAAGTGTTCTGCTCAAGGACACAACACATCGCCAGGAATCGAACTGATGGCCTTATAATCGTGGGCCCTAACCCCTAAGCTACGTGCCTTCACTTTTCTTTTCATAAAACATTGTAAGAAACCACTCAAAGCGAAATATGTTTCATATAATGCTGCATTGAATTGTGATGTAAACTAGTCTCTGGTAAAACCGAGTAACAAAGATGATATAGCGAGTTCTTCCTCTTCGCACCGGCCGCCGTCAAGACCTTAGGCGTACTTAGACCCCGTACTGCCGAGATCCTCCGCAAGATCGGAATGTCGGTGGCCCGTCTGATTTTGGAGCCCGGCGAGGTGGGGTGGCTGTTGCAGTGGGTGTTGCTGGCCATTGTCCACTTTTGCGGTCTTGTCCACGGGGCACAGCCCCATTACCACCGCACCCTAGGCCCAGAGCATATTCACCCTTTCCTTTCCCCCCATTCTTCCTTGACACTAGTGCCTTTCCTTTTCCATTTTTTATATTTTCTTATTTTACATTCCATTTTTTCTTCTCAATCTATTTTTTTCTTTTTCTATATCATTATTGAGAAAGAAATTATTCTCATAATTGTCTTAGTTCTGGTCAATAATGTTAATCGTCCCTTGATAAATATTGTTGAATATAGATTTTAATGTTTTCGTTACCATATTTCTAATGAAAGAAACTGCCTCGGATTTTAAAATAATTTTGAGAATAATCAATTATTAAACTGCTGTTTGGAACATAACAAATATTCTTACATTCTTAGTTAAATATAAACATGTTAACCTTTTCGTACTATATTTAGATAAATATAAACATTTTAACTTTTTAGTTCCTATAGTTGCAATGAAGGACAGTGCGTACGATTTTCAAGCCATTTTGAAAATATTCAAGAATTTGGAGAATTTTAGAATATAACTAACTTCTTTTTAAGTTGGTGTTTGGAACATAACATAGATTTATGATGATATGTTTTTAGATAATTACAAACTCCTTAACATTTTTGTTATCATTTCTAATGAAAAGTACTGCCTTCCAAGATTTTAAAATAATTTTGAAAATAACCAAGAATTTAGAGGGATTAGACCACCCGTGACCCGTCGGGTCACGTTCACTTAAAAATCATGTTCGCTTAAACATAATTTTTAAATGATTAAAATATACAGACATGTATATAATGTAAAATGAAATTGTGTGTGTGTACGTGTATGTGTATGTGTGTATACATGTATATATATATATATGTGTGTGTGTATATATATATATATGTGTGGGTGTCTGTGACCTATATACACTGGTCACAGACACGCACACACGTATACACACACATACGCACACACATACACACATATATACATATATATATCCGCAACAACACCACCAGCTCTATCTCTCTTCCATTTTCCTTCTCTGTCTCATTCTCTCTCCCTCTCTACGTCTCTCTTTCAATCTACTCTCTATCAACCACTATCTCCCTATCTCTCTCTCTATTTATGAAGGTACCCGGAAAAAACCCCGTGAAATTTTTTTATTCCATTTATGTTCCCATTTCAGGGGCAACTTCCTTTCAAAGTATTTTCCGATTATATCGCCGTTTTGGCTGTATTACATTACAGGCAAACACATAATCACAGAGTTTTAGTAGTATATAGATAACTAGCGGCTTCCCGCCTACATTAGTGATCCCCTCTGGCTTCTCAACATTTTCTACCAGATATTTTGTTTTAGTCTCATTCATTCTCAGCTCCACACTCATCGACACAGTCTCAACCTCCTGCATCAAATCCTCTGCCCCCTTCACTGTATTTGTCACCAAACTATGTCGTCGGCAAATTCAGCATCCGATATCTTTTTTGGTTTAACTCTCCTGCTCTGAGCCGGTGCTACAGTAAATCCAGAGTCCTGGTGTTTCTCCAGTGCAAGGCGCATACAATAGTCCACTACGATGATAAAAAGGTAGGGAGCCAATGTATCTCCCTGGAGCACTCCAGCCAGTATTTCAAAGAACTCTGGCATCCCATCAAGTGTAATGACTTGGTCTTTGGTGTTGGTGTAGAGCAGTGATATCAGGTCCACTATCTTCTTGGGGATTCCATAAGCCTGTAAGATCTTCATCATGCAGTGACGGTCCACATAATGAAAGGCCTTCCTAAAGTCAATGAAAACCATGACTGCAGGAAAGCACTTTTCTCTAGCTCCCTCTAATATCCTCCTCAGCATCAGGATGTGACTGGTGGTTGATCTTCCCTCTCTGAAGCCGTTCTGGTTGTCCTTGAGCTTCTTCTCCATCTTAGGCTGGATCCTGTTAAGAATCATCCTGTTGAGGCTCTTTGCCACAAGTGACGTCTGTATTTGGGAGCAAAGATTGGGAATATGGAAGATGATGTGGTTGAGAAGAAGAGCAAAACCTGGGCGGCGTGCCACATCTTGAGATCGGTGTGGAAGTCGGACCTTCGTAAAGACCTGAAAATCCGCCTCTTCATTGCTGTAGTTGAGTCTGTGCTGCTGTACGGGTCTGAAACTTGGACACTGACCAAGAAACTCACTCAGATGGTGGATGGGTGCTACACGAGAATGCTGAGGATGGCTCTGAACATTAATCAGTATACACTGAGGATGAAAAACTCAGAGCTGTATGGGAGCCTCCCAAAAATCAGCTCAAAAGTGACACAGAGGAGACTGAGGTTAGCTGGACATGCTCACCGGCATCCAGAGTTGACATTGCACTCAGTGCTCCTGTGGGAGCCCCTACATCGACACACTGGAAGAGGAAGACCAAGGTTAACATATGTTGATGCCCTAAGGACAGATACTGGTCTGTTGGAGACGCAGGACATGGCAGTGATAATGAGGGACAGAGACCGCTGGAGAGAACTCGTCCATGGATCTCGGGAATTTTACCCGCCCTAGAAAATAGATAACTTATTTTCTCATTATTAAGTTGGCGTTCAGAACACCGTCTAACAAAGGTCCTTACGTAAAAAATTATGATGTTTTTAAAAAAAAATAAATAACATTAAAACAAGAGTTTTGTACCAAGGTTAGTTTCAGGTAGTTTGGTATCAAAAAAGTTCAAGCAAAGAAAAAATAAAAACCCTACAGAACAACAATATCGGAAGACAACAACAAGCATTCATTTGCCTGTTAATAATTACCGTATTTACGTGTGTGTGTGTGTGTGTGTGTGTGTGTGTGTGTGTGTGTGTGTGTGTGTGTGTGTGTGTGTGTGTGTGTGTGTGTGTGTGTGTGTGTGTGTGTGTGTGTGTGTGTGCGAGTGTGTGAAATAATTCTAATTATTCTGATTATTCAAACTAGTATATTGTAAAGATTTTACCTAACCGATTTATATTATATCTCATACCTGCACATTTATATTTGAGAGCGATATTACTGTGTTTTCTCGTCTATAATGTGAGAAATTTTAAACTAAAATTAAAGGTAAAAATGGTGTGGGTACCTTATATACAAGTCACGTTTTCAGAAATTTTTACTGAGCTTAAAAATATTTCAAATGGCAAAATTTGATGGATAACATATGTTTACGACAAAAATTATATATACGTAGACATGGCTGTACTCCAATGTCATATAATACACAATAATGCAATTTATTCTCGTTTTTATTTAGCTTTAATAACATAGGTCGTTTTATACACAGACGAATGCAGTATATCTCATATCGCCAAAGCTATTTTTATTTGGGAGTAATATTAGTAAATGAATGCGTAAATAAACATCTTATAAGCAGGTTAGCGAATGGCTTCAAATTATGATAGGGAGATAAATTATAGAGGAGGAAAGAATTATGTCGAAGATTGTTTGATGCTTGACGTTAGGGCACCGGTAGTAGAGCAATGAATACTTTTATGAAAGAGACCTGACATTGTGGTACCAGTAGCAGAACAACGAGTACCATATTGAAAGATGCCTGGCGTTAGAGCCCCAGTAGCAGAGCAATGGATACCTTATTGAAAAATACCTTACGTTAGGACTCACTATTAAAGCAGTGGATACCTTATTGAAAAGTACTTTGCTATTAGAGCCTCGGTAGCAGAAAAGTACTTGAATTAGGGATCAACTAGTAGATCAATGGGTACCTTATTGAAAGGTGCCAGGCGTTATAACACCACTAGCAGAGCATCGGATACCTATTGAAAGATGTAACATGGCTGAGAGTGTGATGTTTCAAAGTCGAATATTTTTATACGTTCATTTCTGTCAATCATCGTCAGTAATGCGAGGTAGAGAGGCCCCCATGAGAGAGAGAGAGAGAGAGAGAGAGAGAGAGAGAGAAAGAGAGAGAGAGAGAGAGAGAGAGAGAGAGAGAGAGAGAGAGAGAGAGAGAGAGAGAGAGAGAGGAGGTGGGAATATTACACCATATTATATAATAACTAAATAAATATTTACTTACTGTTTCTCACTGTTCCTCACACGAATTAGTATTCATATTATTATAAATAATAATATGAATACTAATACTACTAATGATAATATTAATAAAGAAATGTCCGTCTATAGTAGTTTAATTGGAAGAATATTTAATTTCTTGTAGATGCGGTATTCATAACATTTCTTCGTTAAATACACAAGTCTACATCTGTTTGACGTGTTTAAAAGGAAATATCGTGTAGACAATACACAGACATTTTCTACTTTATACACACACACACACACACACACACACACACACACACACACACACACACACACACACACACACACACACATATATATATACATATATAAATAGGTTTATATATATATATGTGTATATATATATATATATATATATATATATATATATAGGTTTTTATATATATATATATATATATATATATATATAGGTATATATATATATGTATAAATATTTACTCGTTGTTAACCCAACAATTTAAATATAACTTTCTATGTATATATATATATATATATATATATATGTATATCTGCGGGTCCAGAATCAGACAGATCCACACAATGATCGCGTCTCGAGCTGTCCGCCGGCGAAACAATTGTAACACACAATAAATTGAGTTCAGATGCATCACTGATTTTTCGTTTTATATCTATATATTAATTTCAACAATGTCATTATTCCGTGTGTCATAATTCTCGATTATCATTGGTTCATAGGTTTCAAATGACTCCGTCCACCTCAACGACGCCAAACTTAAATTAATATGCATAATGCCAATGAGGGAGTGAGAGGGGAGAGTAAGAAACAGAGAGGCAAAGTGAACGCTGTAACTATTACCATGTATGCGTGTGTATGTACGTGCGCGTATGTTTATGTGTGTGCGCGTGCGTGCAGCGTTCCACAGAAAGTAAAAGCAATTCGACTTTGTCAAACAGTGAACTACAGCGGCGACGGCGTGCAGCCAGGAATGAAGAAAAACGGGCCGAACAGCGCCACTGGAACGCCGAACTTCAGAGGCGAAGACGTGCCGCCATGAATGAAGAGGAGCTGGCTGAACAACGCCAACGAAACACTGGAGCCAAGCAGCGACGGCGTGCTGCGATGGTTGAAGACGAACTGGCTGAGCATCATCTTTTATATTGATTATCTATATCTATATCTACATATAATATAAAAGATTGGAACTTCCATCATCCTTTTGAGAAACGTGGAACAACCAAGTCTATGTAATGATACACGTTTTACAGTCAGGCAGAAGATGAACCATCTCCTAGAGGTCACTATTCTAGGTGGGAGCACCTAGAATTCTTCATATACTAGGCACAAACGGTACAACGAAGAATCTGGTATATCTGGAAGATTTTTTTAATTGTTTTTTGTATTTGTATCACACAGACACCACGGACTCGCCTCATACTGTAACTAGACAAACATCCAATACAGTCATTTTCTCTTTTACCTGTCTTCTCTTATCATCTGTTTACCCGGGCGAAGCTGGGTACGTCAGCTAGTTATATATAATGTGTACTTTTTCAATCGAGAATCCATACTCTCCACGTATTCCATTTTGGAACACATATTATTTGTTCCGTATACAACCCAAGTGTACATCTCATACTCCTCCTATGTACTATCTCATGCGCACACACGTCTCTTCTTTTTTTTATATATCTCTATGTGACGTTATATGTATCAATCCCGCCGAGGTTAACTTTGCCTTTCATCCTTACGGGGTCGATAAAATAAAGTACCAGTAATGTACTGGGTATTTGCTGGCCTTGTGCCTAAAGTAGAAACAGTTATATGTATAAAGGGCGGTGGATTGGCAGTATCGGTAGAGAGTCGGACACCATGCTTTCCAGCATAGTTACGTCCCTTTACGATCTGAGTTCAAATCCCGCCGAGGTTGACTTTGCCTTTCATCCTTACGGGGTCGATAAAATAAAGTACCAGTAATGCACTGGGTATTTGCTGGCCTTGTGCCTAAAGTAGAAACAGTTATATGTATATTTTTAATATATTGTATATTTGTATATTGTATATATTGTATATTTTATATGTGTGTATATATGTATGCGTATATGTATATATATATGTGTATATATAAATATATATATATGTATGTATATGTGTATGTGTAAGGATGTATGTATATGGTTATATTGTTTATATATGTGCATGTTTACTACAAGATACATCCTTTAATGTATGACGTTATATGTATATTTTAGTATATTGTAGGGTTTTTATATATATGTGTATGTATGTGTGTGTATGTACATATGTGTGTGTGTGTATGTGTATATATATATGTGTATATATATATATATATATATATATATATATATATATATATATATATATATATATATATGTATGTGTATGGATGTATGTATATGGTTATATTGTTTATATTTGTGCATGTGTATAACAAGATGCATCCTCATGTATGACCCTTGTATGACCCATTGTATAGCTTTATATGACTTTGTGTGTATATGATATTTGTGTATAGACAGATATATATATATATGTATGTATCTTTGTAGACGTGCGTGGGCCTGTCGGTAATAGGCGCGTATTTGTAAGAGTGTACATGAGTACCAGCTCTAGCTAGGGGGGCTTAACGTTGCGATGGACTAACGTCTTGAAATCAGGGTCCCCATTGGCCTGAAGAACCGCTGGACTTGGGACAGACTTTAACTAAACTTTTAAATTAATATATATATAAATAAATAAATATATATATATATATATATATATATATATATATATATATATATATATATATATATATATATATATATATATATATATATATATATATATATGGAAAGTTATATTTAAATTGTTGGGTTACAACTAGTAAATATTTATAACTGATATAAAAGCACTCAACAAGTATTTGGAGTATATTTACGATATTAAATAAATGGAAACTATATTTATAAAACCATATTTATTTCATTATATATATTTCAGGGATATCATATTAACAATATCTTATGCCTTCTTCAGACAAAATACAATATAGTCAGTTTTATAGATAAATAGATTTGACATACCGTTCAACATCGACTTGTATTTGAAAAAGTTGATTTGGCAGAATCAACTTTTTCAAATACAAGTCGATGTTGAACGGTATGTCAAATCTATTTATCTATAAAACTGACTATATTGTATTTTGTCTGAAGAAGGCATAATATATTGTTAATATGATATCCCTGAAATATATATAATGAAATAAATATGGTTTTATAAATATAGTTTCCATTTATTTAATATCGTATATATATATATATATATATATATATATATATATATATATATATATATATATATATATTTATTAAAATAACAGATTAAAGTTTAAGCAAAGAATCGCTGCTTTCACCCTTAACGGGATCTTCTGAAACTAACAAAGTCAATCTGTTAACGCAGAACTGGATATTTCAATATAACAGATTGACTTTGTTAGTTTCAGAAGATCCCGTTAAGGGTGAAAGCAGCGATTCTTTGCTTAAACTTTAATCTGTTATTTTAATAAATATTTGCTCTACGGTTCTTATATATTTGATATATTTTTATCCTTATCGAGCCCTCTTTGGATTTTAGTCTTCAAATTTACTATTATTATTATTATTATTATTATTATTACTATATATATATATATATATAAATATATATATATATTTATATATATATAAATATATATAAATATATATATATATATATATATATATATATATATATATATATATATATATATATATATATATATATATATATATATATATATATATATATAAATATAAATATATATCACACACATACACACACACATATATATGTGTATATATATATATATATATATATATATATATATATATATATATATATATATATATATATATATATATATTTATATATATATTTATACATATTGGATTAGTTACTTAATTTCATGCCACTTAAGAATAATTATTTAGTTTCTTACAACTATTCACACTTTGAATTAACCTTTTAGTATACACATACACACACACACACACACACACACACACACACACACACACATCTCATATACACAATCATACATGCACACCAAAAAAATAAACATATTTTGTATGTGTGGGATGTGAATATGTATGTATGTATGTATGTATGTATGTATGTATGTATGTATGTATGTATGTATGTATGTATGTATGTATGTATGTACGTACGTATGCATGCATGCATGTATGTACGTATGTATGTATGCATGCATGCATGTATGTACGTATGTATGCATGTATGTACGTATATTCTTCTGGTTTTATAATTTCACTAATTTTTGCCAATAGGGAGAGAGTCGGTTTCTAACATAGACACAAGACTCTCTCATTGGAATTTACACAACATTAACTAGGTAGATATGTATGTATGCATGTGTAGATATGGATGTTATTATATGTGTGCATGTGGATGTTTTGAGTTGTATGTGAGCATGTGTATTTTCTTAGTATCTGTACAGTTATTAGATGCAAAATGTTTGGAATGTTTTACATATTTCTACTGTTCCATTAATGGATTTTACTTGTAATTTCCTAACTAGTTGTGTTCGTTCTATTCCTGTGAAGCCCAGCATCTCAAGATTTGTATTCAGGCAGTTACTAACATATCCCAGTGCCCCAATAATCACAGGCATACATCTGAAGGTATAGTCAGGGTGGAGTATCTGCAGATTTCTCATCAGTTCTGCATAAATATTCTCCTTTTCGCTAATCTTTGATACTATATTGGCATCTGTTGGGCAGCTAATTTCCACTACTGTGCATGCCTACTTTTCCCTGTCCCACATCATTATATCTGGTCTGTTATGCCTGCCATTTATTGGGGTTCTTACTGGAACATTCCACCAGTACTCTTTCATATTATGTATATATTGATGTCTTCCACATTGCTGTAGCTTTTAATGTGTTTATTATCGGGGCTATCTTTTCTACGGATTGCATTGTACAGTGTTTTAGCCACTACACCATGCCTCATAGGTAGATAGTACCGCGATGACATCTTTGGACAGCTGCTTATTACATGGGTGAGATATTCGATGTTAATTCTGCAGAGTCTGCACTTGTTATCACATCTAGGTGTTTTCCTGCATCCCTATCTCGTTTGTGAATCAGGTATTTCGTGTTGATTTCCTGTTCTTGGATTGCAAAAGCGTATCCTTCAAAGTGGTAGCCAATATAGCGGTTGTTGGTCCAAGATAGACTACTTTCCTTATGTATATTACTCTCACTCTGGAGCTTCCTGGTAACATATCCATGCATGATTTTTTGCTGATAAGCATGCAGTTTTTCATCCATGGATTCACTGCGATACTGCTGAGCGACTTCCCTGGGTGTGAGTTTTTGATTATCACACAGGGAATACCTCTCGAGGAGTTCCTTCCCAACTCTCATGATCTTATCTGTTTCATGCAGATAGACTTGCTCGAGAGACGGGCTCCTACGCTTCGAGGTTCGTAGATGTTGTCAGAGGGATATGATGCGACATTCAAATACTGTCTGGACTGATGTTAGGCCTCTGCCTCCCTGCTTACGTTTCAAGTAAAGGCGGTCTATGTCACTGTTGATGTGGAAGTTTCCGGTGTTGTTCAGTATTTTTCGATTTCTAACATCAATTGCTCGGATTTCGTCTATCGTCCAATTGAGTATTCCAAAAGTTGGTGTTAGGACAGGCACAGCAAACACATTGTGAGTCACTGTTTTGTCTTGCGCAGAGAGTTCCGGTGACCATATCTTTCTTAATCGGGTGTAGTATTCCATGGTTACGCGTTCCTTATTACATATACCATTATAGGATCTGTTCTCATCTTTCCCCAGGTATCTGCAGCAGTCCTCATCAGATATTGGTGAAACAGTTAGGCCATTGATACAAATGTTGGTAGATTGGGTTGTTGTTTTTCCCCGCTTTACAGTCATATATGAGCATTTATCTTGGCCAAACTCCATTCCCATATCCTTTGAGAATGTTGTAACCAGGTCAAGATCTTTCTTCATCCCATCCATGTTCTTGGCATAGAGTTTCAGATCATCCACAAAAAAATTATGGGTTAGGTTCGTATTTCTGTCCTCCCGTGAGCCAATGATGTATCCTTCACATTTATTGAGCAGAAAGGACAAGGGGTTTAATCACAGGATGAATAATATCACAGATAGACTGTCTCCCTGAAATATACCCCTGCGATATTTTATTTTATCAGTGAAAATAGAGTCCTCCCTCTCTGTCTTTAACTTTAGGAGAGTAGCCCAAGAAGAAGGCAGCTTCTCTATGGCTCTGATAATAATGTCTGGGACTTTAGGAAGTTGGAGGGCCTCTATCATCCAAGAGTGGGGAACAGAATCGAAAGCTTTCCTGTAATCCAGCTAGACTGTAGCCACATTCCTCCTGTCGCACCTCCGACATCACAGTTTTGTTGATTAGGAGTTGTTCAGCACATCCCCAAACCCCTATGTTTTTATGTAGGTAGGAATGTATGTAATTCTGGTTTTATTTTTAAAATATATTTTCACCAATATACACACACACACACACACACACACACACACACACACACACACACACACACACACACACACACACACACACACACACACACACACACACATATATATATATATATATATAGAGAGAGAGAGAGAGCTAGTTTCTTATCCATAAAGAAAACTTTTTTTATTGGAATTCAGACATTAACTAGATAAATTCGTATATGTTTGAATGTGTTTGTGTATGTGTGAGTGTGTACGCGCGCGTGAGGTATGGGTGATATTGCATGTGTGGATCTGTATGTTTTAGTTATATGTGTACACGTGCATATGTTTCTATATCTATACATGTGTATATGCAGTTATTACATTTCTGAAATGTTTTACACATTTTTACTGTTCCATTAATGGACCGTGCTTGCAATTTTGTAACTAACCTTTCTGGTTTTGTAAAGCCCAGCTTCTCAAGATTCGTAATGTGGCAGTTAATAACATATCCAAGAGCCGCAATGATCACAGGTAAAAATCTTAAGGCATAGTCAGAATGGAGTGTCGGCAGATTCCTCTTTAGTTCAGCATAAATGTTATCCTTTCCACTAATCTTTAGCTTTATATTGACATTTGCTGGGCAGCTAACTTCCAATAATGTGCATGCCTTCTTTTCTCTGTCCCATATCACATTACTCTTGCATATGTTCTCCATATCACTGTAACTTTTTATATGTTTATTTTCAGGGATATTCTTTCCACCGATTGCATTGTATAGTCTGTTGGCCACTACATCATGCTTCATAGGTAGACAGTATCGTGGACAGCTGTTCATGATGTGGGTGACATCTTCGATGGTTTGTCCAAAGATTCTACATCTGTTGTCACATCTAGGTGTTTTGCCTGCGTCCCTGCCATCCAAAACCATATCCTTTAAAAGTGGGAGCCAAATATAGTGGTTGTTGGTCCAAGATAGACTACGTTGCTTATCTATATTACTTTGACTTTGAAGCTTTCTGGCAACATAACCATGCATGAATTTTTGATGATAAGCATGCAACTTTTCATCCATGGATTCATTACGGTATTGTGCAATTTCCCTAAGTGTGAGCTTTTCGTTATCATGCAGGGTGTTTTTTTTCAAAGAGCTCCCTCCCAAGTCTCATGATGTTATCTGCCTCATGTATGTATGTCTGTATGTCATTATGGTTTTATAATTCACAAATACCGTTTTTAAACAAGTTTTATCCCGTTTATTGTACTTTATTAGATTCTTACTTCTCTTCTCAGCTCCCTATAAGCTTGCTCTTCTTACCTTGCTCTAAACCGCACGCACTACACTATAAAAAATACACAACCCACTGTATATATATATATATATATATATATATATATATATATATATATATATATATATATATATATATATATAATCGAAGAAATTGATGAAAGAGAAGCAAGCCGTTAAAATATATTTATAAGAAGCTCTTACACATGTTACGCCCAAGTTGGACTCCTCAGAGGCTCACCCTACAACTTCAAGAAAAACTGTCAGCTCTGTCTCGTGAAGCTTTACTATATAGTGCAAGCGCCCCCTGATCTCATCAACAGTCGAGCCGAAACCGTCATCAATTGCGGCCATAGACTACAACAGTCGTTCTACAGATGGACCAAGGATAATACTCCATAGTACCAGGGCATTTTACACCGCACCCTGGCTTGTCTTAAAACGGTGGGTTAAAAATTAAACATCTGTGAACAATACTATTATCCAGCCCCCGTCATCCCTCAAGGGTGTTGCACTACATGTGTCCAGACCTGATTGCCTCGTCGTATTCCTCCACACCAACAGAATAAATCTTGAGTATCTCTGCAGGATCGATGATCATACCGTTTAAACACCATGGGCATATAATCATGTGATTGTGCAGGGCCTGACATTTATGCCTTTACACTTCTCGGCGTTTAAACCTTTGTTGAAATTGCAGCTTCATACTAACTTAAACCGGTACATAAGTTTCATCGACCTTAATATTATTGAACACTCACATTCATACCTTAACTGTGCCTCTGCAAATTGGCTTCACAAGGCATAATTAAATTAGCATGTAGTAAATAGACTTAGGGGAATAAATAAATATTTTGTAATAGTGGACGGAAATTCAGCAGATAATTCCAAATAACACTGGAATTACCCCCCCCCCCTTTGTTCACAAACATAAACATCTAACTTTGTAACATGGAGATATGAATTTCGATGTTAAAATCGTACTCATACCCATTCATGGTTCCTAATTAAACTCTTTATTTTCTCGTGAGCCTCTGAGGAGCCTAACTTGGGCGTAACATGTATAAGAGCTTCTTATAAATATATTTTAACGGCTTGCTTCTCTTTCATCAATTTCTTCGATTATAATTGCTCTGCTTAAATTTGCACACTAAATATTAACACTTCTAATATTTAACCCTGTTTGCACAAACATCGAGCAGAAATGCACCCGCTTATGGAAATTAATTATCTGTATCGTCTCCTTCTATAACGCTTTCTCTCTCGATTCTCTCTCACGATACTGTAACATTTTATTATATATATATATATATATATATAAACACTCACACATACATATATATATATTTACACACACACACACAACCACATATACACACACATATATATATAATAATGAGTATAATCGAAGTTGCAGCTGCACAATAGCAGATGAACAATCGAATTCTTATATATATATATATATATATATATATATATATATATATATATATATATATAAAACCAGTCCAGCCTCCTGTCATTTTACTCTATTATATATATATATATATATATATATATATATATGATAGTTGCGTGTGATTTTATTGAGAAAATTGGCAAAATGAGCATCCTCAAATATAACTATTCCCAAGGTAACTCTCTCTTGTGTTGTTATTTTTATTTTATCCTTTATACTCTTCCCTTCTTTCTTCTACACATTTACACATCTTTACACACCACGCATCTCAACGTACACCCACTTACATCTCTCTCTCCACCACCGGATCTTGTTACCCGGAGATTTACCCATTTACATTGTCGAGGCTTCCAAACGACTTAAAGATATTTATTTATTATTCCACAATGCTTCAAGCAAACTTCAATACTCTCATATATAATTATATTTGGGGATGATCATTTTGCCAATTTTGTCAATAAAATCTCACGCAACTATTTGACTTTCACTTCCTTTTTATTATCATTAGTTCTGGGCTATTGGATCACATCTTTTTCCTCATACACTCTGTGACCTCCTAAATGATTATTTCTTCTCTGTGTCTCCTACTTTTTTTGTTTTATTGAGTTTATTTTCCCAGAAAGAAAAGGAGACACAGAGAAGAAGAACAAATATTAGTTATTGAGGAGGCCACAGAATGTGTGGCGAAAGAGCTTTGACGAGATAACAAGTAACCGATAACCAATAACCAACAAAAGTCAAATTGTGCGTGTTTTTATTGACAAAATGACCATCCAAAATTTAACAATTTCAACACATAAAGAATCTTGCAAAACAAATACATAAATGTATATATCAGGCAAATGATTAAAAAAAGGGTTTAGAAAACGCACCTAGTATATATATAGCCAAAGAAAGGTAGAGTTGAGCCCCTTGTCACAAATAAAAAAATAAATTATACACACAAGCAACAACGGAAGAAGTAGTTGTATCCCTTACTTGAGCAAGGAGAGAAACGACAAAAACAAATGTGGTCGAAAATCAGCATACAGGAGTTGTAACGAAAAAATAGTTTAACCTCATAACAAATGTTTTGATTAACCAAAAGGGAGAAAACAGACTTTGCTAACATCAATTTTTTTGTACATGTTACAAAGATCATTTTTATATATCTATATATACCAAGTGCATTTTCCTTATATAACATGATGTGTATAGAATGTTTTCTAACGACCACACCTTTTCACTATATATGTACACACACACTCACTTATATATATATATATATATATATATATATATATATATATATATATATATATATATTAGAAAGATCGAGTATCGAAAAATCGGCGCACGAGTTCACGATAAACGAAATTCGATATGAGCGGCAGAGGGCTCAATAATTCAGATGAATCAGAGCTATAACTATCGTTAAAATACCGTCACACATAGAACAAGTCTACAATCAACCATACGATTTAAAATCGATAAAGGAAGATTCGGGCCAAACAGATAAAAAATATCAATAAAACAATACGTCAATAATTTAAATGAATGTAAAATCATACCCGGACTCACTAGACAGGTGTTAAATCTAGCTTCATGGGTTTCTGTAAATCCTTAGACTGTACTCTATCAGCTCACATATAAATATAAAAGCCTACTAGAGCAAGTGGAACGGAGGTTTACGTTATCAACGAGTTTTTTCCTGGCGGCAGAGGAGCCAACTACCAGTGAAAAACGCACATGGCATTAGACAAGGGAGATGACCCCTATATCCGCGAAAACAATTCGAGTGAATGTGGAAATACACATATCGAATTAGAGTGCTCAATAGACATGTTAAAATAAAACAAAAGCTATTCATCACTCAATAGAATCGACAAAAAATGAGCAATAAAATTAACTGGTGGATAGCTATGTCCAGAGCTAAATATATTAGAAAGATCGAGTATCGAAAAATCGGCGCACGAGTTCACGATAAACGAAATTCGATATGAGCGGCAGAGGGCTCAATAATTCAGATGAATCAGAGCTATAACTATCGTTAAAATACCGTCACACATAGAACAAGTCTACAATCAACCATACGATTTAAAATCGATAAAGGAAGATTCGGGCCAAACAGATAAAAAATATCAATAAAACAATACGTCAATAATTTAAATGAATGTAAAATCATACCCGGACCCACTAGACAGGTGTTAAATCTAGCTTCATGGGTTTCTGTAAATCCTTAGACTGTACTCTATCAGCTATATATATATATATATATTAGTTTTGCGAGGTTTTTGATATGAAATCGTGTGTCGAAACAAATATTGTTATACTTGGGGAGGGTCATATTTGTGTAATAATATTGCCAGAATTAATAACAGAACACACTCACTGTTTGGTTGGTTTTCGCTTCTGTATCTTTTATATCAGTTAATTTAATTTATTCGGTCCTCAATGTTACCATTGACTGACCAACGGTAAAAAAATACAGATATAATATAGACACAAACACATATATATAGTCTAACAAAGTTCTTTCGTTGCACATCTGCAACATCGTCAGTGGTGCTATTATGTTTCCTCCTGTTGTATTGTATGTCTACGCCATCTTTATTTAATCTGCTTATTCATTTATTTATTTATTTTTGTCTTCTTCTCTGCGAATGCGTTTGCGTGTGTGTATAGTGTTTGGTGTGTGTTCGTGTTTGGGTGACTGTGTTTTGGTTATTGTATTCTATCTTAGTTTACTAGTGTGTGTTTATATGTGTTTGTTGTTATTGTGCTTGTGTATGTATTTATTTATTCATTTATCCTTCTCTTAGGTCAGTATTGTTTGTTTGGATGTTGTTGTTATTCCATTCATTTTTTTCTGTTTAGCTTTGGCCTTCTAAGTTCTATTTCACTAGCCTCTCTGATTTGCCTATCCGCTGGGTCATTTCTATGTTTAGATATTATTCGATGTTGTCTATGTTACCGTCATGTTGTTGTCTGGCGTGTTCGTATAGTACTGAACCGTTTTTTCGTCCTTTTAGTTCCCCCCAGTGTTGGTCTACCCTTTCACCTATGCTACGAGCTGTCTCGCCTATGTATGTTGTTGTCATGTTTCTGATATAAAAGATACAGAAGCGAAAACCAACCAAACAGTGAATGTGTTCTGTTATTAATTCTGGCAATATTATTACACAAATATGACCCTCCCCAAGTATATATATATACATATATATATATATTCCATACACGCGTCTACGGAATGCTCTGCCACTTGCTTTCACACATACACACACATATATAAATATGTATATATATATATATAAATAAATAAATAAATAAATATATATATATATTTATTTATTTATTTATTTATATATATATACATATATATATATTGTTATACTTTGGGAGGGTCATGTTGCCAATAAGAAACACACGCACCAGTTGTTTCACTCCAATTTATTATAAATTAAATTTATAAATTTATAAATTTCCGGTTGGTTGGTTGGTTCCACAACCGGACGGTTGTTCATATATTGTCAAAGTTCTTTCGTCACACATTCTGTGACCTCTTCAGTGACTGGGGATTCTTTTCTTTGTTTTGTGCCTCTCCTTTGTTCTGTCATACGCCATCTTGTTTTTGTGTGTGTTGTGTGCTTAGTTTGCGTATGTGTTACATCCGGGTGTCTGTGTGTGTTTTTATTTGTTTATTTATTTGTTTATTTACATTTTAATGGTTGGTTGTTTGTTCTATGTGTGTGTGTGTTTTCATTTAGTCCTTAATTGTAAGTTGTGATGTTGCTAGTCCATTCATGTTTTCTATTTAATTTTGGTTGGAGTTCATTTATGTTTATTGCCTCTGTGATTTGTCTAAACATTGCGTCTTTTCTGTGTGTAGATTCTATTTTCATTTCTATGTTCTCTAATTTACCCTTATGTTCTATTTTAGCATGTTGGTGGAGTATTGATGATTCTTTTTTATCTTGAAGCTCTCGCCAGTGTTCATTTAACCCTTCTCCTATACTACGAGCTGTCTCACCTATGTACACTATATTTTTATCTTTACATTGTCCTTCAGTACATCTTATGCTACATACTACATTTCTAGTTTTACAGTTAATATGGGGGCTTAGTTTACAGATTATGCATTTCTTATCTATACAGGGAGGTCTTTGAAAAGGGTATGTATTACTAATAAGTGTTTTTATGGATTTTATGGATTTTGTGGATCAGATATTTGGAAGTCATGGGTTT
Organism: Eledone cirrhosa; assembly: GCA_964016885.1. Classification (NCBI taxonomy): domain Eukaryota; kingdom Metazoa; phylum Mollusca; class Cephalopoda; order Octopoda; family Eledonidae; genus Eledone; species Eledone cirrhosa. The sequence continues at coordinate 202,706,140 of OZ024741.1, forward strand.
GGCGTAATGGGAATGGAGGTTTTGTTTTTTGTTATTAATGGTTTCTAACCTGAGCTCTGTGTCTCGTACAGGTAATCTATGGTTGGGGTGTTTGCTTGGGTAGTCTATAGTAACTCTAATACTCTGGTGGATGGAGTTAGCTATTTGCTGGATGCTTTCCATGGTGTTTTTCTCTAATTCCTGACTGTTCTCTAGTGGGGGTGTTTTTACTACGATGTTTATATCATCAACGTAGCGGGAGTACATTATCAGGATTAAGAGGTTGCTGTCTTCTAATTGTTCTTTAAGTTTAAGTTTATTGTCCCACCATACCATGAATAGGTTAGCTATGTCACCTGCAAGGCTAACACCAATGGCTGCTCCCCCCTCTTGGGCATATGTTTTTCCATTAAATTTGAACATATGTTCCTTAAGGGTTAGTTTTATACTGGCCCCCACCACATGTGCAATCATTTTCTTTAGTTCATCGTGGTTTTCGGGGGTCCGTATGGCTCTGGTCCACCCGTTCCATCTTTCTGTGTGGGCCTTCTTGGCCATTGAGGTAATGGTAGGTGGTCTGCCTCTTGCTGGTCTTGTAGGGCACAGGTTGCTAAGGTCATACGTATCGAGATAATCATTACTATAGGTAAGTTTAAGTAGGAGTCCCAGCTTGCTAAACAAATTCAGAAATATATATATATATATATATATATATATATATATATATATATATATATATATATATATATATATATAATAGTAGAACATTGGAGGGTATATACGAAGTAGTAGAGTACTCACTCCATGGGACGAGTTTGGTAGAGGTAGTTCCACAACAGTTAGTTCACCATACCGAGAACAAATGTTTCCCCTTAAGCGGATCTTCAGCTCGGTCTGAGTGGAGTTATACGGAAAAGGAAAAAACCGTATGAAAACGCCTGCGCAGAAACGGTCACTTCTAGGCGATTTAATCCCACGGTCAAACGGTGTAAGGGAGATAACTGCGAATGTCCGGAATAAATTATTTGAGTTAATTAGAATATTAGAATGTTGAAGTTATTCAATCTGGAGCTTTGTAATTATGCAAGAGGTGTTTCCAGACGTGTGGACAACGTGAAAAAAGCTTATATTTTGAATTTAGACAATTGCGTTAGCTTCTTATGATATTGATCCTTTCTTCAAATGCACAGTCCACAGGACGGATTACTCTTGCCTATAGCTTGGACTTAGTGATAGCTTTCCATTGGATGGAGTAGTCTACGCCTGAGTCTTTGAGAGACCATACGTGGCTCGCGAACTTCGTGGACGATCGTTTTTCCGGGTATCTAAATCAACTACATAGGATTTAACCTCTTGTTGTTGATTTGGTCGGTTGACCGTTTCTGCGCATGCGTTTTCATATAGTTGTTTTTCCTTTTCTGTACAACTCCATTCAGACCGAGCTGAAGATCCGCTTAAGGCGAAACATTTGTTCTCGGTATGGTTAACTAACTGTTGTGGAACTACTTCTATATATATATATATATATATATATATATATATATATATATATATATATATATATATATGTGTGTGTGTGTGTGTGTGTGTGTGTGTGTGTGTGTGTGTGTGTGTGTGTGTGTGAATGTGTGAAAGCAAGTGACTGAGCATACCATAGACGCGTATATTCTCAACATTGTCCTCATTAAGATTCAGCTTGACACTGTATAAGACACGGCTGGCCTTTTGAATTACAGATATAGCTATTTGAAATGGAACAACAGGAAAAAGAAGTGTCTCGCTTAAGGACACAACTCAACAATCTACGATCGCAACTCTCCATCCTACGATCGTAAGCTGAACACCCTAACCACTTAGCCACACACCTTCACAGAGAGTAAAAGAGGTTTAAAGGGACATCGTGGAAGTATATCTGTATAACATTAGCCTGTATAACATTAGCAAGAATAGAAGAAAATAGCAGAGGGCATTGAACAATTCGAGAAGATTGGATTAGTTAAATATTTGGGTGGATTTCTCATTTGTGCAATTAATAGAAGCACAGCTTGCATTCATTAAAGACGTGAGGGCGGCTGAGAACTTTACACGCTTGCTGCATCGAGATCGTTCATTGAGATAGACAGACATTAGCTTCAAACATACATACATACATAATTACATACATACATACATACATACATACATACATACATACATACATACATACATACATAATTACATATATACATACATACTTACGTACATACATAGAAATATATATGCATACATAGATTCATACATAAAACACATACATGCATACATATATACATACATATATACATATATACATATACACACACACATATACATGCATATACACATACATACACATACACAATAATTACAATGGCATACATGCATACATACATGCGCACGTATATAGACGTACGTAAACATACATATATAGACATACATATACACATACACACACATGAGACATACATACACACATGTATATACACATACATACACGCATGTATACATGAGACATACATACACACATGTATATACACATACATACACACATGTATATACACATACATACACGCATACACACACATGTATACACACATACATAAACACACATGCATACATAAATATGTATACATACACGCATACATGCATAAATAAATATGCATACATACATACACGCATACATACATACATAGATACATACATATATGCATACATACATATATGCATGCATGCATAAATATACATACATAGATTCATACATAAAAGACATACATGCATATATACACATATATGCATACATACATAGATTCATACATAAAATACATACACGTATTTAAACATATATACATCCATACATGCAGAGATACATATACATACATACATATATGGAATGAACCGCCATCAGTTTCGACGATGACTGTTCCAGCTCTTCGATCAACGGAACAGCATTCTAACGAAATTGGCGTGTAGGTGACTGAGCATTCCAGAGAGAGATGCACCATTAGCGTAAATCTCTGAGAGAGTCAGTGTAACACAATGTGTGATAAGGCTGGCCTTTTGAATCGGAGATACAGTCGATTGGACTGGCTTCCAAATAGTTTCCATCTACTCAGTGTCATTCATAAGGTGTGGGTCACCCCAAGCTATGGTAAAAAACCCCTTGTACAAGAAGACACCCGTAACCTAATTCGGTCATTCGGCATCAATATACATCCATACAAACAAAAAGATCATGCCTGAAAGCTCCAAAGTGCCAGGAAGCTCCAAAGTGAGGGTAATATAGATAAGCGAAGTAGTCTATGTTGGCTCTCACTTTGAAGGATATGCCTTTGTAATTCAAGAATAGGAAATAACTACACGAAATACCTGATACACAAAAGAGATAGGGATGCAGGCAAAACACCTAGATGTGACAATAAAGGCAGACTCTGCAGAATTAACATCGAACATTTCCCCCATGTCATAAGCAGCTCTCATCATGATACTATCTATCTATGCGGTGGCCAAAACACTATACAATGCAATCCGTAGAAAAGGTAGCCCCGAAAATAAACATATTAAAAGTTACAGCAATGTGGAAGATATATACATACATAATATGAAAGAGTACTGGTGGATGTTTCAGTAAAAAACCCAATAAAATGCAAACATAACAGACGATACATAATATGGACAGGGAAAAGAAGGCATGCACAGTGGAAATCAGTTGCCCAGCAGATGCCAATATAATATTAAAGATAAGCGAAAAGGAGAATATCTATGCAGAACTAATGAGAAATCTGCAGATACTCCACCCTGACTATACCTTCAGATTTATACCTGAGATTATTGGGGCACTGGGATATGTTAGTAACTGCCTCAGTACAAATCTTGAGAAGCTTCACAGGAACAGAAAGAACACAACTAGTTAGGAAATTACAAGTACAATCCATTAATGGAACAGTAAAAACATCTAAAACATGTACCCATGTACACATGTACAGATACAAAGCATATGCACACGCACACATATAACTCAAAGCATTCACATCCACACATACAATAACATCCATACCTGCACACACATGCATGCATGCAGACATATCTGCATTGTTGATGTTTAAATTCTAATGTAAGTCTTGTATCGGTGTTAGAAACCGACTCTCTCTCTATTGGTAAACATTCATAAAATTATGAAACCAGAAGAACATGGCTTCCCCCTCGTTATCGAGTATGGCCATTGCACGATAAAACATTATTAATAATTATCAATTAATGCTATCGTGCAATGTGCGTGAAGATTTTTTTTAAAGTGAGGAATGACTGTACTGAGCCAATCCCACTCTCTGAGCGACAGTAGCTATAACCCGAAAAGAAGAAAAGATCAATATCATTGGTAACTACTGAGCAGCAGGTTTTATGTCGGAGTTATCCCAGTTTCCTGAGATGCCTTCTCCTAGAAGAATGCCCTGACAAAGGCTAGGGGTTCTTCACTCCCAGTGGTTTAACCACCCGATCGAGTATCCAGGCCGATTATTTCTATGCCTCCCCGCATATATATACACATGCACACATGCATATACACATATACATACATATGTACATGTGTATATACACATTTACACATTTTTGGATGGCCGTTGACTCTTATGAGTTCTTCCGCCCTTTGTCAGGTTTTGTTTTTTGTCCTACAGGATGTCCAAAATCCCCATCCTCACCAAGTAAACTTGGTCGGGTTGCCCGTTTAGTCACCGACGACCCGACCATGTGACAGGCTGTACTGGGTTATATGTTACCAGTAGCACCCAAGAATAACGCGACATACATACATGCATACATACATACACACTCATACATATATACACAGTGTCGTTAAATGTATGTGTTAGGTATCTGTCTGAACTTAAGTTAAGATATTCACGTTATATCTTCGTTCGTGAAACTGTCGAGTGGGCAGTGGAGTGATGAGTGTAGTGGGGAGTGAAGTGATGAGTTTAGTGAGGAGTGGAGTGATGAGTGTAAGTGTGAAGTGGGGAGTGGAGGAGTGAGGGGAGTGGAGAGTGGAGTGATGAGTGAAGTGAAGTGAAGAGTGGAGTAATGAATGTGATGATGAGTTCAGTGGAGTGGAGTGGAGTGGAGTGAAGTGAATGAGTGTGATGATGAGTGCTGTGATGAGTGTAGTGGAGATTTGAGAGGAGAGGAGAGTGGAGAGGAGAGTGCAGGTGGAGTTGAGTGGAGAGTGCAATGAAATATGCACTGAGGGATGGGGGTGTGGAGTGAGGAGTGAAGAGTGCAATGCTGAGTGGAGTGGTAGGTGATGAACGTTGAGGATGTAGTGGAGTAAAGGGAAATATGCAGAGAATGAAAGACAGTAACTCTGTGGTGATCTTCTAAGTTTGAAAAGCTCTAATTGAGGGAGAAATTCAGGGTAAAATCTGCTCCGGTTCACATTCTGACATATTCATCGTGTCAGAATGAGGTATCTATGTCAGCCGTACTGAAATCTGAAATAGACGTGCTAATATGGCGGAAGATCAAAATATTTCTTTATCTATATTATATATATTATATTTAGAGAGGGTACTGAGAAGAAGGAATATTGTTTTTAAAGCTTTAATTGTTGTCAAAAGAAAGGTTTGTGTGGTGAGGAATCGAACTAAAATGACATCAGCTGTATTATCAAATATAAATGAAAGAGAAGTAGGTTCAGGCAAGCGGAAGGAGTGAGATAGTTTGTTTATACACATTTTATTCTATGTTCAGTGAGCCCTGAGACACATCGTTAGGATGCCAGCAAATTTGAATACGATACACCTTACCATTTAATGAATCTTTAGGGTTCTAACTAACGATTTTATTTAGATGAATTCTGCTCCACTAACTTCATTGAAATAAGTGCTAATAATACAATGAGGAAGTTGCGGAAGTAGAGAGATAAGCTGAACCAACTATGAGGCGGCGAATTGGCAGTGTCGTTAGAATGTTGGATAGAAGGATTTATAGCATTCATTTCGGCTCTCTACGCTATGAGTTCGACTCTAACATTCATTCAAGATCGATAAAAAAGTACCGGGTCGACTCTTCTTCTGCATCTCTTTCTCACTTCCTCTTTCTCTTCCTCTCTCTTTGTCTAGAAAATATCGGCTGCATTTAGACCTGGAAAGAGGTGTGCTCCACCAAGTTTAGGATGCTCAAAATACGCAGTATGTCACTAAAACGACTCTATCACAAGTTACGTGCCCATACATATATATGAGCCTATTACGCAACCGGATTTGTGTTTGAAATCATGAAAAATACCGAAAGTTACATCTCAACTTGCCTTTCTAAATATATCGAAATGAAAATTACCTCCAGTGAAATATATTCACGAGTTGCTGAATGAAATATGAATGAATAAAAGGAAAAAAAGTATTTGAAAATCTTAGAAGATTAAAAACAATTGTAGCTTATACAAGAGTACTGTCAGTTTTTAAAATAAAATATTTTGATTTTAAGGTCATTAGTTCAATTCCTGGATCGAACGGTGTGTTGTGTTCGTGAGCAAAATACTCTTTCACGTTGTTCCTTGTGACAGAAGTTCTGACTAGCTGGTAGTATCGGCAATGGAAAGACAATTTGAAGCATTGTTTCCTTGGTCCAATCTGACGATTGACTCTTTTTCTTTAAACATATATATTCAAAGTACGTTAGAGAGACAGTATATTTCCTTGGCCTGGTTTGACGATCGGTTCCTTTCCAAGGTATGTTAGACAGACAGCTGATATCAGCAATGGAAAGACCAACAGAAACAGTTGGTCTGATCTGACAACAAAAGTAAAACTGCTATGTGGTTGGCCCATAACTGTGCCGCAGTAGTAATTTTGGCAGTGTATTTAGAATGTAGGATAGAATGATTCATGGCATCCGTTTCGGCTCTCTACGCTATGAGTTCGACTCTAGCATTCATTCTTTCAAGATCGATAAAAAGCCCCCTCCAGTACCGGGGTCAATTCTTCTTCTATATCTCTTTCTCAGTTCCTCTTTCACTTTCATTCCTTCAACAAGTTGAGAAGATACCCACAACCACGACTGTGATGGCTTTCACCCGCTAGTACAAACCTTACAAAAACACACCCAGAGAAGCCAAATAGAATTTCAGTCATATACATCCAACAATTTCTGCTGTTATTAAGAGTGCAGCAGATATTTCTGTTCCCTTGAACAGAGGGCCTCTCCATTACTGCTAAACCAAGCTGGTTGTAAGCAATACTCTCGCTTAAAACTCTCTTCATTTTAAGCACTTAACAACTTAACAAAATATTCTCTAATACTCTCCTTCTCTTATACCCTCCTCTGCTGATAGATATCTCTAATAATATTCTCTTTCTTCAATACTCTTCCTATAATGCTCTTCTCCTTTGATACTCCCCATTGCTAATACTCGCCTCCAATACCTTCCTTTTCTGATACTCTCCTTCTCTATGGCTCCCTTCTCATCATAAACACAGTCGCATTGTACGAAATCCCGCTTATCGAACCGGAAACCAAACTTACGACCTTACAATAGTGAGCCTAACACCCTAACCACCAGATCACGAATTTACACAATTTGAACAAGAAATAGCTACATGTTTACATAGGAAATGTCAAATATTTTCTATCTCGGTTAGGAGACTGATTTAAGATATCGATCTATTTGTTGAACACACACAAAATATCTATTAAGACGAGAGTAACGTTAATAAAATATAGAACAACAGGTTATTAAAGATATCGAAAATAACATAAATTATTCAAGATATTGATAATATCATGATAATAAGAAATTATGGAAGATATAGTTATTCAAGATATTTTTTATAACACGAATAACAATAAGTTATTCAAGATAAGAGGACATGTCTTATTTGAAGATTCTATATAATTCTTGTTTGTTTCCTTCCTGGAGTTTCAGCCCACACATTCGTCAGCTTGCATGTACAATATTTATACAGGTGCACGCCGCTGTGAGTGAAATATATGGCTGTGTATCTGCTCCCTCTCTGACGCGGTGATATTTTAGTTTTATACATATATACACACGCACATATATACATACATCCATGCATATATACATACATGTTTACACATACATGCATACACACATACACACACACATACATACACATATATGTGTGTATATATCTATATGAATATATACATGTATATTTGTATATATATATATATATATATATATATATATATATATATATATATATATATATATACATATATACGTATACACACACACACATATATATATATACACACACACATAGATGTGTTTTTAGTTGTTTGTTTTTATCTTAGATGTATTTCTTTTTGTCCTTCCATCCTCCTCCACCACGCCATCTATCGACTGAAACGCGTTGTTCTCACGATAGTCTGTTTATTATTCTGAGCTCTGACGATTTACATTCAACAGACATGTTTTTTTACTAATGAATGCTGAGTCGCTAATATTGAGTTGGTTGCTAGCAGTTTATAGCCCCCGTTTTCAGTTATAACTGCCAACACTTCACATTTTCCAGTATATATATATATATATATATATATATATATATATATATATGTGCAAGTGTGTGTATGTGTGTGTATCCATATGTGTGTGTGTGTGCATATGCATGTGTCGGACATCCGTCGGTTCCGACGAGTAGTGTTAGGTGATATATATATATAATATATATTCTTAACAAACACACAGGCACACACGCACACACACACGCGCGCGCGCACCCCCCTATATATATATATATATATATATATATATATAAGACCCCATCGGTCACGAGTGACCGATGGGGTTTACAATGGCCTATACAGCTTAGCACCAGTGACATCGCAACTCATTTATCCAGATAAGTGAACTGGAGCAACTTGAGACGGAACGATGTAGATTGAGAAATTATGAGTATAATCTGTCTTTAATAATTGTTTCTGCTTTTGGCACAAGGCCAGCAATTATCCCAGTGTATTACTGGTACTTTATTTTATCGACCCCGTAAGGATAAAAGCAAAATTAACCTCGGCGGGATTTGAACTCAGACCATAAAGGGCCGTAACTCTTTGCTGAAAAGCATGGCGTCCGACCCTCTACCGATATTTTCAATCCACTAATAATATAATCAAACCCGGCCTGGAAGGGTACATTATAAGTAAATCGATATGAAAACCTAAATCAGGTAAAGCCATATGGAAATTAGAATGAGGAATTAACAATATCACTTGAAAAATTTCAGGGAAAAGAATGTAATGTTTAGTTGGGTGAGTTGTTAGATGAACAATTAATTAGCATGGTAACCAGGACAGTCTTGTTGTGGTGTGGTGTGCCTTGAAACCTTGAGTTCCTTCATAATGGCGTTAATTGACTATCAATAATTATCTGCACCTTTCTTAAGATTGTGGGTGTTTTACGTTTGGCAAATTTTGACAATAAACGGCCGTGCAACCCTCAAGGAAGCAAGAAATAACTAAATTACTATGCTCTGCCTTTAAGGCAAAAATTACAGCGTGTTTATTAATTTGCTGAATTAGCTTGATATCTGTCATCATTTTCCCGAAAAGAAATGATAATCATAAGTTAGAAATAAGTTTGGTCTATCAAAAAATGTATCATCAAATAACTGAGCAACCTTATACAATAATATATCGAATATATATATATACACTGAATAATACATATATCACATATACATAACAAATATATATAATATATACACAATACAAAAATATAAATATTTAGGAAATATCCATTTAAAGTTTTAATGTTACCAAACACACTATACATATTTCAATGGCCAAGTTACACCATCCGACATGGCGTAAGCCCTTGGCGACAATATCAAGTGCGGATTGTATAATTAGTTAATCAATAAAAGGAATTACGGCAAATACAAACAGAGAATAGAGAATATAATCTATATTTCTTGATTAACTAATCATACAATCCGAACCTGAGGATGTCATCAAGGTCTTACGTCATCATCGAATGATGAAACTTGGCCATTGAAATATGTATAGTGTTTTTGGCAACATTAAAACTGTAAAGGGATATTTCCAGTCCGACATTCTCTTGTTTTAAATAAATATTTAACTCCGTTCCTGCACCAGCCATGGGATTCAGCATCTACGATGGATGAGTTGCATAACATAGAGTGCTTTTCTTACTATTACATCATGGTTTATTAACCAGAATGACCAGTTCTACCCATTGGTAAACCACACAATATAAATGGTATATATATATATATATATATATATATATATATATATATATATATATATATATATAATTAAGTTAAAAATGTACATCTACATATGCATACTGAAATACTAGTATGCATATGAATACACACACGTATACATATGTAGATGTACCAAGTCTTTCACTGGTTACTTTACTGTAAGTATCCAGCTATTCTGTATGTAAACACACAGACAAACCGGTTTTTAGAGTCATACTGGTTTTTGAGGAAACACCTTTCCTCTATTCTCCAGAAAGCCAGACAAGGAATATTGAACTAGTTTCGTTGTTGTTACAACTCATCAGCAATATTTACCTATCTACCGGCCTTTCTGGAGAATCGTAAAAGCACATATCGTTATATGCTTTTTCTATGAAAATTAGTAGTGGGCAGACTAATTTGCATAGAGTGTGAGTACGTACCGGTTCAACGGAGACGATAAAAACAAATAACGAAACGAAATTAAATTTCGTTTCGTTTGTAACTCACTTTTGTATGACTGACGCTTAAACAATTAAGTTAAAAATGTACATCTACATATGCATACTGAAATACTAGTATGCATATGAATACACACACGTATACATATGTAGATGTACCAAGTCTTTCACTGGTTACTTTACTGTGAGTATCCAGCTATTCTGTATGTAAACACACAGACAAACCGGTTTTTAGAGTCATACTGGTTTTTGAGGAAACACCTTTCCTCTATTCTCCAGAAAGCCAGACAAGGAATATTGAACTAGTTTCGTTGTTGTTACAACTCATCAGCAATATTTACCTATCTACCGGCCTTTCTGGAGAATCGTAAAAGCACATATCGTTATATGCTTTTTCTATGAGTCAGTCATACAAAAGTGAGTTACAAACGAAACGAAATTTAATTTCGTTTCGTTATTTGTTTTTATCGTCTCCGTTGAACCGGTACGTACTCACACTCTATGCAAATTAGTCTGCCCACTACTAATTTTCATAGAAAAAGCATATAACAATATGTGCTTTTACGATTCTCCAGAAAGGCCGGTAGATAGGTAAATATTGCTGATGAGTTGTAACAACAACGAAACTAGTTCAATATTCCTTGTCTGGCTTTCTGGAGAATAGAGGAAAGGTGTTTCCTCAAAAACCAGTATGACTCTAAAAACCGGTTTGTCTGTGTGTTTACATACAGAATAGCTGGATACTCACAGTAAAGTAACCAGTGAAAGACTTGGTACATCTACATATGTATACGTGTGTGTATTCATATGCATACTAGTATTTCAGTATGCATATGTAGATGTACATTTTTAACTTAATTGTTTAAGCGTCAGTCATACAAAAGTGAGTTACAAACGAAACGAAATTTAATTTCGTTTCGTTATTTGTTTTTTATATATATATATATATATATATATATATATATATATATATATATATATATATATATATATATATATAATCAAGGTTTAGCAAATAAGAAAAAGTTTCAAAATAAATTTCAAAAATTCACTGTACTTACTATGTTTACCTTTACCGAAACGGTTTCGAGTCTCAAAAATAAATGGATAGTCCTTGGGGGCCTCCATTGAAAAGATAAACTCTCTTCAGAAGGTTATTTTCACTCGGAGAATATAAAATTCCCGAGTTCGAATTACGAACTGGCGCTATTCAAAATTATTCCCGAGATGAGAATGAATGATGTGGAAGCAATTCTGTCCAGTGCCGTGTGCAAAGATAAAAGACAGAGGCAGGGAGGTCAGTCTACCACCACTATAAATAGCAGCAGTCAAAACGACCAAATTTTATCTCGACCAGGGGGAGATTAATAATAATAAGGTATATATCCCTACACGCAAAAAACGTATAGGGACATGGTCCAGTTGTTCAATGAACGGTACAGCTTGCTTGTGAAATTAACTTTTATGTAGCTTAGCATTCAACAGACACGTGAATCTCCCCAAAAAAAAACAACAAAAAAAAAACAAAAAAAAACAAAACAAACAAACTATTTTTTAGCATACTGCAATATCATCCTCATCATCTTTGAAGGATGGTAGGCAAAGTTGAACACAGAACGCAAGTAGAAAATAATGACAGGAATGATTTCTAAGTTAGGCACGAGGCCAGCAATTTTGGTAGGAGGATATAGTCGATTATAGCGACCTCAGTACTTAATTGAGCTCGACTGAATTTAAACTAAGACCGGAACAATTACCCCAAAGTATATTTATTCGACGGTCTAGCGGTTCTGCACCTCCACAACCATACTGAGTGGTATTAAAACTGATACCTCCCAACTGCATCTGATTTATTGGAACGACCATATGACAAGCAACACGTATTCTGCTTTGTCAAGAATTATCCGTAGTAAGATTTCAACAAAACGTTTCCTTAACCTACAGTGTGGAATCTTGGGTAATGACTGAAAGAATACGTTTGCGAATACAAACGCCCGTAATGGGGTTCCTCCGAAGTGTCTTTGGAGTAACGTTATTCGATCAGGGAGTCGCTTCATGTACAGCCACTACTTCTCCATATCGAGATATCACAGTTCTAGTATTACAAATATGGGGTTAGAATGCCCAAGGAAAGAACCGCTGTACACATTTTACGGAAAAAGTCAAGCAGCAAGAGTTTCAGAAATAGACCACAAGCTAGATGAATGCATAACATTCATGAGTTCTGTTGGTCTAACTTAAGGATCTATCCGAATAATTGGGTGAGGGTTGCGTCTGATAGGAAGGCGTGTCTGAGGATTATGCCTCCTCCCCCACACGGCCCTCTCTGGAATAGGTGGGTGAAGAAGAAGAAGAAGAAGAAGAAGAAGAAGAAGAAGAAGAAGAAGAAGAAGAAGAAGAAGAAGAAGAAGAAGAAGAAGAAGAAGAAGAAGAAGAAGAAGAAGAAGAAGAAGAAGTTTCCTCAAAAATCGCAGTGTAATAACTAAGATGATGGATGTGATTGGGCGTATCCTTGTCAGATCTGAATATAGTCAGTTTCTTCCAGAGAGAGAGAGAGAGAGTAGAAGAGTCCATCACCAGGACTAGACTGGTACTTTATTTATTGACCTCGAAAAGATCAAAGGTAAAATTGGCATCGGCTGGATTTGAACACAGAGCACAGAGCCGAAACGAATACCACAAAGCATTTAATCCCACGTTCTAGCTACTCTGCTAATTCACTATCTTTCTCAAGTCTCTAGTTCTGAAGAATCACACTTTCTATTAGATCACTGCCATTAAACATGCTATAATAGTTCTTGACAATCAATTGAAATACATCAAATAAAAACACCTTTAAAGTTAGATGTATTTATTATTATTATTTTTATGATGAAATGAAATGCTAAACAAATGGCTTCGATGAAGACATTCGTTAAGAAATCTCTCTTCTTCGGTTGCTGGCAAAATAAATGATATATTTGGACTACTTCAGACAATAATAATATGTTATTTCAGTAACAAAGAAAATATTTAGTTAACCTTATATTGGAATTCCGTCTTTTATTGTTGAGATAGAAATAAATACGACCTTTACAATCAGAAAAGTAGTGAATCTTCAATACAGCATCTGACGGCAGAAGGAATACATCAACATTTACTGAGGAAAGAAATTGGTATTTTAGGCAGAATTGTTCTGATTTCACGTTGTTTCAGTCCATTCAGCTGGAAAAAAAAGATGTAACTGTAATTCAAAGAGCCAGCCTTGTCACACATTATACCACTCTGGATCTCCATAAGAAATACACCAAGAGTCCACGTGTCTGTAGAATGCTCAGTCACTCGCACTATAATACAAAATGGATTGTACGTGTAATTGAAAAGACTAGCTTCTTACACACTGAACCACGCTGAGTCTCCCTGAAAACTATGTTATGGGTGCACGTGTCTGTAGAATTCTCAGTCACTTGCACGGGTTGTACTTGTAATTCAAAAAGACAGCCTTGTCATACAACGTGTCACGCTGAACCTTCTTGAGAACTATGCAAAAGGTGGCGGGTGCACGTGTTTATGGAATGCTCAATTGTTTGTACGTTAGTTCCATGAACGAGCTGTTCCATTGATAAAACAACTGGAACACTCACCGTCGAAACCGATGGAGATTCATCAACAACGGCGTTAGTGCAATATGCCATCACAAAAAAAACGAGTCCATAATTATATGTATTTTTAATAGTGTGGCAATACCAATTGCAGGTGCCCAATTCAGCAATGTCACAGCTCGCGGGCGCGCGTGTGTGTGTGTAGCTGTCCCAACAGGTTGTGTATAGCTGTTCCAACACGCCGTCTGTAGCTGTCCCAACACGCCGTGTGTAGCTGTCCCAACACGCCGATTGTAGCTGTCCCAAACGCCGTGTGTAGCTGTCCCAACACGCCGTCTTTAGCTGTCCCAACACGCCGTCTGTAGCTGTCCCAACACGCCGTCTGTAGCTGTCCCAACACGCCGTGTATAGCTGTCCCAACACGCCGTCTGTAGCTGTCCCAACACGTCGTGTATAGCTGTCCCAACACGCCGTCTGTAGCTGTCCCAACACGCCGTCTGTAGCTGTCCCAACACGCCGTGTGTAGCTGTCCCAACACTCCGTCTGTAGCTGTCCCAACACGCCGTCTGTAGCTGTCCCAACACGCTCTCTGGAGCTGTCCCAACACGCCGTGTGTAGCTGTCCCAACACGTGGTGTATAGCTGTCCCAACACGCCGTGTGTAGCTGTCCCAACACGCCGTCTGTAGCTGTCCAAACACGCCGTCTGTAACTGTCCCAACACGTCGTGTATAGCTGTCCCAACACGCCGTCTGTAGCTGTCCCAACAAGGCGTGTATAGCTGTCCCAACACGTCGTGTATAGCTGTCCCAACACGCCGTCTGTAGCTGTCCCAACACGCCGTCTGTAGCTGTCCAAACACGTCGTGTATAGCTGTCCCAACACGCCGTCTGTAGCTGTCCCAATACGCCGTCTGTAGCTGTCCCAACACGTCGTGTATAGCTGTCCCAACACGCCGTCTGTAGCTGTCCCAACAAGGCGTGTATAGCTGTCCCAACACGCCGTCTGTAGCTGTCGCAACAAGGCGTGTATAGCTGTCCCAACACGCCGTCTGTAGCTGTCCCAACACGCCGTGTATAGCTGTCCCAACACGTCGTGTATAGCTGTCCCAACACGCTGTCTGTAGCTGTCCCAACACGCCGTGTGTAGCTGTTCCAACACGCCGTCTGTAGCTGTCCCAACACGCCGTGTATAGCTGTCCCAACACGCCGTCTGTAGCTGTCCCAACACGCTGTCTGTAGCTGTCCCACAACGCCGTGTGTAGCTGTCCCAACACGCCGTGTATAGTTGTCCCAACACGCCGTGTATAGTTGTCCCAACACGCCGTGTATAGTTGTCCCAATACGCCGTCTGTAGCTGTCCCAACACGCCGTGTATAGCTGTCCCAACACGCCGTCTGTAGCTGTCCCAACACGCCGTCTGTAGCTGTCCCAACACGCCGTGTATAGCTGTCCCAACACGCCGTCTGTAGCTGTCCCAACACGCCGTCTGTAGCTGTCCCAACACGCCGTGTATAGCTGTCCCAACACGCCGTGTATAGCTGTCCCAACACGCCATCTGTAGCTCTCCCAACAAGGCGTATGTGGCTGTCCCAACACGCCGTGTGTAGCTGTCCCAACACGCCGTCTGTAGCTCTCCCAACACGCCGTCTGTAGCTCTCCCAACAAGGCGTCTGTAGCTCTCCCAACAAGGCGTATGTGGCTGTTACACCGCGGAGGTGAGGAGGCTTTCTTGAATATTGTAATATATACTTGTAAATATGAGAATAGGATATATTATTGGCTGATCTGGAAGAAATGAGGAGAGAAGGACAAAGAGAACGAGTGAGAGAGAGAAATAGAGAGAGAGAGAGAGAAATTGGGGGAGAAGAGAGAAGGGGGAGAATGTAGTTTACTATGATATTGCACCAAAAGTTGTACCATAAAAACCATGTGTGGTTTCAGGTGATTTGGTATGAAAGGGGTTAACGGTTAAAATGCATGAACTTTCAACTGGTGGTTCCTTTCAACTGTATGTTATCTATGATAGTACGTTTAAGTAATTTATTCAAAGGGTGAATGAAACCTTGAAATACATTTTCCATGACCCCGTGTAAGGTTCACGAGAGTGTTGCAAGGCAGCAAAACATTAATCAGTTATGGTGAAATGGCCATACAATTAGGAAATATATCTTTACGCCGACCTTATTAACAGTTAGATTGGCCAATAACCCTTTTAATGCCATTTTCAATGAAAGACAACACCTTCTATGATTTTCTATTCTTTTTGAAAATAATCAAGAATTTGGAGAGATTTAATAATATAACAAACTTCTTATTAAGTTGGTGTCTGGAGCACAACTTAACAAAGGTTATATAGCATTACGATGAAAGGTTTGTAGGTAAATATAAGCATTTTAACACTTTCATTATTATATTTATAATTGAATGGCTCCATAACATTTTTAGACACAATATTAAATATTCAAAAATTTAGAAGGGTTTAATAATTGTTTCTACTTTTTGGCACAAAGCCAGCAATTATCCCAGTACATTACTGGTACTTTATTTTATCGACCCCGTAAGGATGAAAGGCAAAGTTAACCTCGGCGGGAATTGAACTCAGATCGTAAAGGGACGTAACTATGCTGGAAAGCATAATCCAACCCTCTACCGATACTGCCAATTCACCAATAATAAATTGCTTTTATCAATCTTAAGTTTAGAACATAACTTAACAAACAAAGGCTCTTACATCAAATTGTGATAGAAGATAAATATAAGCACTTTAAAGTATATAGTTTTGATAATATACATATACATATGCATATATATTTACACTTTAAAATATATAGTTTTGAAAACAGATGAATATAAGCACTTCATTGACCAAAGGTTAGTTTCAGGCGGTTTGGTTTCAAAAGTGTTAACTGTTGTGTCTTGATGGTTAACGTGTTTCGAACCACCGATAGTTTAACTGGAAGGGACCAGGTGCGACAGTATTGAGAATGATTAGAGGAAGGGTTATTATTTAAGTCAGTGACATTTGTGTTACAAGTGGGAGGGAATAGCAGGAGGATCAAAGAAGGATCAGCAGCTGATAGCGATGGAAATATCGACTGAATTGTAAAAAGGTGGAGTTATTGAATTGTAACGGCACACACTCGCACACACTTCAAACACACAGGCACACACACACAGACACACAAATTGACACACAGAACACAAGCAAACACACATAGACACATAGTCACACATACATACGCACATAAACACATACACACTCATACACACAAATAGACGCGCATAGACACAGACAGATAGACTGACAGACAGATACACACAGTTGCTAGGTTACCAGATCAGCTGGTGATATACTAGTGGGGAGGTGTGACTGGAAATGTGCTCATGCACAACAATAGTCTTTTTATATATACGTATATATATTCAAATACATACATTCACATGTACGTACACACACATACATACACATACATACACACACACATATATATGTATATAAAAGTGTTTCCTTGTGGGTGGGTTTAAAGGAGGAGTTATCTCATGTGGGCGGGGCAATTGACTACTCAACTCCATTTGATGCTACTTAAAAGGTTCAGCTGTAACTGGGTCTGGTAGTCTGCTGTCATGGTTTGGAGAAGCACAGCTGTTTTCACGACAGGGATGGGTATGTGTGTATGGAAAGGCAGACACACACGAACACATTATTACACATGTAACTATATCTATCTATCTCTACCTTTCTATCTATTTACTTATCTATCTATCTATCAATCTATATATATATATATATATATATATATATGCCAGTCTTTAGGTTCCCCCCCTCTCTCTCTCTCTCTCTCTCTCTCTCTCTCTCTCTATATATATATATATATATATATATATATATATATATATATATATATATGCAAAACTTAAGTGGAAACAACAAACCAAACAACACAGTACAATGAAGAAATATATTAGTTTAACGCTTGATATAGTAGGAAAAGAGTCTTTACGTTTTAGACACTTGTCCGTCGTTTCATGATAAAATGAGAAATGAATGAAGAAATAGGAAGATAGAGTGTAAGATGAAATAACGGACCCCAAACCACAGTACTTGATGCATGGTGAGATGCAGAGTGGGCATATTAACAAGGTATGTGTGAGTGCGTAGTGTGTATGTGTGATTGTACCACTACCTCGTTATTATATATATATATATATATATATATATATATATATATATATATATATATATATATATATATATATATATATATATATATATATATATATATATATATATATTTATATATATATATATATATAAAAAGGATAACAAAATATCGTTATAGGTAATCCAGTTAGAGGTTGTGAATACTTCTTATTATGGATAGTTTTACCGTACGGCGTTGCTTGACTCAACAAGAGGTTTACGTAGATGACGAGTTTATGATTTCACTTGTATTCCTATGTAAGTTTATCTTGGAGTAATAAAATTGAAAAAGTGGAGAATAACATGGTCAACAGTACAAAAAAGGAGATTTATTTACAGTCTAACAATTGTTTCACTGATAAAGATGTCTAAAAATTGGTGAACACTAGAAGCAGTGCCATTCAATTTTAAATACGATGTTAGCTCGATCAGATCTTCAGAAACGGTTGATTGAAAATATATGTAACCGGCAAATTTACAAATTCAAATTACATCATCAATAATAATATTAATAATAAAAATATAGAGAGAAAAAAAGAGGAAGCAATTTTTAAACATCTTTATCAGTGAAACAATTGTTAGACTGTAAATAAATCCCCTTTTTTGTACTGTTGACCATGTTATTCTCCACTTTTTCAATTTTATATAAATATATATATATATATATATATATATATATATATATATATATATATATATACACATATATACATATATATATATGCATTTACATATATATATGTATGTATAATTAATTAATTAGTAGGTCTTGCGTGTGATCATGTATTCAAAATGAATGTCTCGAAGTGGAAACTGAAGATTAGTAATGGCAGGCCTCTGGATAATGGAAAATAGGTAATTTTGTCAACAAAGTCAATGAAACTGGTAGTTCATTGAATATCAAACTGAATATATATATATATATATATATATATATATATATATATATATATATAAATACAGAGTTGTGTTGTTGACTTGTCTCCTGATCTGTTAGTTTGGTTTTACTCAAGTCATTTCTTCAATGACATAGGTCCAAGATTCCATTATTGACCCATAGGTTATTTTTCTTTCTCATTCTCCCCACCACTTCTAAAGCTGTTTCATGAAGTACTTCCTTGATGCTGTTAGTTAAGGAATTAATATCTTCTTCTAGAAGTTTAAGGGTTTGCAAAACCAGGTTTGCAAAACCTGTTTCCTACGTTTACCTCAAACATTGCTGCAACACTAGGATCTTTTAGCTTGTCCACATCATGTGTGTGCGGGATTGTTTGCGCGCGTGTGTGTATTTTCATTTATTTATTTTTTTTTTTATCCATTAAAACTTTTCACTTTCAAACTTGCAAATAATAATTTTTTTTTAAAATTCCATTTCATCTTATCTATCTATTTTACCTATTTACTATTCATCTGGGAAAACCTATGGCTGCTGCAGCTACCTTTTCTTCTGAGAGAAGGACACTCTGAAAAACCTGCGGTTGATTCAGCTACCGATGATCTTGCATCTGCTTGCCATTGGATTCTGGTTGTTGATACTTAGAGAGCAGCATGTGTGTAGCACAAGCGCACGCTGCTTTGATCTTGTGCAGATATCTCTTCAAAGTCCTGTGGTGATGGGGAAGCAGCGGAGCATACAGATCTAACGCGCTGGAGGTATGAGGTTGCTAACTTACAAGCAGGTGGCTTAAGGCTTATCTAACGTTCTTGGCAGTTTTCGGAATAGGAACTGGCTTGGGTGGAGTCTTTGGTGACTGAGCATCCTTTCAAGGGTGAACATTTGTCATTCAAAGCTTGGGTGAGGGGACCCAAAAGGAAACCCAAATATTTTCTGTTTCACAATCAAGTTGGTCAGCAACCTACGGCTGGCCGCTCTTCATACCGACAGGAAAAACAAGAAGAATAGTAATTATCAAAAGAATAGAATTGCACTGAATGTTGTCACATAGAATATCAGAACCCTTCTTGACAGGGAACCATTCACAAATACTGTTATTGTTGGCAGAAAATTGAGCAAGTATAATATTGATATAGCTGCACTCTCTGAAACCCGTCTTAGTGGGGAAGGTCATCTATCAGAGAGAGGTGCTGGCTATAGTTCTTCTGGAAAGGGAAACCCAAAAAGGAGAAAAGGCATGGAGGAGTAGGTTGTGTTGTCTGGACAGAGATCACAAAACGACTGGAGCAACCACAAGGTATTAGTGATCGAAGTATGCATCTAAGAGTTCCTCTTTCAATGGAGTATTTCATGACGGTCATCTCAGCATATACCCCTACCCTGGATAGTAGCCAGGAATCAATCATGGCTTTTTACAAGATTTTCAAGTGTGTATAACATCGATTCCACATTCGGACAAGATCATGTTTCTAGGAGATTTTAATGCACGTGTGGGAAAGGGCGACCACATCTAGAGTGTTTTAGGAAGTTACGGCATGGGCAAGATGAATGCTAATGGTCTTCTACTTTTGTAATAATGCATTTAGTTTGAGCTGGTCGTGTGCAATACTTTTTTTCAGCGAAAGGAGATACACAAGGCAACACTGATACACCCGAGATCCACACATGACACATCTTGGATTATATCATTACCAGGATAACTGATCTGTAAGAGGAATGCGTGGTGCAGAATGTAGTAGAGACCACAAACTTGGGCGTAGCAAGATGAAGGTGCAGATCAGTAGAAAATTGAGGGCTGCAGGGGTACAAGTGCCAAAACGTATAGATGTGTCCAAACTGCAATGTTTAGAAATGCGAGGTGCTCTTCAAAATGCACTTGACAACGCCATCTTTGATGAAAATTGGGAAGAGTTTAAAACGCAGCTTTACAGCGTTGGGGCTGATGTATTTGGTCTTAAAAAGACAAAACACACTCGTTTGAGGATAATGATGCGGCAATCGCAATACATTGAAGAAAAGAACAAGCTGTATGAGAAGTGCCTTGTTGCAGAGGGTCCAGTTTGAGAAAGCCTTCAAAGTAACAAAATCAAAACTGCAAAGTGAAATACGAAATATAAAGAATAACTAGGGGTCCGAAGTTTCAGCAGAGATGCAGAGGGCTTATAACTGCAGATACTTGAAGGCATCATACAGCACAATAAGGCAAGTCTTTGGTCTACAACCCTCAAAACTGGCACCAGTGAAGTCAAAAGATTGAAAAAGTCTTCATCAAAGATCCAGCAGGAATCAAGAGTCGGTCGACTGAACACTTTAAAGATCTGTTTGACAACCCATCTGTAGTTGATGATGAAATTATTAAAGGACTGCCGCAAAAGGAGACTGTAACACAGATGATGAATGATCCAACCATTGATGAGATAAGGTCTACCATCAAAGAGATAAACATAGGGAAAGCTCCAGGTTTGGATGGAACACATATTGAGCATATCCACTTTGAAGACAACAATGTTGCTATGACCATTCACGAGGTAGTCTTATATGTATAGAGTGGTGAGTGTGTCACGTAAGACGATTTACAAGGAAACTAACGGCTTCAAGTCGGAATGCAGTAATTATCGTGGTATAAGTCTGCTTCAATCGGTAGGCAAACTCTTATCCAAAGTCTTGCAGAACCGTTTAATAAAATGGATCTGCTCTGGTGCCACCACTAAGACACAATGCGGATTCAGAGCTGGACATGATTTTCTTAGCTTGTCAGCTTGTGGAGAAGTGTTGAGCAGTAAGTGCCACTATATCAAGTATTTGTGGACCTTATCAAAGCCTTCGATACTGTTAATCGTAGTGCATTGTGGGTCATATTGGGGAAACTTGGATGCCCTCATTAGTTTGTTGGAATATTCAGAAAACTCCATCAAAATATGAAAGTAAAAGTGAACTTCAGCGAGACACTTTCAGAGCCAATTTTAGTAGAAAACGGTATTAAACAAGGCGATATACATGCACCCTCTCTGTTCTCCATCTACTTTGCCGTGCTGCTGACATATGCCTTCCAATATTTCGAAATCGGTATATACTTGTGAATTAGAACCTCCGGTAAAGTTTTTAATCTAAGACAGTTTAACACCAAGTCCAAAACATTTGGCACTCTTGTTAGGGAGTTCCTATGTGCTGATGATGCAGATTTTGTGGCTCACACAGTAGAGGACATGTAGTTGATATTGGACACCTTCTCCAATCCATGCACTACGTTTAGGCTAAATATTAGGTTGGGGTCGTGCATGTGTGTTGTATCTTTTATTTACACGTTGCTCCAGTCCACTCAGCTGGAGAAAATGTGTTGTACCTGTAATTCAAAGGACCAACCTTGTCCCATAGTGCGTCATGCAGTATTTCCCCGAGAATCATCCTATGGATGCAGGTGTATGCACAATGCTCAATCAGTTACATTATAATACAAGGGCGGTGGATTGGCAGTATCGGTAGAGCGTCAGACACCATGCTTTTCAGCATAGAGTTATGGCCCTTTACGTTCTGAGGTTAACTTTGCCTTTCATCCTTACGGGATCGATAAAATAAAGCACCAGTAATGCACTGGGATAATTGCTGGCCTTGTGCCAAAAGTAGAAGCAATTATTATACAAGGTGGTAAAATAAAGCACCAGTAATGCAATGGGGCCGTGTGCTTAAAGTAGAAACAATTATTATACAAGGTGAATAGTACCTCTAATTTAGAGGACGAGCTTTGTGACACACTGTATCATGATGAATCTTCCTGTGTTCACATTAAGGGCAAACGTTTCTCTGGAATACTCAGCCACTATAATACAACTGAGTTTGAACCTGCAATTTAAAGGAGCTGTCTTTAAGTAAGGGTACACGTGTCTGTGGAGTGTTTAGCCACTTACACAATGGTATGAAATTAGTTGTACATGTATTTCAAAGGACCAGTCTTGTCACATACTGTGTCACGTTGAATCTGTCTGTGAATTACGTTAGGGGTACACGTGTCTGTGGAATGTGCAACCATTTGTATTATAATACAAAATCAGTTGTATCTCTAATTCAAAGGGTCAGCCATTTGTGTTGACATTTGGTCTGTTTGAATACGGTTTTAATGACAAGAATGACATAATGGTGCAGTAAGGGCAGTCGTAAAATGAACCATGTGAAGGGTGAGGGACCAAGATATCATTCAAGACAAAAGGAAGGAGCCCCGTGAGGTAGAATGGCTGATGCAGCGGGTGTCGCTCTCTGGCTGTTCTGTTATCATACTGTTTTATCATACTGTTAATGAGGCGCAGCTGAGATATTTTATCACGCAAAGTTGTAGAATTTGTCACGCGAGGTGGAATGGGTGATGCAGCGGGTGTCGCTGGCTGTTCTCCGTAAGGCGCAGCTGAAATATACCACCCAGTATTGGTGTAGAGTTTTACACCTGATTTCGTTCTTCCCCGCTTTTCATTGTTTAATTTTTCTTTCTCTCCATTTCATTCTCTCTTCGTGCTTATTATCTTAATCTTATCTATAAAATACCACCATTGTTGTATATTTCTGTTTACTAAAACAAAATGTCAGGGAATCAGGAAAGATATAGACTATTTGAAGACTTGGGAATATTTCGACAGGTGCAATGGTGCAACATGTCTATATTTCTACAGGTGCAATGGCGCGAAAGTGAAAACAATTATTTTTCTAGATGTCACTACCCTGTGTACACGTTCACAGAGAAAAGAAACGTTCAATATACACAGATTAGATTACAACATCAAACGATAAATGTTAAGTTATAAATAAAAAGAAATCCCCCCAAAAAACTGTATGCAGGGCTGACGCAACCATTAAGGCAAATTAAGGACTATTTAGGGCGCAGTCACCAGCGAGGGGTATTACCAAACCTTAAAGGAGCACAGTTTCTTTTACAAATTTGTGTAATTAAGTTAAATATAAAATAGTTACCTGTGACCAATAAATGAATCACTAAAAATCTTTGCCATGCAGCCAGTGTTGGCGTTACCATTAGACCAATTAGACAGTAACCAAGGGCGCAGACCTCAGAGAACTTAAAATATAATTGTTTCTACTTTAGGCACAAGGCCAGCAATTACCCAGTGCATTACTGGTACTTTATTTTATTGACCCCGTAAGGATGAAAGGAAAAGTCAACCTCGAATATAATATTTTCTGTAATCTATAAATAAATTGTTCAACATCTTTGCCATGGAGCAACATTGTGGAAATATACCAAGTGGTGGTGAGGGTCGTATGATGTTATGATATGGAACATGATTTGGCATGGGTGAGTGTACTGTATAGTAGAATATACAGGCTTAGTAATTTTCTTACTGTAATCAAAGCAATAAGCGTCAAAAACTATGTTTATTAAAATATAAGTTGAAATGATTTTATTTGAGAAAATGGAGCGCATAACTGGGAAAAGAAGGCGCTCCTTGTGAAGCAAGCCTAGGACAAGAAGTATCCAGGCACACATTGTAATGCTGGCCTAGGGCACTAAACATCTAGGCACACACTATATGGCTAGCCACGGGCGCTAAATATCCAGGTACACATTGTAGAGCTAGCTACGTGTACTACATAACAAGGTACACTGTATGACTTTCCTAGAGCGCTAAATATCCATGTGTTGGCCCTGCCTGTAGGAATTACTTACAAAATCGACTTTAAATATTAATTATCGAAAAAATATTTCCAGAAGAATTGTTTTTCAGTACAATTCGCTCATTCTTAAGATCTTAATTCTCTAGGCAACACTTCGTACTGAAACAAGATGATTATTTTTTTTTGTAAGGATAAAATATGTGATGTATATATATATATATATATATATATATATATATATATATATATGAAAGTAAAAAAACAACAACACAGGAGTACAAGTTACGAAAGGTATTAGGTTCACGCTTATTGAGAGTGGGGGGGGGGGGGGGGGGCGACGTTTTGGGCATAAGCCCTTCATCAGGAGGGTGGTGGGAAGGAGAAGGAGGAGGAGGAACTCTGAGAGGGAGTGAGGGGGAGTTAGTGGGAAAAAAAACCCACATGAGTTGGAAAATAAAAGTTAAAAACAAGTGGGGAAAAGATGAGGTGGTGGGCGGATGGAGGGGGACGGAGAGGGGAGACGGAAAAAAGGCGTCCGAGTGTGGAGGTGGGGTGTGTGTGTGTGTATGCGTGGATGTAAGTGTGAGAGTCTGAGGGAGAGCGAGGTTGCATGCTGTATGTTGGGGTGGAGTTTAAGTCTGTGTGTGTATGCGTGTGCGTGTGGATGGATAGGGGTCGGATGGGGTGGGGGAGAGCCTGCGGAATCTGGAGGCGGAGTGGGTGTATGTGAGGATACAGACGTGTGTGTGTGTGTTTATGTGTGGTGTGGATACGTGGGAATGTATGGTTGCGTGTGCGCGAAAATGGTGTAAGTGTTTGTGTGTTTGTGTTCCTGAATGGTTTTCCGGTATGTGTGTAGAAGGATGGCGAGGTTCCGGGTAGTAATCTTTCGTAGATATCCGAATGTGTAACCAGAGTGATATATATATCACTCTGGTTACACACACACACACACACACACCAAGCGTTAACCTAATATATACCTTCAATATACTGTACCGATTGTGTTGTTATTTCTGTTTACCTTTTACACACACACACACATATATATATATATATTTAATATAGAAAAGGCTTGAAGCCTTTTCTATATTAAATATTTATACTCTGCTTTGTATTGAGTACCTTACTTACTGTGGTTTCCCCCGATTGAACCCGGGATAAACTTATATATATATATGTATAATAAGGAGTTGACGGACCCAGCATATTCATCAATGCCAGGACCGGTTGTATCTCAGCGAACTCCATGGGCGATGTAAGATACATTCCCAGAGTATACACACAGTTATTCGCTTCAATACAACACACGTAAAACGGGTGCCTATAATAGTTCCCGGACTC
>OZ024741.1:202737454-202759954 GCA_964016885.1 Eledone cirrhosa
AACCACCCTAGTATATTAACTGATATTAGCCATCCCAATATATCAACTGATATTAGTCATCTAAATTTATCAACTGATATTAACCATCCCAGTATATCAGCTGATATTAACCATCGTAATACATCAATTAATATTAACCATCGTAATACATCAATTAATATTAACCATCGTAATACATCAATTAATAATAATCATCGTGATACATCAATTAATATTAACCATCGTAATATATCGACTGATATTAGCCATCGTAATATATCAATTAATATTAACCATCCCAATATATCAATTAATATTAACAATCCCAATATATCAATTAATATTAACCATCCCAATATATCAACTGCTTTTAACCATCGTAATATATCAACTGATATTAACCATCGTAATGCATATATTAACTGATATTAACCATCGTAATACATCAATTAATATTAACCATCGTAATATATCGACTGATATTAACCATCGTAATATATCAATTAATATTAACCATCCCAATATATCGATTGATATTAACCATCCTAATATATCGACTGATATTACCCATCCCAATATATCGACTGATATTAACCATCCCAATATATCGACTGATATTAACCATCCTAATATATCGACTGATATTAACCATCCCAATATATCAGCTGATATTAACCGTAGTAATGCATCAAATAATATTAACCATCGTAATATATCAATTAATATCAACTCTCCTAGATGATAGATTAATATTGAACAGCAATTACAATTCTACTAGTTTTATTTGCTTCGAAATCACTAGACGTATCTGAGGAACTTGCGAATCCAGAGTCAGGTTCGATCCACAAACAGT
The DNA here is from genome assembly GCA_964016885.1 of Eledone cirrhosa. Taxonomy (NCBI): domain Eukaryota; kingdom Metazoa; phylum Mollusca; class Cephalopoda; order Octopoda; family Eledonidae; genus Eledone; species Eledone cirrhosa. The sequence goes on from OZ024741.1 coordinate 202,738,287, forward strand.
CGCACCTCGAGCTGTTCGCCGGAGAAACAATTGTAATACATAATAAATTGTGTTCCGATGTATCACTGATTCTTCGTTTTCCATATATATATATATATATGGAAAAAAATGGCGTAGGACAGAACAAAGGAGAGGCACAGAAACAAAGAAAGGAATCCCCAGTCACTGAAGAGGTCACAGAGTGTGTGACGAAAGGACTATGACTATATATAAACAACTATCTGGTTGTGGAACCAACCAACCAACCAGAAATTTATAGATTTATAAACTTGTAAATTTATAAATATATAATAAACTGAAGTGAAAGCAACTGGTGCGTGTGTTTCTTATTGGCAACATGACCCTCCCAAAGTATAACAATATCGGTTTCAACACACGATTTCAGATAAAGAATCTTGCTAAACAAATTCAGAAACGAAATATATATATATATATATATATATATATATTAGAAAGTGAGGTTTTTTTTACAAATTGAAAAATAACCGAGGTGTCCTACACGAGTGAAAGTATAAAGAAAAAGAGATGAAATCGAAAATGCAACTGGAGTCTTATTTAAAAAAAATATATATATATTTATTTGGTTCCTTTACCGGTTTCGCAGTTCTTCTGCTTTTCAAAAGTAGAGTTGAAATGGAGGGTCTGTGGTTTTTCTCACATCAGATGTGAGAAAAACCACAGACCCTCCATCTCAACTCTACTTTTGAAAAGCAGAAGAACTGCGAAACCGGTAAAGGAACCAAATAAATATATATATTTAAAAAAAAAGTAAGACTCCAGTTACATTTTCGATTTCACCTCTTTTTCTTTATATATATATATATATATATATATTTAATACATTAACAGAGAAAGTTTTAAGCAATACTCCGAGCGGCTTCCGTCTCACTCAACAAACATCAGGATATACCTTGGTATAATACGGGATGTTTGTTTACAAACACACCGAGCATTATAATAAATGTTCGGTGAATCCATACGTACATATATATATGTGTGCATGTATGTATATATATATATATACTACTGTAAATCTGTATACATATGTGTATGTACGTGTACATACTTATATTTAAGTAACAGCCGTACTAAGAGTGGGAAATGAAATTTCGTTTCATTTTTTCCGTTTATCGTTTTCGGTGCACCCGGCCTATTAACCCACTCGATATGCAAATTGAGCTACTCAGCCGTTAATATCTAAGTAAGGTAAGTATATACGTTCAACAATCTGGCAGGAAGGTATACGTTGCTGACGATAGCTAATAAGCTTGAAACTAGTACAGCGTTCCTTTGTCAGTGTTGAACAAACGAGCAACGATGGTTGCTGGACACTACGGCTTAATACGGGATGTTTGTTTACAAACACACCGAGCATTATAATAAATGTTCGGTGAATCCATACGTACATATATGTATGTGTGCATGTATGTATATATACATACTACTGTACGTCTGTATACATATATGTATGTACGTATACATACTTATATTTAAGTAACAGCCGTACTAAGAGTGAGAAATGAAATTTCGTTTCATTTTTTCCGTTTATATATATATATATATATATATATATATATATATATATATATATTATATATATTATAGTTGAGACAGTAAACAAAAATAAAAAAACAACGTGGAAGCGAAGAAGCAGTACAAATGTTAATATTAGTTTCACGCTTGAGAGTGGGGGTGGGGGACGACGTTTCGGGCATAAGCCCTTCATCAGGAGAAAAGTGGGCAGGGAAAGAGTTCCAAGGGTGTGAGAGGGAGTGGTGGAAAGACATTAAAAAGGGGGGGGGGATTTTTAGAGGGTAAAAACATTAAAATGAAACAAGTGGCGTGTAGGGGTGGTGGCGGGTGGAGGGGGTAGGGCAAAGGGAGACGGGGGATCCAAGCGGGGAGGGCTGAAGGTGGTGTGTGTGTGTATCTGTGTAGGTGTACGTGTGTGTGTATGTGTGTGGATGTGAATGTGAGAGTTGGGGGAAGAACGAGGTCCATGTTCGGGTAATAGGGAAACGGGTGTGTACATAGGGTGGGGTGAAAGTCGGTGTGTGTGTGCGTGTGGATGGAGAGGGGTCAGATGGGGGTGGGGGAGAGGGGGCGTGTGGAGTCCGGAGGCTGAGTATGTGTATGTGAAGATATGAACGTGTGTGTGGGTGTGTTTTTTTGTGTGGTGTGTGTGTATGGTTGCGTATTGCGAAAATAGTGTAAGTGTTTGTGTGTATATATATATATATATGGGCGTGTGTGTATACATATATATGTATATATATATATATATATATATATATATATATATATATATCGCTCGTTTACATGAGACTGACCAGCCTATCTGCTGATATGCAAATCTGACTGATCAGTCAGTCTGCTAATAAGAAACTCAGGCCCATCACTCACTGTATATTTTAGAAAATATCATATATTTTCACTAACTATGACAGTTGGCAGGTAAACAGTATACTGTACTGATGAAGGGTAATCACCCAGAAACATTACTATCTGCAGTTCTGTTTATATGCCCACACAAGAGCAAGAATTACGGCGTTATTCTACTGACATGGCTTTAAAGAGCCAGTTTGCATAATTGCAAACGAATCGAATATTATTATTAATATTCGAAAAAGAGCTGTGATTGGCAGTATCGGTTAAGCGCCGGATAACATGCTTTGTAGCATAGATTTACGGCCCTTTACGTTCTGCGTTCAAATCCCGCCGAGGTTAACTTTGCCTTTCATCCTTACAGGGTCGATAAAATAAAGCACCAGTAACACACTGGGAGTTGACTAAATCGACCCCCCCCCCCAAAAAAAAAAATTGCTGGCCTTGTGCCAGAAACCATCGTTAATATTCGAAAAACTCAGATGACATTTATTGTATTCAGCTATGTAGATCGATAAACTATTTGTTTATATATATATATATATATATATATATATATATATATATATATATATATATATATATATATACGTATATATATATATAGATGGAAAAGAATGAAATGAAATCTCATTTCTCACTCTTAGTACGGCTGATACTTAAATGTAAGTATGTATACGTACATACATATATGTATACAGACGTACATTAGTATGTATATATATATACACATACATGCACACACATATATATATGTACGTATGGGTTTACCGAAGATTTTTTATAATGTTCGGTTTGTTTGTAAACAAACAGCCCGTATTAAGCCGTACAGCGTTTGGCAACCATCGTTGCCCTTTTGTTCAACACTGACAAAGGAACGATGAACTAGTTTCAAGCTTATTAGCTATCGTCAGCATCGTATACCTTCCTGTCAGATGATTGAGCGTTTGAAAGTATATACTTTCCTTATGCATATTAACGGCTGAGCAGCCTAATTTGCATATCGAGTGAGTTAGTCGGCCGGGCGTACTGAAAACGATAAATGGAAAAGAATGAAATGAAATCTCATTTCTCACTCTTAGTACGGCTGATACTTAAATGTAAGTATGTATACGTACATACATATATGTATACAGACGTACAGTAGTATGTATATATATACATACATTCACACATATATATATACGTATGGGTTTACCGAACATTTATTATAATGTTCGGTCGGTTTGTAAACAAACAGCCCGAATTAAGCCGTACAGTTTTCACCAACCATCGTCGCCCTTTTGTTAAACACTGACAAAGGGACGATGAATTAGTTTCAAGCTTATTAGCTATCGTCAGCATCGTATACCTTCTTGTCAGCCAGGTTTACTCGATATTTGTTATTAGCTCAACAAATTAACGGAGCCGAATATATCAAAGGTATAGATTGAGTAAACCTGGCTGCTATTTTTAGTGGTGTGAGTTTGTGAAACACGCTAATTTCAGATACCATATGCGTTATTATATATACGTACACTATTCAGTTTTTTAATATACTTATAAGTGACCAGGATACTAATTCTTCACCCACTGATGAGCAAGAATCGGTATTCCTCTTCACAATTAATTTTGCGAAACAGCATAGCCAAAGCTGTCTGGGTGACTGGTAGTTACCACAATTCCGGTTTGTATTTACTTTCTTGATTTATTCTTAAATTGAGTCTGCCAAACCCTATTGTCCATAGTTAGTATTCTTTTCACCTTAGCGAATCTGGTTTGAACACATATATGTATATGTCTGTGTTTGTCTTTCTTTTATATTCTATTATAATATACGGCTCGGAAAAATCTCTTTCCTAGAGGTATTTTATTGTGAGAGACTATTTTGAGTTTCTAACTCAATATATACCTTTGATATATATATATATATATATATACATATATACGATCTCGCTGAAATTATATATATATATATATATATTGGTAAACGGAATAGAAAATGCTGACAAATTGTTCACAGTGAAAAATAGTTTAATTAGGAATAAGTGAGAATTAGTAATATATATATATATATATATATATATATATATATATATATATATATATATATATATATATATATGTGTGTGTGTGTGTGTAAATGAAGTAAATCCATCGGAAAGGTCCAGTAACTATATATATCATAACGCACCAGAATACTCAATACTTAGGGTAATAGATTGGGTAATAGGAAATTGTTCAAAACCCCGACGGCAGAGCTCAAGCCGTTACAACGGCTATTTCTAGTCTGTATACATATATGTACGTCTGTAGACATATATGTACGTCTGTATACATATATGTATGTACGTATATATACTTACATTTAAGTATCAGCCGTACTAAGAGTGAGAAATGAGATTTCATTTAATTCTTCCCCCCCCCTCTCTCTCTCTCTCTCTCTCTCTCTCTCTCTCTCTCTCTCTCTCTCTCTATATATATATATATATATATATATATATATTGTTATATTTGGGGAGGGTCATATTTGCGTAATATTGCCAGAATTAATAACAGAACACACTCACTGTTTGGTTGGTTTTCGCTTCTCGCTGTCTTTTATATATATATATCTGCGATCTAACTTACTCGGTCCTCAATGTTGCCATTGACTGACCGGCGGTCAAAAATAATACAGATACAATATAGACAAACACATATATATATAGTTTACATAAATCTTTCGTTGCACATCTGCAACATCGTCAGTGGTGTTATATTCATTGTTCCTCCTGTTGTGTTGTATGTCTACGCCATTTTTTTTGTTCAGTCTGTCTATATATTTATTTATTTATTTGCTTGTTTGTTTATCTTATTTTATTTTGTCTTCTTTGCGCATGCGTTTGCGTGTGTGTATAGTGTTATGTGTGATGTGTGACTAGTGTGTATCGTGTTGTGTCTGCTGGGTGACTAGTGTGTGTTTATGTGCTTGTGTATGTATTTATTTATCTTATTTTATTTAATTTAATTTACTTATTTATTTATACTTCTCTTAGGTCAGTGTTGTTTGTTTGGGTGTTGTTGTTGTTCCACTCATTCTTTCTGTTTAGCTTTGGTTTTCTAATTTCTATTTCACTGGCCTCTCTGATTTGCCTATCTGCTGGGTCATTCCTATGTTTAGATATTATTCTAATTTCTATGTTGTCTATGTTACCGTCATGATGTTGTCTAGCATGTTCGTATAGTACTGACCCGTTTTTTCGTCCTTTTAGTTCCCCCCAGTGTTGGTCTATCCTTTCACCTATGCTACGAGCTGTCTCACCTATGTATGTTGTTGTCGTGTTTCTGCAAGTACCCTCTGTACATCTTATGCTATAGACTACGTTTCTAGTTTTACAGTTTATCCGGGGGTTCACCTTACATATGATACATTTCCTATTGGTACAGTGGGTTTTCTTAAAAGGGTAGGTTTTGCTGATCAGGGATTTTATGGTGGTTCCTGGCTTTTCTACCACCTTTATTTTTAAGTGGGTCTTTCTCAGGGCCTTTCTACACTGGTTAGCTAATTTCCCTCCAGGGGTGGCGTCCACAAACATGACACTCTGATATCTCTGGTTGTCGTACCATGATGTGGCCTTCCCTATCTTATGTCTAGCCCTATCTAAGCTATTCCATGATTTGCTCCTGTATAGTGGGCAAATTCCTTTCATGTCCAGTTCTGTGAGGGTCTTATACTTTTCCATGGCTCCTTCGTATACTCTGACTCTGTCTCTTTGGTTGTAGCCAGAGAACTGCATGCGGTTGATGAAGTGTTGGATGTGTCCTTCCATTTCTGTTGGGTCGCACATGCTGGACACATTCTTCATCACTCGTACCAAATCTGCGATCAGAATATTAAACTTAGCACTACTGGACATTGCTGAGTTTTTGAGTATCAGGTATTTGGAGGCCATGGGTTTAGCATAGTGTGAGTGGAGAATTTGGGCTCTCTCGTCTATAGTGTTAATCCAGAGTTCTGTGTCTAATACAGGTAGTCTATTGTTAGGGTGTTTGGAAGGGAAGTCTATAGTTACAGTTATACTCTGGTGTATGGAATTAGCTATCTGCTGGATGCTTTCCATCGTGCTACGTTCTAAATCAAACTTGTTAGTGCTCTCTAGTGGGGGTGTTCTTATAACTATATTGATATCGTCTACATAACGAGAGTACATGATGAGGTCTATGGAGCTTTCATTAAGGAGATCTTTAAGTCTCCTTTCCCACCATACCATGAAAAGGTTGGCAACATCGCCAGCTATGCTGACGCCGATGGCTGCTCCCTCATTTTGGGTGTAGATTTTCTCATTGAACTTAAATATGTGGCCCTTTAGGGTAGTTTTGATACTAGCCCCTATTGCATGTGCGACCATTTTTCTTACCTGATCAGTGTTTTGGGGGGTCCGTATAGCTTTGGTCCACCCAATCCACCTTCCTATGGGAGTCTTTTTAGCCATTGAGGTTATGGTGGGGGGTCTACCTCTTATAGGTCTACTAGGGCAGAAACATCTAAGGTCATGGCTGTCTAGGTAGTCAGTGTCGTAGGTAAGTCTAAGTAGGAGGCCTAGTTCGTCTGTGTCGACGTCGCAGAACTCCACCTCACTCTCAATGATCATCTCCACACATCTTTTCACAGCAAAATCAATGTTAATGGATGGGTACAGTGACACCACATCCATGCTGCCTATTATGCAGTTGGATAGGCTCCTGTTTTTGTTGCACTCACTGATTCTGCTGAGGAGGTCCTCTGTACTTTCACATACATCTGGGGACATCTTGATTATGGGGCGTATAACCATTGAGAGGAAGTAGGAGATCCTGTAGTTGCTAGCTATATTAGCTCCGCATACAGGTCTTGTTGGTGGTCCTATTGTCGGGTCGTCGACTGTCTTGTGGTCTTTGCGGAGCCCATACAAGGGTGGTATGCCATTGTTAGACGCCTGGAAGTTGTTGGCAGTGCGTCTGCTTGGCTTTAGGATGTCAGTCCACATCATCATGTGAGCGTTGAGGATTTTTTCTCTCCCATCGTGTGTTAGTTGTGCAACTTCGCTCGTGTTGGTGATGTGGGGTTGCATTGCCTCGATGTAGTTCGGCATGCTATCTATTGACATCCTACCAGACTTATCTGTGGGTAGACACACTACCTCACCATCCCTTGTGCGCTGCTTGAGGCTAACCAAGCCTTCTACAGGTTTTATCCCAAGTTGTTGGGCCTCTGGTCTGCTCTGTCTCATAGTCTACCTGTCTACTACTTGTCTAATCTTATTTCTAGCTATGGTGAACTGTGCCTCCGTCTCGTCATCTATTTGTTGTGGTATGCAAACTCTTTTATTAAAGGGTAACCTCGTAGGATAGATATTACCCATCTTATATGTTTTGTCAGCTGGGTTGAAAAATAGTTTCTCTAAGGGGTTGTCGTTATTTCTATCGTCATAGTTGTGTGTGTTGCTATTATTGTTATCATGGTGGTTGTTGTTGTTTCTATCCTTAGCATTAATATTATTATTGTTATGATTGCTAGATGTATTGTTGTTTACTTCACCGTTATTGTTGTTGTTGTTACTGCTATTTCTACCATTGTGGTTGTTACTATTATTATGTTTCTTGTTTTTGTTGATGTTGCTACATGTACTATTTCCATTATTACCACTGTGGTTATTGTTGTTGTTGTTGTTGTTCGTATTGTTACCGTTATTACTACTGTGGTCACTGTTGCTGTGTCTGTGGTTAACGTTTCTATTATTATTATTATTGTGGTTGTTGTTGTTCTGTCTATCGCTAGTATTATTACCATTATCACTATTTCTCACTTTCCTGCCATTGTTATGGTTATGGCTGTTATTTCTATACCCAGAGTTATTGTTTATATTACTACTACCGTTATTATTGTTGTTGTTGTTTACCTTTGCATTCCAACGTATTTTTGTGAAACACTTTTCCAGCTCCGTTTTGCATTCCATAGGATTAATCTTTTTGTAGATGGCAAATTTTGGTGGTAACTTTAGGATTTGTTGTTCTTGTTCACTGATTAAAGTGTTCCCATAGATATTTACTGTGTGGTCATTGGTAAATTCTTCCGGTAGTTTTACATCACTCATACGGATGTTGTCGATGTTATCTGGGTATTTTTGAGAATATTCGATTTTCCTTTCTTGTAGTTTTTTTTATTCATCCATTCTAATTTCTTCTTGAAATGCCTACAGCATTCGTTTTGAGCATATTTCGTTTCGCGTCGGATGACGCTCATGAAGTCATCTCTCTCGTTTGCTGTGATGAGATTTCGGATTTCCTTACCGTTGATGCGTTTTTGTCTGTAGAGTGCGTTGACTTTTGTGTATGTTGTTCTTTTCATATTAACTGTTATTGTGTGTTTTAGCCGTTCAGCTTGTGTTTTGTTCAATAATAAATTATTTACTTGTTTTGATATGTTTGTTGTGTATGTTTTGGAGGAAACACAGTGTTTTAAGAAGCGGATTTGTTCTGTTGTTATTGTAGTTTTTATATAACAGAAAACAGTGTCTTTCAATAACCTTTCAGCTTGGCACAAGCTAATGCCATAGCGGCGATGAATTAGTTTTGCGAGGTTTTTTATATGAAATCGTGTGTCGAAACAGATATTGTTATATTTGGGGAGGGTCATATTTGCGTAATATTGCCAGAATTAATAACAGAACACACTCACTGTTTGGTTGGTTTTCGCTTCTCGCTGTCTTTTATATATATATATCTGCGATCTAACTTACTCGGTCCTCAATGTTGCCATTGACTGACCGGCGGTCAAAAATAATACAGATACAATATAGACAAACACATATATATATAGTTTACATAAATCTTTCGTTGCACATCTGCAACATCGTCAGTGGTGTTATATTCATTGTTCCTCCTGTTGTGTTGTATGTCTACGCCATTTTTTTTGTTCAGTCTGTCTATATATTTATTTATTTATTTGCTTGTTTGTTTATCTTATTTTATTTTGTCTTCTTTGCGCATGCGTTTGCGTGTGTGTATAGTGTTATGTGTGATGTGTGACTAGTGTGTATCGTGTTGTGTCTGCTGGGTGACTAGTGTGTGTTTATGTGCTTGTGTATGTATTTATTTATCTTATTTTATTTAATTTAATTTACTTATTTATTTATACTTCTCTTAGGTCAGTGTTGTTTGTTTGGGTGTTGTTGTATATATATATATACGATATTAACAAATGGAAACTATATTTATAAAACCATATTTATTTCATTATACATATTTCAAGGATACCAAGTTAAATTATGGTATGCCTTCATCAGACAAAATACAATATATATCAGTTTTATAAATAAGCATTGACGTACCCTTTCAAAATGCGACCATTACTTTTGGAGGACATCAGGATAGTGGTTTGTTTATATTATTTTAGTAAGTCGTAGTGTTAAGGATAAGTACAAAAAACGGAGAGAGAAAAGCGTGGAGAAAAGAATGGGAGAGATAAATAAATAAAGAAAAAGAGGAAAGAAAAAAGAAAAAAGAAAAAAGAAAAAATAAGAAAACAGAGGAAAGCAACAGAGAGATATCAAACCACCAGACAGAGAGAAAAAACTCAAGAGAGAGAAATAAGAGATAGAGAGAGGGGGAGAGAATGAAAACCTTAAGTCATGTCATATTAAGTTGAGTTAACAATTGAGATGAAATGAATAAATAAAATTAGAAATATTAATATTCATGAATGGAATATACGTATATAATATGAGAAATTAATCATTGTTTAATTATGATTAGATATTTAGTTTAAAAATCGAGATCAATATACTAAAAATCAGAATTTAAACATCACAAAGTGTATATTGCTAGATAAATTACCTATCGTACAGCACGTATATATAGCCAAAGAAACATAAATATATATATACACATACACTCATAAAATACAGTTTATCGATCTACATAGCTGAATACAATAAATGTCATCTGAGTTTTTCGAATATTAACGATGGTTTCTGATTTAGGAACAAGGCCAGCAATTCTTTTTTTTGGAGGGGGGGGGGAGAGTCGATTTAGTCGACTCCCAGTGTGTTACTGGTGCTTTATTTTATCGACACCGTAAGGATGAAAGGCAAAGTTAACCTCGGCGCGATTTGAACGCAGAACATAAAGGGCCGTAACTCTCTGCTACAAAGCATGTTATCCGGCGCTTAACCGATACTGCCAATCACAGCTCTTTTTCGAATATTAATAATAATATTCGATTCGTTTGCAATTATGCAAACTGGCTCTTTAAAGCCTTGTCAGTAGAATAACGCCGTAATTCTTGCTCTTGTGTGGGCATATAAACAGAACTGCAGATAGTAATGTTTCTGGATGATTACCCTTCATCAGTACAGTATACTGTTTACCTGCCAACTGTCATAGTTAGTGAAAATATATGATATTTTCTAAAATATACAGTGAGTGATGGGCCTGAGTTTCTTATTAGCAGACTGACTGATCAGTCAGATTTGCATATCAGCAGATAGGCTGGTCAGTCTCATGTAAACGAGCGATATATATATATATATATATATATATATATATATATATATATATATATATATATATACATATATATATACATATATATACATATATATGTATACACACACGCCCACATATATATATATATATATATATATATATACACACAAACACTTACACTATTTTCGCAATACGCAACCATACACGCACACCACACAAAAAAACACACCCACACACACACGTTCATATCTTCACATACACATACTCAGCCTCCGGACTCCACACGCCCCCTCTCCCCCACCCCCATCTGACCCCTCTCCATCCACACGCACACACTCACCGACTTTCACCCCACCCTATGTACACACCCGTTTCCCTATTACCCGAACATGGACCTCGTTCTTCCCCCAACTCTCACATTCACATCCACACACATCCACACACACACGTACACCTACACAGATACACACACTCCACCTTCAGCCCTCCCCGCTTGGATCCCCGTCTCCCTTTGCCCTACCCCCTCCACCCGCCACCACCCCTACACGCCACTTGTTTCATTTTAATTTTTTTACCCTCTACCCCCCCTTTTTAATGTCTTTCCACCACACCCTCTCACACCCTTGGAACTCTTTTCCTGCCCACTTTTCTCCTGATGAAGGGCTTATGCCCGAAACGCCGTCCTCCACCCCCACTCTCAAGCGTGAAACTAATATTAACATTTGTACTGCTTCTTCGCTTCCACGTTGTTTTTTTATTTTTGTTTACTGTCTCAACTATAATATATATAATATATAATCAGTCATATGGAACTATTGTCATCTTGCCTGACGGTTTGAACATTACAACACCACCTGCCTCTTTGAGGTCAAATACCAACCCTACTAGCATCTACAAACTGACCAATGAGAATTAAGACTATTCCTGCTGACAACATTAAATTATTACTAAGAAGCTCATATGTCCCAAGGCTCTGATACCATCAACACTATAAACACAGAGCTGGCATATCTAAGAACTAACTAACTGCCTGATGAGGTCATAGCCATTCAATGGCTATCATCGAAATATATATAGCAGTAAATAAAGGATTATGAGTTCATGCAATTGACTTATGTTTCGTCACTATATATATATATATATATATATATATTTGTCAAGCTATTTAACCGTATGTTATTACTCTAAGGACCTACCTTATCGAGTGCTTTGCTAACTCATTTCATATAGTAGCCAGAATTTGCTTGCAAACCGCCAGAGATTCGATTTTACTAAGTATCCAATTATATTATTCTCCTAGATTTAATAATTAACTAATTAATTTAATTAGACAATTCTGTTGATTGGTTAATTATTTGTGTTTGTTTAATAACATCTGGTTTAGAGCTTATTCTGATGATTAGCGGAAATTAAAATATTTCCTTTGTCTAACATTTTGAATGACCCGCCAAAAACAGGGGGTTATCTCCTTGCTGGAAATAACACGTGACAGCTAAATATACGATACGCTGCAGCTTAGCGGCAACATTTAGCTGTTTCGCCCCGTCCTTTGGTAGAACGAAAACCTGTTGATGAACTGAATCCTCTGTTCGATCATGAATACCACGCGCTTGCCAGTTACGTAAGTCTGATATTTGATTTCGGATTCATAGAAACACTTTAAACGTATAACGTTTGATTTGTCCAGGTGTATTTTTCTCAACCTGTTAGTTCCTTCGTTACTTTGGTATATTGTGTGTTAGATTTTGCCTACCACAATGTTCAATTTGTCAAGCTATTTATACGTATGGGAGGGTCATGTTGCAAATAAGAAACACACGCCCAAAGTATAACAATAAAGTATAACCCTCCCAAAGTATAACAATATCGGTTTCAACACACGTTTTCAGTTAAAGAATCTTGCTAAACAAATTCAGAAACGAAATATATATATATATATATATATATATATAACAGGATATCCGTAGATAAAACCTAAGGAAAACAATACTCAAACTATTGCAAGAGGGCTTATTTAGTATAATTAAAATTTCATACACTTAACATGTATGCGTGACTCTATCTTTCGGGGTCCATGACAAAAAATACGAATTTTTCTGTAAATTGAAAAAGATGATTAACATCTTTTATCGATTTTCGGATGATATTGAACCCCCATCAGAAGAGAAACCCCAAGGAAACATGCATTTAATGGGTATATATATACTAATTGATTCTTAATATCATTCTGAAATCAGCATACAAATTTGCATATAATTAGCGTTCGTATTGGTAATTAATTAAGGTATAAAATTAAATGATATACACGTCTTATAAATGTTCAATAAAATCCGAAAACGATTAAAATTGTTTGTAATTTTTTTCAATTCACTGGAAAATTCGTATTTTCTGGCATATTTACATACCTACATATTAGATATGTGTATATATCTATACATGTTGGTGCAGTCTCAGTTACACATTCTATATTTATACATATATAACTTTATCATATTCTTCGGCTGCTAGCGCACCTCTTTATATCTTAATTAATTATCAACACGGGTGCTAATTATATGCAACATTTCACAATAATACTAAGAGCGAATGAGTATATATAACTATCAAATACAGGTTTCCTTGTAATATACACGTTTTCTGATAAGGTTCAATACAATCCGAAAATCGATGAAAGGTGTATATCATTTTTTCAATTAACAGAGAAATTCGTGTTCTCTGGCATGCTTACATGCCTGCATATTAGATTTGTGTATATATTTATACACACTGGTGCATCTTGGTTACACATTCTGTATTTATACAGATATAACTTTATTACACAATTCAGCCGCCAGCAAACCTCTTACTAGTAATACTACATATATATATATATATATATATATATATATATATATATATATATATATATATATATATATATATATATATATATATATCATACATGTATGCAAAAAATACATACGTATACGTATATATATATAATTATGTATATATATATATATATATATATATATATACATGTATGCATGATACAAAAAATACATACGTATACGTATATATATAATTATGTGTATATATACATATGTCTATATATAAATATATGTATGTCTATATATATATATATATATATATATATATATATATATATATATATATATATATATATATATATATATATATATATATAATTATGTCTATATATATATATATATATATATATATATATATATATATATATATATAATTATGTCTATATATATATATATATATAAGTGTCTAAGAACCTCTAATAGAAAGTTATCAAATGTGATTGGTCTATATCACTACGAAATTTGATTTATGTAGCTACTTGCTACTTAGAAAACTACGAAGCACCTGATTATTTACATGAAGTAAAGCCTCAACAACCTTAGTTTCACCTCCTGTTACCCAAATCCTGTGTTTAGATGGTTCATTCCTATCAAAACAATTACTGTATAGACTGATATGAAAGTCGTATTTTTTAGAATATTTTTTTTAAGGTTAATTTATGAGGTCGACAATCTATGGACCGAAATTTACACTACAATCCAAAACACTGTCTCTGTAGAAGTCTAAATGAACTCGAAATGAAAACAACAACAACCAAATAATGAATTACAGTAACAATACTGATATTTCTATGAATTATAACATACTTCGTACTACTGAAACAGAAATAAGAACTAGGGTCGATTTTCATAAGAGATACATAGAAATGGTATTTCAAAAATCTCGGTATCGCCCTCAGGAAAAGGAGCTTGAACTTCCGTGTTTATATATATATATACACTTATGCAATAATTACGATGTCTTTTAAAGTTTTAAAGTTTCTTTGTTTTTGTTTTTTTTCTAATTTCTGATTTCAAGGATTACGATAGTTTTTAGAGAGAAGAATTGAAAGCTTTCAATACAATATTTTTATATGAGTATGCAATATAAAAATAATTATATATGTAAGTATATAAAGACCATTTTATTAATTTTATTAATTTACTAGCAGAGGTTGCTCGGGTATTAAATAGCAGTTGTGTATACCATTTATGTCAATACTTCAGTGCTGCTTCGAAAACTATACCTTTACAAAATCATCGGCTTCTTCCAAAAGGGGGTTCCTGCCTCCAGGGGTCCCCTACTGAATATGTGCAAATTCTGGGAGTTCAAATTCATCTGTAGGACAAACGTAGCCCATGTGTCAAGTTTTGTGAAAATCGGTTGCGAACTCCAGAAATTATGACGTTTTGTTGCATTGCACTGCAGTGCTTCAGTCGACTCCAAGGAAGTGGCTGGAGGGGTTATCTGCCGGGAGGCCCTATAATCAATATCTGGAAAAATGAAAGTACCCATGACCATCCGGAGTACATAAGTAACCTATGTCTTAAGTTTGGTGAAAATACTGTAGAAATGCATAAGGCGTATACATACGCGCGCGCGCAAGTGTGCGTGCGTGCGTGCGTGCGTGTGTGTGTGTGTGTGTGCGCGCGTGTGCGTGTGTTTATGGGTGTGTATGTATTTGTGTGTGCGTATGTATGTGTATGTCCGTCGGGGCATACGTATGTACTGGCCTAAATCTTCACTATTTATTTTTACTATTTTAATAACCTTTGTCATTTTCGTTTTCAATTTTATTTACATCATTCTTAAACTCCGGGGCTGGAAATCATTCTGTTATTTTAAATAGAATATTAGTCTAACGACTCCATTTATACCATAAACTTGGTCTTGTCTTTACATGAAATTGTTCTCCTCGGTCCACATAACGACGTATTATCCTCGCTTTTTTCCGTTCATTAGCAGGGAACGTCTTCACGAACCAAAATATCGTCTTCCTGTTTTCCTTCGGTTGCAACGTTTCTCGAAATATTTACTTCTGCCTTCACAGATTAAAATTTTTAGTTTCAGAAGATCCCGTTAATGTTGAAAGCACCGATTCTTTGCTTAAAATTTAATCTGTTCTTATAACATATATATATATAAAGAGAGAGAGAGAGAGAGAGAAATAGAGAGAGAAAGAGAGAGAGAGAGAAAGAGAGAGAGAGAGAGAGGGAGAGAGAGAGAGAGAGAGAGAGAGAGAGAGAGAGAGAGATGCTTTGTACGGCTTTTGGAGGAAGGAGTGACCAGCAGTACGTTGTTCGGTATTATTACGAAAAAGTGTAGCAGAGAATCCCGCGTGAACTAACAGCTCGGGAGGAAACTGCTTACCTCGAAGATTCAATCGCCATCGTTAGTTTACTTGGTATTTGTTGGTCTACAGTTAGATGAATGGCGCACAAAGCGTTAATGTTTATTGGCAAGACGTTTTTTGAATAATAAAAGACGGGTTAAAGCGACAGATGTATCTGTGTGTGTGTATATATATATACACACAGATACATATATATATATATATATATATATATATATATATATATATATATATATATATATATATATATATATATATATATATATATATTTAATACATTAACAGAGAAAGTTTTAAGAAATACTCCGACCGGCTTCCGTCTCACTCAACAAACATTAGTATAATCCCAATTATACGTTTGGGGTGCTAACTATACGTATTTTGCGGATAGCCAGTTGTATTATTTTATATGAGACATAATTAAATACATCTCTCTTTCCAAACGATCGTTTCATTATAAGTTTTCTACAAATTGGGAAAATAATGTCCAGGTTATGTAGAAGCCTACACATAGTCCATAGGAATATATGTAGGTGGGCGTTTATAAATCATCAGTGGATGCCCGACAATATCGATATAAATATTCAGCGATGGTATCCGTCCGTGCTAGAGTGATCGCCAAATTTGAAATTCCAGCAGTCTCACAATGAGAAATCTCACACCGTCACCAAGCGGGAAGGGGAGGTCATCGCAAAACATAAAAGAATAAAATAATATGCACGCAGGTCAAATAATTCTTTCAATAATTTTAACCATGCGTAAAGAACTCAATTGGATATAAAAAAATAAATATATGCCTGTATTATTTATATACGCATATAGGTATTTTCTTAGGCTAAAAACAGAGACAAGATACCGGAAGAACAATCAATATTTCATAATATATTTATTAAAATAACAGATTAAAGTTTAAGCAAAGAATCGCTGCTTTCACCCTTAACGTTAAGGGTGAAAGCAGCGATTCTTTGCTTAAACTTTAATCTGTTATTTTAATAAATATTTGCTCTACGGTTCTTATATATTTGATATATATTTATCTTTATCGAGCCCTCTTTAGATTTTAGTCTTCAAATTTATTATTATTACTATATATATATATATATATATATATATATATATATATATATATATATATATATATATATATATGTGTGTGTGTGTGTGTGTGTGTGTGTGTGTGTATGTATGCAAATATATATGTGTGTGTGTATGTATGTATATATATATATAAATATATATGTGTATGTGTGTGTGTATATATATACATATATTTTTATGTATATATTTATATATGTGTATATGTGTATATCTATATATGTGTATATGTGTTTGTATATGTATATATATATATATATATATATGTATATGTGTATATATGTGTGTGTATATGTATATATGTGTATATATATATATGTATATATACGTATATATGTATATATATATGTGTGTGTCTGTGTGTGAATGTAGTGAAGACGCTATGTAGCAATGTGGCAGACAGCCAGGCATACAGACAGATATTATAAGAGCGCGACGGAGATGGATAACCGGCGCCTAACACCCCTTTAACAACAGAAAAAAAAAAAAAAAAAGCGGCAGTTAATATCTTTAGACCGCAAGGAATATATAAATGCAAGTTTGAAGTCAATCGGAGTACAAATTTGGATTTGTATAGACTTTGCAAAAATGAGGACACACTGACAACATCAGTTTTATATATATAAATTCATACGAAAATGGTGGATTGGTAGAATCGCTAGAGCGTCGGACAAAATGCTTTACGGTATCTAATTACGTTTTGTTTTACATTCTAAGTTCTAATCCAGCGGAGTTCAATTTTGCCTTTCATCCTTCCAGGCTTGATAAAATATAGTACGTGCACTTCGTCAAATGAATTGACGATTTACCATTTTTTTGAAATTTAAAGTCAAATTAAGTGGTGAATTGGCAGAATTGTTAGAACGCCCCGAAAGAATACTTTGCGGCATTCGTTATGGCTCTCATCGCTCTGAGTTCAAATCCCGTCGAGGTTTACTTTATTTTTCAAGGTCGATAAATAAAGTAATATTTCAGTACTGGGATTGATTCTCCTTCCCTCTCTTTCTCTATTTTTTTTTCAGTGGAAGATGTTTGGCAGTATTAAATCTTGGAGAGGGATGGTCTCCGACGGGTCTAATATGCCACATACACGCTCTAAAAACTTCATCGGGAGTTAAGTGTTCCATGTACGTTTTGGTGGACTTAGCCAACTATATGAGGCAATAGCAGCTGCAGTAGAATATTATTTCGTGTGAACGCTGCTGAGTGGAGCAGTGCAAAAGGAAAATATTTACTTTTTTCACATTTCGGAAACAGGAAATTATTTTGGCAGAAATGTCACAATATACCACTTCACACATGGGGAAACCATAATAAGCTGCTTGCTTTTATTTTCCTTATTTATTTTTAAGATAGTGGTGGAGAGAGAGAGAGAGAGAGAGATAGGGGGAGATAGAGAGAGAGAAGGCTGTACAGGGTGATAAAGATAGATAGAGAGGGAGAGAGGAAGGGTACAGAACGGTAGAGGTAGATACATAGAGAGAGAAAGACGGAGAGTAACAGAGGAGTAGATATAGAGAGAAATATATAGAGAGATATAATTAGATGGATGGATAGATAAAGAGAGAGAGAGCGAGAGGGAGAGATAGTTAGATGGATAGATAGATAAAGAGAGAGAGAGAGCGAGAGAGGGAGAGAGAGAGAGAGTGAGAAAGAGAGAGATAGAGGGGCGGGGGGAGATTGGTGTGTGGAAGACAAGCTACTACTATTAGCATGTCAAGTGTGAGAGTTCAGTATGAATTATCATGAAGCTATTACTGCTCTCCTGGGAAAACCAGTTGTAAATTGGAGTAAACAGAGTTTTTTTTCGGAAAATCCTCACTGGTTATTGAGATGACACCTGATACTGCAGCTGGTTTCCTGAAATATATATAAAAGATAAACTTGTGAAACCTTGTCAAACCTTGTCTTCCAGACACTAATGCAGTTTGTCAATAAATTCTATCCCTCACCACTTCCTGTAATTTGACTAAGGTTTGTCGCCTGTTTACTTGTTGCGCAAATGCACGTTCCCTTACGATTGTATTGCAAAAAAAAAAAAAAAAAAAAAAAAAAAAAAATTCATTCTAAATAATAATAGAGAAAATAATTTTACCACCTGAAATATTCTTTCACGATGAATTAATTTGAAAGAACTGCGTCCGTGAAATTAGTTGCAGAAACCTAAAACCTGTTATAGTGTTCAATTGCAGTTTAAATGTGTACAGCGAAATATTATTTTGACAGTTTCATACATGTAGGAAATGAAAAGACAGACACACTCACACACACACACACTCACTCACACACACGCACGCGCGCACACACACACACACACACACACACACACACACACACACACACACACACACACACACACACACACACACACACACATTGCAATGGCTTACACTTTTTAACACGACATCTTCCTTTTTTCTTGCTTTTTTCTTTATTTCATTCACATCTCTCGTGCTATGAGGCACCACACTTTTCCCCTGACATCACACAAAATTTCTGTGTTTTGTAGCTTAATTGTTATGAATTAATGTTTTGTCTCACGCCTCTTACACCACTGGACAGCGTATGGCTTAGGTCAGACGCTGTGACCCCGGGTGGACCAGCAGTACTGTTGGTAGGGTTCGAAACTGCCAAAGTCCATCTCAACGGCCGATGAGCATGGAGTTCTGTGTCATTCGTTTGTATTTTTATTTTTTTTAAATAATCTTTTAAAGTTTCCCTTAAAAAAACTGTTTTTCGTCTTGTTTTGTTTCCGTTCGTTGTTTTGTTCTCTCTTAATTTTCTTAAGTTTATGAACATATACCTCTGCAATTTTTTCTGTCTCTTTCTCTTTCTCTCTCACACAAATCCGAACACGTTCTTACTATCTCATTTCCATTAAGACTTGTTTCGGTGTGGGATTAATATATTATATATATATGTATATCACAGGAAATACCCACGCACCTGTACACACATACATGTAGACACACATGTACACACACACATACACACATATACACCGCCACACACACACGCATAGACATATATAACGTTGCCCAATATACAGCACGTGTGATGTCCGATTCCCCAAGACGGTACCATCATATTTCTTTTTTACATAGATGCATCATTTAAGTTTAAGTTTACTATAAAAACCTTAACTTCTTCTTCTTCTTCTTCTTCTTCTTGGGAGGATTGTGGAGGCAGAGTCCTGAAGTAGTCCTTCCAACGAGTCCTGTTAGAAGCAATCGTCTCCAATTAATCAGGCATGTTCCCCAAGCGAGACCACCCGAGCTCATGGATGTTTTACAACCATCTTTCACGGGGTCTATCCCTGGATCTCCTGCCAGTTGGTTTTGCCTGTAAAATCTGTCCAACGACTTTTTCCTGAGACATTCTAACCACATGTCTGTAATACCGGAGCCGTGATCTTTTAATTCGGAGAAGTAATGGCTCTACTTGGAGCGACTCTTTCATCTCTGAGCTACGCACTTTATCGAGTAACGTTATTCCAAAGACCCTCCGGAGGAACCTCATTACGGCCCCTTGTATTCGCGATTGTATTTTTTCGGTCATTACTCAAGATTCATGACCATAGGTAAGGGTTGACAGGATTACTAAATTAAAGATAGTGTGTTTGGCTTTTACACCTCCCTTCTGATAACTGGTGCATTACTGCATCAACATCTGAAATTCTTGCACTTAATTCTGCCCACTGCTATCAATCACTCCTGAACATGATCCCGAGATACTTCAGCATCTCCACCTGCTTCATTTGTACTCCACTCACATGCAGAGTGCAATGTGCAGGCTTCCTTGTGAGTACGAGGCTGACAGCTCAGCCCCTCTCTAAACACGACCATCCAGCACAGAAGCAAAAGATCGGAGACAACCCCCGCAATAAAAACCTTAACTGCTACACATACACACATATACACACACATACATATATATATACATTCACCCCCGCCCACACCATACACACACTCACACACATAAATATACATATATCGGTGGATTGGCAGTATCGGTAGAGGGTCGGACGCCATGCTTTGCAGCAAAGAGTTACGGCCTTTTATGATCTGAGTTCAAATCCCGCCGAGGTTAACTTTGCCTTTCATCCCTACGGGACTAGAACTGTTTCATTCGTATGGAATCATATATATATATATATATATATATATATATATGTGCGTGTGTGCGTATTTGTGTGTGTATGAGTGAGAGAGAGAGAGTGAGTGTACGTGCATGCCTGTGTGTCATCGCACCAAACTTATATATTTAATGAAAAAGAGAAAATTAGACTGGACAATCGCTATTCTTTCGCTAAACCTACATCATCATAGCACCCAAGATAAGTACCGCTTATCTAACCATCATAGTTCCACAAATAGTTACTGCTTACCTAATCATGATAGCTTCACAAATTGATACTGGCTAGTTAACCATCATTGTACCACAAGCAGTTTCTGATTGCCTAAACATCACAGCCCCGAGGACCTGCTTATCTCTATTG
>OZ024741.1:202764954-202777454 GCA_964016885.1 Eledone cirrhosa
TCATGGAAAGAAATCTCTATTAAATGACTACTTATTTGCCCAATTTAACAGCGACCCATTATATACAAAACTGCTAACAGCTTAGGCGCCCGAAAACTAGCAACCATGTCGTATTAAATACATTTAATCTGGGAAGTTAATACATATCAATCTTACTGAGTTTTACTAACATTAATAATTATGGAAATACTTTTCTTATTCTCAGATAATTTAAATAGTTTTCATGAAAAGAAACATAATAGTAAAACGATTTTGCTGGAGTAGATAGTTTTGGAAAAGACGCGTGGATTGACGTAGCAGCAGCAGCAGCAGCAGCAGCAGCAGCAGCAGCAGCATCAATAACAGATATACCAAGAGTGTATGTCGATGGACCCGTAACTCCTGGGGAAGTTGTATGGGCTCCGTAGAGGCATTCGGTGTATTTTGGCGGTGCTCATACCAAATCCAGGTCTCAACAAAGCTGATTTCTTCTAGAGAGAGAAAGAAAGAGAGAGAGAGAGAGAGAGAGAGAGAGAGAGAGAGAGAGAGAGAGAGAGAGAGAGAGCGAGAGAGAGAGAGAGAAATACAGTGTTTTAAAAGACAGTGATTTGAAGGCGTCTCTGTTCACTTATAAATGTGTCGAGGAGTACTTCACTCGATTTATTCAACCATTATTTTAGTTATCTGTATTGTAGCGACTATATTTTCAAAATTCAATTCAATTTATGTTCTATCGTCCTGGCCGCAATAGAACAATACACATAAGACATGTGGGGAATTTGGTGTCATAACAACAGCATGGAATCCGAGTGGGAAATGATATATCTGCGTTAATGCAATAGATATAATACTAATTTGAAATGTAGTTGCTCTCACGCAGATGACTATAATAATAGTCGATCGCTATAAATAATTATAATAGTGTTTTTGTCAGTACACGCAATGTCATGTTTTACTAAACATATTCCCACACTGTCAAAAACCTCTCTGGAGCTCAAAAGAATATTTACTGTGGGAGATTTGGCAATGAGTTTAACTAGTAATCGCTTAGTTTGAACAGGTTTGTCTACAGCTCATATTTATGACTTCATAGCAGCTCGAGCTTACCAACCGAAGAGAATTTAGAAAAAATCACCAAAACAGTGAACAAATTTGGAGACCTTAAACCTTTTATAACCATATTTCAAGTGAAATGCACTGAATATTAATTAATTAATGAAGAACCTTGAGGGATTTACAAAAAATATTTATTATTTCATTATGAAGATTGTATTTCGAACCTGACTTAACAAAAGATTTTTATATAGAATTATGCTGAAAGATGTTAATTTAAATAGGAATCTTTAAACATTATTGGATATATTTGGGCGGGTTGGTATCAAATAGGTTAAATACAACAACTTTGCACATTACGTATTTACTCTCTGGAACACCGTTGGGAGCAATATAACATAATATAGAGATAGATGATTCAGTAAAATCGAGAGGAATGGGAGGTACTGCCAGAACACAACGTTCCCTTTCTCAAAGTCTCGCACCAGGCTTATATACTACAATGATTTCACACTTGAAGGTTCTCACTTACAAAACAGTCTCACCAAAAGGTTTATGAAACGTGACCAAAGTTTCCCCAGAGATGTTTAAAACACTTCTAAATACACTTCTCTCTAAGATGAAGACACATGGTTAGGAATTTGAGCTAATTGTTGTTGGTTCGATTTCTGAACTAGGCGGTGCGTTGTGTTCTTGGACAAGACACTTTACTTGATGTTTCTTTTCATGATAGTTTTGGGTTCTCTATCATTAAAACACCCGAGAAACCTCTTAAGAGATACAACCTTGTAGGAGGCCAGCTAAACCCTCGGAGGTGTCAGCTGTAACAGTAACCCGATATGACTGAGGCCCCTATCATTAAAACACCCAAGATACTCCCATGAGATACAACTTCGTAGGAGGTGAGCTTTAATAACAACACCAACATAATAGGAGCTATAATTATAACAACCGAGAAACACCTATAAGATATAAACCTGCATAGGTGTGAGCTGAAACTTTTATTAATTTCATGTCAACATGCTATATCAGTTATTCACAAAAGTCTATAACTAAAAGAAAGTGGGCTCTGCCAATTCGTTGAGCCAACAACCAGAGACTGTATTTGGTGATTCATCAGAGAACAATATCCCCATTTTCTGCCACAGAAAATTCATAGCCTATAGCTATTTATGTCAAACGTAAATAGCCAGTCTAATTTACATAATCATGTACTCGATCCGAGAATCGAAGTCACAATCTTACGACCACAAACTCCACATACTAACTACTATGTACCTTTACAGCAGAATATATATATATAAATGATGAATTTGGTAACACCCACCTGTCAAGTGAAGAGCAGAAGTAACACTGCAAGAGTTGTTTCTTTTTACCCGTATTTCCTGTCGTCTGCTGAACATCTGCTCAACCGAAAGATCGTTGGTCATATTTCTCGAATTCAAGCGAATTACATATTATATATATTTAAAGTACTTCCGGCTTTCCCAGATGATAAACTCAACGTTATGTTTCAAACATTCAATGAATTGGATTGAGAATCTCTTGGTATTGCTGGGATGCTATTAAACAATTGAATTGCTCATCTAAGCTTTCTATACGGCAATTGTGTTATCTTTAATTTGAGTTTTAAAAAATGGCGGTGGAGCAGTAGAAATAATGGTTTCTTATATAGGCTCAAGGCCAGTAATTTGGGGGGAGGGGAAAGTCGATTAAATCGACCTCAGTGCGTGACTGGTACTTTATTTTATCGATCCCATAAGGATGAAAGGCAAAGTTAACCTCGGCGGGATTTGAGCTCAGATCATAAAGAGTCGTAACTCTATGCTGCAAAGCATGGCATCCGACCCTCTACCGATACTGCCAATCCACCGCCATTGGAGCAGTAGAAATAATAGAACGTACGAGTAGATCTAAATATTTTCCTCTTTTTAGTTTCACTTTGACTTCAAACCCTGACGATGTTTACTTTGTTGTAATAGACGCATGTTACAAATGTCATTGTTAACTCTGAGCATCCTGTAATGATTTAGTAGAAAATATTTTAAAAATTGGCTTGTTAATTCAAATGCTTATTGTATCTTTACTGGTGAACATATCACTGTAAAATTTGTAGTATTAGAGTAAATACATTAATATTTAACGTGATGCAGTTAATGTGCTATTTAGTACTTTTCAAGAATGTCTTACTAATGCAGTTTAATGTGGTTTGTTATTTCAAATGTTTACAAGTTTACAAGTGGACACCTCGTAAAAATTTGCAGTAAAATAAAAACAATAACATAGATTTATGTTCACACAACTAATATTTTAATGCAGACACATATATGTATACACTGTTAAATACATAAATACATACATACGTACGCACACACACACACACACACATATATATATATATATGTGTGTGTATAGGTATTGTAACGTCCAGTTACTGTAGGTTTCTCAGAGTGAGCACTCGATGGGTAGCTTCCAGTTACTATATATATATATATATATATATATATATATTTACATATACACATACATAAATACATACCTACAAACATAAATCCATACATACATACATACATACATACATACATAATGGTGGCTGCCAACTCGTTTTCAAGTACGGCCACTACTTTATATCCATGTAGAAGAACCCCTACCGCTGAACAAGTGTGACTTTTTAGTCCAGCCAGTGACTTGAAAACTCTGGTACAAACACTACACTTGTGACAATTATTGACACATAGTGCTGGGCCCATGGTACCATGTGATGACAAGTGCAGAGAGATCTCCAGATATAAAGCAATGCATGTGCCGTGAAGCTTTTATAGTGAGCAAAGGCACTGCACAAAGCCAGTCCCACTCTCTTAACCAATACATACATAATACATACATATAAACATACATACATACATGACGATTGCAGCGTCTTCACAGATGATTGCCGTCTCGTATTGATTCTTCATTATCATCCCACCTGCGTCCATGACTTCGTAGATGACTTTGTAGGTCAACTGTAGATTTGTATGGTTTACGACACAGGAGACAGAAGAGAGTTGAGTTTTCTACAGGACCGGTGATGTCACCCTGTGAGACAATCTTTATGTACCACCATGTCTTTTTTTTAGTCCGGAACTAGTTCTACACACTTTGTTCCATATCACGCACGTAGTTTCGCCAGGTCTTTGTTGAGTGATGTTGCAGGTTGTTATCCTTTCATGTGACTTCAGGTGATTAACATAACCAGCCTTTGAGAGGGGTACACACTGACAGAAATTACATGTCTGACTACTGATGACTTCATCAAAACTGTGAGCACAGCCCTTCCGGAGCTGACGCTTCAGTTGTTTATGTTCTAGGCGACATTCTTCAAACGTTTTGCAACTGCCCTTTATACGTTTTCTCTACTCATCCCTATTTAGAGCTATCTCCTCCCAGTTGTCTATACCAAATGCCAGCTCTTGAGATTGTTCTTGATGTCCATTTTCGGTTTGTGTTGAGACCTTTTTCCAAGAGGGAACTCACCGTAAAACAGTTGCTTCGGGATCCTGCTTTCTTTCATGCGGACGATATGTCCTGTCCAGCGCATTTGAGAAGATGTTACTTGGGACTCAATGCATGGACATTCTGCTTTGATAAGGACATGGATGCCAGGAGTTCTGTCTTGCCACTTGATGTGCCTTAAACATTTCTGCTGAAAACGCCCAAGCGATATGGTATGTTTGCAGAATAGTGTCCAGGTTTCGGCGGAGTGTAAAATAGCTGACAGAACACATAATACATACATACATACATGACGATGGCTTCCCCCTCGTTATCGACTATGGCCATTGTACGATAAACCATTATTAATAATTATTAATTAATTCTATCGTGCAATGCCTGTGCGTGAAGATTTTTTTTAAGTGAGGAAAGGAATGACTGTGCACTGAGCCAATCCCACTCTCTGAGCGACAGTAGCTATAACCCGAAAAGAAGAAAATATCAACATCATCGGTAACTACTGAGCCGCAGGCTTTATGTCAGAGTTATTCCGGTTTCCTGAGTTGCCTTCTTCTATACATACATACATGATGGCTGCAAACTCTGCTAAGAGTACTGCAATTACTTGTCAGGTTATAGAGTTTGACACACTTTTAGGCTACGGCCAGTCACACAAACCTGTAACAGACCCTGAACAAGTGGGGAAAGGCCTTGCACTCGACCAATCCCACTCTCTGAGCATCGAAAACACTACCCGAAAGGGAGAACTAGTCAACATCATCGGATGCTTCCGAAGCCGCAGGTTTTTTTTTCAGAGTTTCCCTCTCTTAGAAAGGTGTTGTGACAACAGAGGGCCTTCCACTCGCAGGTTAAAAAAAAAACTACTATTTGGATGGCTGTTGACTCTGCTAAGTTCCCCCGCCCTTTGCCGGGTCTTGTATTTCATCCCGCAGGGTGTCCAAATATCACCCTCCTCACCAAGTAAGGTTGGTGGAGTTGCCGGTTTAGTCACCGACGACCCGACCATGAGACAGGTTGTACTGGTTTACATGTTACCAGTGGCACTCGAGAGCGACCTGACATACATACATACATCATATTTTCTTATTCTGATGCCTGAAACGAAAGAAGAGAATGTTTTCCAGAGTCTTACTAGAGTGCGCAAATTTACATCAGGAAATATAAAGATAGGGTAATATATCGTTGCTGTATATCGTTGCTGTATAAAAAACGAAAAATCAGTGATGCTTCTGGACTCAGTTTATTGCGTGTTACAATTGTTTCGCCGGCAGGTAGCTCGAGACTTGATCACTGTATGGATCTGGCTGATTATACGGCTGCAGGTTCCTTCGGACACAGGCAATTCTTTCGGAGCAAATTTTCTCACCTTAGCGGATCCGAGCTGAGCATCCGCTAAGGTGAAACAATTGTTCTCGGTATGGTGAACTAACTGTTGTGTAACCACTTCTACCTAACTCGTCCCATGGACTGAGTGCTCTACCACTACGGATATTACCTTCCAGTGTTCTACCACTATATATATATATATATATATATATATATATATATATATATATATATATATATATATATATATATATATATATATATATATATATATATATATATATATATATATATATATATATATATATATATATACGAGGTGTGTCAGAAAAGTTCCAGGACTGATGTCACAAAAGATTTATTTCAAACCCAAACTTCACACTAAGAGTTTTCTCCTTCAAAGTAATCCCCCTGGAGTCTAATGTACTTTTCCATCCTTTTCTGCCACGCTTGCATGCACTCCTGGAAGGATTCTTCCGGGATCCTCCGCAGTTCCGTCGTCACGGCCTTTTTGATGTCGTCCACGTCTTCAAAACGGGTCCTCTCCGGGTCGTACTCGAAGATCCATGACTCATCACCGGTGATGACTGTCCCTAGCAAGTCTGGTTCCTCGAGGATGTCCTGGCACACTTGCATGCGTCGACCCTTCTGGTCATCGTTAAGCAGTTTTGGCACCATCTTCGCGAGACTTTCTGCATGTCCAAATCTTCAGTGAAAATCTTCCAGACGCTGTCCCGATTCATGCCCAGCTCATTTGCCATCAGTTGAACAGTCAACCGACGATCGCTACGCACCATCTCCCTGACGCGCTCAACGTTGACCTCAGTCCTGGTTGTTGAGGGCCTTCCGCTCCTGGGGTCATCTTCCACGTCCTCGCGTCCTTCTTTAAACCTCTTGCACCACTCAAAAACACATGAGCGTGACATCGTCTCATCTCCATACACTTGCTACAGCATTCCCAGTGCTTCTGACGGAGTTTTCCCCAACCGTACCAGAAACTTCAAGTTTGTTCGTTGCTCTATGCTCATTGCTTGACGACCTGAAACAGAGGACATGTATAAAACATTACGAAGAAAAAAGTTTGACCGGTGCAGAGAGCTAAGATTACAGTTACATACTCCAGGGGGATTTCTTTGAAGGAGAAAACTCTTAATGTGAAGTTTGGGTTTGAAATAAATCTTTTGTGACATCAGTCCTGGAACTTTTCTGACACACCTCGTATATATATATATATATATATATATATATAGAGAGAGAGAAGCAGGGAATGAAATAGCAGTATAATCTATGTAACATAATATGGATGATTTAATTGATATAGGCAGGTATTCGGCGTTATATTCACTTCAAGAGGATCTGTAAATCTTTCCATATTTTCCTACAGAGATTGTCAGCAGGTGTTCAATGTTAACTTGTTTCATTCAAAGATAATTTCATTTGTTTTGTCCTTATTTAATTTCTGCAGATGCTGTTATAAATATTTGACCGTCAAATGAAGAGAATCTTTATCAATTTCTAGATACAATTATATGTAAAATTACCGTTTAAAATGAAAACTGAGACGTTGTATTTTCAATTGGCTGTAACGCAATAACTTGCTACAATCCCAAAAGGCAAACATTTTTCGTGTTAACATTAAAAAATATTTCCATTTTCTAATTTTTATAAACCTTATGATTTCCAGTTGACTGGGAACACACCATAATGGCATTAATCTAATGTATTTTACTGAAATTAATCTCGCTCCAAGTTTTCTGACAAGATAGCAATACATGTTTCCATGTCATTAAATGGTTGCTTTCATCATTTCTTTGAGACGGAATCACGAAGATATCCATTTTCTACTTACATTCTATGAAAATATCCACTTTGTACTTAGGCTGAAAATAGATATGTTCCCCTTAAACGTCATGCAACACAGGAATATGAAATATAAAACAAATTCTGAAGGCAATTTCTTTTTACACTTGCTATATCTCAACACTCCTTACATTCTATACATGAAATCGTGCTCTGATATATACATAACCGTAACCTGTATAGATAGATATTCTTTAATTCCATACGTAGAGTCATACACAAACATAATGATATAAAGGTTTGTACATTACAACTACAAAGTGTATGTATGTTCTGAGTTCTATGCATGAAATCATACACTGACAAGTTATTCATACATTCACAGATGCATATTCTTGAACACATCCTCAGTGTCGTATTCTGGAGTCATTGACTATTTCGGGTCTTACACAAAACATCCTCGTCCAGATGACTCAATAGTGGTAGATGAAACCTCCGCCTGTGTCCATGTAGCATACTACTGACCCCACCGGTCACCTTAGTATTACTTCCACGTTGTTTTTAGTGGTTCTCTTCCTGCCCACTTCTATAATGCCCAGGGTTCCGTGGGCTTTACTAAAGGAATGACCAACGAACCTTCAAGTGTAAATATCCACTGGCATGCACCTGATCTTCCACCAAGCTCTGCTACTTTCCTCTCTTTCATTCCTGTCCACCTCCATCCAAACATAAGCTATAGTCTATAACCCGGTACTACTCTACACCGTCTGGTACTATTTTACACTGCCCGATACTACTCCAAAACAGCTGCTATTTTCAACTCAGTGCTCTATACTTTATAGCACTAAGTTGTCTAATGGCCGTAATATCTTAGTAACGTTGTATCCATAAATAGAG
Source organism: Eledone cirrhosa (assembly GCA_964016885.1). Lineage (NCBI taxonomy): Eukaryota > Metazoa > Mollusca > Cephalopoda > Octopoda > Eledonidae > Eledone > Eledone cirrhosa. The sequence continues at coordinate 202,773,505 of OZ024741.1, forward strand.
AGACCATTGTGTCCCCGGGAAACAATTTATTTCTCATGACATCTAAAGGCTAATTTTTTTATAGAAAGTTTTCCTCGACTGATAACTTGCCATTTAAATCCTTTAATAGAATCAGTAAATTCCATTCGTGGCAAAGTTGAATGGAATAGAAACCCAGTGTCACAATCAAACCTATGAAGTACATTTGTAGTGCATGCTGTATTGGTTCTTAATTGAGGTATATGCTACGTTGACCCTTAATTGAAGTACATACTATATTGGCCCTTGTTTGAAATACATAGTTTGCTGGCCCTTGTTTGAAGTACATATTATGCTGGCTCTTGTCTGAAGTACATGCTATGCTGACCCTTGTTTGAAATACATACTATGTTGGCTCTTAAATGAAGTACTTATATTTATATACGAAGTACTTTGGGAGTACATTCTATATTGGCTCTTATTCACGTTGGCATCACAAAGAAATTCTTCTATCATAACACTACCGAGCTAAGAATAATCGAAGAGTTCTTTTAATATTTTTTCAATATAATATTAATTTCATTTACAATATCATGATAGCAAAGAGAGAAAAATAGAAAAAGGAAAAAAAGATGGAGAAATAGAGTGGGGCAAGCGCTATACCCTGCCTGGCCTGGATGGTATATCTCAGCATTACCTCACGGACAAAATGGCCAAAACAAGTGTGATGCCCTCCTGATTTAGCGGAGGAAAACAGCAGTCCGGGGACCGAGGACACCTGAGGAGGTTTTGGTGGTGACCAGGACAAAAAAGAAACAGTCAGTCAATGCCTGGTATTTAATCATCTTCCATTCCTTTGTGAAAGTTCGGAGACCGTCGAGGTAACCGGAGATCTTGATGGTGACCGGCACAATAAAGAAAGAATCAGTCAATGTTTAGTATTTAGTGATCTTCCATTCTTCCGTGGCAGTCTGGAGACCGAGGACAGCGGAGGTTTTAATGTAATGGCGACCAGCACAATAAAGAAACGATCAATAAATGCCTAGTATTTAGCCATCTTCTACTGGGTTGTAGGCGGCAGTAGCAGGGTTTGTGGTCGAATTTACAAATTCATCCTCTTAAACTCTGTGACTGCATCAACAGAATTTATCTGTCAGAGATTTCAGCTGAAGAGTTTTTATTATTTTCTCTTGACAGTTTAACAGTTTAGTTCACCTGCTTCAGTCATTAGCACTGCTGCTACTGCTACTACAGCCTCTGATAACAGAAGCACGACAACGGGCTACACGTATCGTAATATTTATATATTTATATATGATACATAAGCAAACTACGCCAGAAGCTACTAAACGTAGGAAGGCAGTAGCTCCCAGCTTTTATCTTATCTTATCAACGGGGATATGTTTGTACATATAACGCAGTTTAACTTCTAAACAGTTTCTGATAAAATACACGTTGTTCAGAAGAACACCCAGGCATAGTATTTTCTAGATTGGATAACATTAATAACATAATATTCTTCGCTTACTGTAATCTCGCTCTATCAATGTTTGCTATTCACTTAAATTACTCCATTAGTAAAGTTAAGATATACTTAAATGGTGGGTAATTTAATAGTTTGCTTTTACTTTGACTTTACGAAAACAAACCGACATCTATCCGATGTTATTCAACGATTTCAACTGAATTTATTTAGCATCATCCTCTGCTTGATATTAACTTTATATTTATGTATGTGTCGTTATATATATATATGTATATATATATATATATATATATATATGTGTGTGTGTGTGTGTATATATATATATATATATGTGTGTGTGTGTGTGTGTATACACATATAATATATATATAAATATTCTTTTGTTCTTTTACTTGTTTCAGTCCTTGGAATGTGGCCATGCTGGGGCACCGTTTTGATTGAAGTCTATCATATCAACCGCAGAACTTATTTTTGTCTTTATATTATAGATCACATTTTTGTTGAACTGCTTGGTTACCGAACATAAACATAGACACAGGCACCAAAATAAACGTAAATATAAACGCAGACACTCGCGTTCGCGCACACAGACACACACACACATCCATACACACATCCATACACACACATAATTATATATATATACTAGCAGAGATACCCGGCGTTGCTCGGATATTAAATAGCAGTTGTGTATACCATTTATGTCAATACTTCAGTGCTGCTTCGAAAACTATACTTTTACAAAATCATCGGCTTTTTCCAAAAGGGGGTTCCTGCCCCCAGCGGTCCCCTACCCAATATGTCCCAATTCTGTAATCAATATCTGGAAAAATGACAGTGCCCATGACCATCCGGAGTACATAAGTAACCTATGTCTTAAGTTTGGTGAAAATACTGTAGAAATGCATAAGGTTTATACATACGCGCGTGCGGGCGTGTGTGTGCGTGTGTGTGTGTGTGTTTGAGTGTGTGTGTGTGTGTGTGGGTGTGTATGTATTTGTGTGTGCGTATGTATGTGTATGTCCGTCGGGGCATACGTATGTACTGGCCTAAATCTTCACTATTTACTTTTACTATTTTAATAATCTCTGTCATTTTCGTTTTCAATTTTATTTACATCATTCTTAAACTCCGGGGCTGGAAATCATTCTGTTATTTTAAATAGAATATTAGTCTAACAACTCCATTTATACCATAAACTTGGTCTTGTCTTTGCATGAAATTGTTCTTCACGCTACACATAACGACGTATTATCCTCGCTTTTTTCCCGTTCATTGCCAGGGAACGTCTTCACAAACCAAAATATCGTCTTCCAGTTTTCGTTCGGTTGCAACGCTTCTAGAAATAATTACTTCTGCGTTCACAGATTGAATTTTTTAGTTTCAGAAGATCCCGTTAATGTTGAAAGCAGCTTTTCAACTCCACCGTGATGCACGGTGCGTCATGGTGTATCTAACCATTTTTTTTATGTCTTACTACGGGTGATTTCTTCCAAAGAAAAAGAAAGAGATGGAAAAAGGCAGAGAAGATTCATCCCCGGAGGAAAAATGTTTACACTGCACATTTCATTTTTTCAAAGCTAAAGCTGCCGATCCAAAATCCGTAATTCAACTCCCTGAAAACTTTCACCGAGCATTATAATAAATGTTCGGTGAATCCATACGTACATATATATATGTGTGCATGTGTGTATATATATATATACATACTACTGTACGTCTGTATACATATGTGTATGTACGTATACATACTTATATTTAAGTAACAGCCGTACTAAGAGTGAGAAATGAAATTTCGTTTCATTTTTTCCGTTTATATATATATAATTGTGTCAGTATTTGTATATAAACAGAGCCTCATGAAATATTTTCATTGCTTTATTGTTGACTTCTCACTATTTTCTGCCCGACATTACGTATATATGAGCGTATGTATGCATGTGTGCAAGTTTATATATAGATGCATACTCCCCCCCCCATATATATATATATATATATATATATATACTAATAATACTATTTGTAGTTATGTATATAGTATAAACAACCACAAACAGGAAGGTCAGTAATTTCTTAATAACCTTATTACCAGTAAGGGAAATAGCTCAATGTATGAACATAAGTTGTTTTACAGAGCAGTAAAAACAATAAATTATACAATTATCAAAGTTGTGTTCAAATCATTTAATAGCTGGCAATCGTTTCTTCCAAACTCTCGTTTGGAATCATCGGAGCATTATCAATGTTTGCACATATAATTAACCTCCTATTCAACTGAACAATAATATAGATATATATAAATTGATATTGTGAGCAACAGTTTCGTATTTACAGGGTGGAATGCATGCGACATATATTTTACGAGAATTGTACAATAAATGTACACGCATATATATATATATATATATATGTGTGTGTGTGTGTGTGTGTGTGTGTGTGTGTGTGTGTGTGTGTGTGTCTTATGGTAGCTAAGATGCGTCCATAGGCGGTATGCCGGTTGAGCACT
>OZ024741.1:202779954-202782454 GCA_964016885.1 Eledone cirrhosa
GATATATCACTTATATAGTTTTATCGCAGACAATCATATAATATAATATTTCACATATATTATATGATATCTTATAATATAAGATATCATATAATATGGTTTCACTTGTATATTCTGCCGCGGATATACAATGCTATAATAATCCAGTATCATCTGTAGAGTACTATGAGAGACATTCTATAATGGTTTCTGATTTAGGCACAAGGCCAACAATTTCGTTGGAAGGGGAATGTCGATTAAATCGACCCCAGTGCGTTACTGGTACTTTATTCTATGAACCACCTAAGGATGAACGGCAAAGCCAACTTCGGCGGGATTTAAACTCAAAAGGTAAAGGGCCGTAACTCTACGCTATAAAGCACAATATAGTGTCAACTGTGAAGTCCTACAACAGATATCATATATAATAGTTTCAACTATATAGTCATTTCTAACAAAATCTGAGAATCCGTGATTCAATCTGGTGCAAAGTATATTAAAGTAAATAAAAAAATAACCATCACAGTAGAATTCACGGCAAGGGAAATGAAAATAACAGGATTTAAATTAATGTCTAGTGAAGCATGAAACTAAAGTTATGTCTCCATATAAGATTTAATTTGTTCAATTACAGATAAGACGCGACACGAAGCCGGATACTTTGAGAAAGGAGACTGGATATTAATACTCAAATTTACAATTTTGCATATACACACAAAATAATATGATGTATGTATGTATGAATGTATGTATGTGCGTGTAAATGTATATATGGGTGAATATGTATGTGTTTATATCTGTCTGTATGTATGTATGTATGTATGTATGTATGTATGTATGTATGTATGTATGTACGTATGTATGTATGATTTATGTATGTATGTATGTATGTATGTATGTATGTATGTATGATTTATGTATGCATGTAGTATGTATGTATGTATGTGTTTGTGAAAAAACTCAACTCAGGAAGAATTAGTAAACCACAATCTGGCAGAGGATGGTGTAGCTACGGGCTTGTCACACTGGTTAGAATTAGTTTTTGTTCTTCTCTTTACATGGTGGGTCTGGAGAAAGAGAAGGACAGCACTCTCCGAGATTGATGGCCCAGCGTTCTGCGTAGGAAAAATTCAGTTTAGTGATTAGTGTGGGGCCTGAGGTTGTTGGACACGATATGGGTGATGAAGGAAAAGAGACGAATAATTCTTGAGTGGCGGAGTAGTGACCATTGCAGTAACGGTCGAAGAATCAGTGGAGGAAGATAGAAGATAGTGCATATATTGATCAGCAGCAGGAGAGTATCAGAGAATGACTTTAAACCAATTAGCCGAGTGGCGTTTGTTTGGATGCGGTCTACGATATCAGTGTGAGTATCAAAAGAAACAGGAGTACCTTCCCAAATGTGAGAACAATACGCCATTGTCGCTCTCACCTGAGATTTGTAGAGATTTGAGAGATTTGGAAGTTGAAGTATTTTCTGTTAATGAAGGGGACCAGTCGTTGGGATGCCATCGAAGCTATGTTGAGGATGTGTGTTGTGAATGAAACATTGTCTGTGTGTGTTAGAGTGATCAAAGGGACTTTAATTGTGTGCTATTCGTGCTTAATAAAGATTAGTTGCAATTATGTTCTCTTGGGGTGAGCCGTGCTCATGCATTTGCTTTTTTTTAACTTTTGAAAGAGATGAGGTTGGCTCGACTCCGTTGGAGGGGGCTTTCTAGGACTCAGTGCAGACTTGGTGTAAGGTGTCAAGATTGTATGTGGAAGACACTTGGTTGAGGAAGTTTATCGATGAGTGAAGGGTGCTATAATCTGCTGATGAGTGAGATTTATTAAATGCTATATCCAGTTTGTCGTTATTGCCGAAAAGGATGAACGTGGGAGACAAAACCAAACCATGAGACATATCGATAGGGTGTGGGTTAGTGAAATCCCTGTGGGTACAAACTGCTGTGAAGATCTTAGAAGAAGCTATCCATTCAAGCAATGATGGACGGATTGAGTCCACAAGCGAGAAGTTTTAAGAGGAAATTCGAGTGCCAGATATGGTAGAAGGGTTTGCTGAGGTAACAAAATTGTCCAGGGTAACAATGTGTTCACCAAATTTCTCACTTCTGAGTAAAATAAGAGAGTAGACCTTCAGTTGTTCTGGTTTTATAGAAGCCATATTGGTGGTCGTAAAGGAGGCTTCAGAAAAAACATATTGGTGGTCGTTAAGGATGGTTTACAGAAGCCATATTGGTGGTCGTTATATCGATTGATTGATTACAAGTTTAATAGAAAACAATATCAGCTTTCCATTCGTATCATACATACATTCCAGCATCCCAAACAAAATGGAAGCGAAAATGGGAAAGAAACGTACTGTAATAATACGATATTCAAACACATCGGTTCAGTAGAGCCTGAGATGAAATCCATCATCTTAGTAATTTAAACGTTATTATTTCGGCTACTGTTCAGGTCGGCCAGTACTTTGCTCAAGAGGCACAATGCGGTAGTATCAAACTAAGAAAGCCTG
>OZ024741.1:202787454-202797454 GCA_964016885.1 Eledone cirrhosa
TCGAAAGCTTTCCTGTAGTCCAGCCAGACTGTAGTCATATTCCTCCTAAATTGTCGCACCCCCGACATCGCAGTTTTGTTGATTAGGAGTTGTTCAGCACATCCCCAAATCCTTTTCTTTCCAGCTGCTTGTTAATCTGTGTTGATGTTATTATTTTCACAGTGATGTTGGAGGAATAGGTTCAGGCAGGCTGTATACATCTTATACATCAGGTTCTGGCATGCAATGGGTCGATAGTTTTTTGCCAAGTGGGTGTCTTTGTTCTTGGGGACCAGTAATGTTTGTGCTAATGTCAACCATTCTGGTATAAGTGCATCTCCCTTAAGAACTTGTTGGTAGAGGTCAGTAAGATACCTCTGATAGAATATCAGTTTTTTGTACCAGTAGCCGACCATCATGTCTCTTCCTGGTCTTTTCTTATCTTGGAGTTTTCTTATCACAGTGAACCCTCACTTATTTCGTATGTCTTTGTTGTAGTGTAGGAGCAATAGTTCTTTCGGATTTCTCTTAGCCACACTGCATCTTGGTTGAAATTCTTCTTTTCACCCTATATTTTTCTCCAAAAGGAATCTATGTCTTTCTGGGATGGGGCCTCAGTGACACTTATTATTTTGCTCTTCATATCTCTATAGACTGATGTTTGGTTTCGTCTGAATCTTTTATTAAGCACTTTTCTCTCATCTACCTTCTTCAGGTATCGGCGTTTTTCGCTAACAGCTCTCAATTCTTGTTTGAGGGTTATCAGCTTATATTGGAGAGTTCTGGTTCTACTGTTACCAAACATCGTCTCTATTTTATTTTTCAATCTTTGTTGGTGAGGAGTGAGGTTTTTTTGTGTTTGTTTGCATATAAGGAGCATTGTCACATATCCTATGTTTTTTCGTAGGTCAGCAATCTTTTTTTCTATTTTAATTATATATGATGGTATTTTTGGTGGTGTTTTGTTCTTGTTAATATCTCTGCTATCACCAAGATAATGCTTCACTGTCGTTGCTAAGGCATATAAACAGGCGTTGATTTGCCAAAATGTTGGGGTTTTTATCCGTCGTAAATATTCATCCCCTATTTCGTCAATAACTCGTAGTATTTCATTATTTGTTCTTTTTATTCAACATTGTCGTTTTAACACGTTCAGCAAGAGATATATTTATACATGAGTTAATTTCTCTCTGGAAGATTTCGTTGAGGGAAATTTTCAATTATTTATACTTTTGATTATCATTATCGATTGTATTTTCCACAACAGTCGAGGTAGACTCGGATGGTACACGTGGTGTCACATTTATTCGATTATTATTATTATCGATAGTGTTTTTTTCCCCAGCATTCGAGGTAGACTTAGATGATACAGGTGGAGTCAAATTTCTTACAGGCATAGTTGTTTCAAGGCGCTGTTCGACCTGGCTGCTAGGAAGTCTAGTAGCATGGCGACCTGTATCACGTGTTGTCGATAACATGTTTGTTGTTGGGGACTTACAATTAATAATATTTATCTTATTTTTACGTTCAACAAACGTCACTTGTTGGCGTAATTGTTTCGCTGTGAAATAATTTAGCTCTGGGTGCATTTCGTCCCAGTGTAGCTTCATTCTATTCATATAGCCAATGGAGGGATTGTTTTTTGCCATTTTATAACAATTAAATAAATCATTATTAAGTTCGCAACCCCAAGAGAAATGCGATTTATAATTTCGGTTTCTTCTGTAGCTACAACTGAATAAAGTTTGATTACCTTCCTTGTTATTTGTCTTCGGTACTTCCTTAATCTTTTTGTTGATGTTGTGTTCAGCCATGCTGTTTGTAGCAAATCCTTGTAAAATGAATTATGTATTTAGTCGGATATCTCTACGAATTCGAATAAAAGGTGTCTTCAGAAGGGATAGTTAGAAGAATAACCAGTTATTCAACCTGACTGTAGTTCTGGCATTACTGTCGGAGATAGTATTCACCTTAAATTTAATAAATAGTCTCCCACGCCAAAATATGCGACTGATCGCGTTGACTGTATATGTATGTATGTATGTATGTATGTATGTATGTATGTATGTATGTATGTATGTATGTATGTATGTATGTATGTATACAGTATATAAGGCATGCAATTCGAAGACTGCGACAATACGAAAAGTGTGTGATTTAAGACAAAAGAAGGCAACAAAGCTGCTCTGTATCACCTGTACCTTATTGAGATACGACCTTAATTTTCGGGAAAAAAATCTCCCCATCAAAGGTAAACAAAATTTGGAAAACGGAGAAAACATTTAAGCTAGTACTAGCAGGATGGCCCGGCGTTGCTAGGGATTTGCATATATATATATATATATATATATATATATATATATATATATATATATATATATATATATATATATATATTAAAATAAAAGATTAATGTTTAAACAAAGATTCGCTGCTTTCACCCTTAACGGGATCTTCTGAAGCTAAAAAAATCAATCTGTGAACGCAGAAGTAAATATTTCGAGAAACGTTATATATATATATATATATATATATATATATATATACACTACACACACACACACACACACACACACACACACACACACACACACACACACACACACACACACACACACACACACACACACAGCGTCATAATCCTTTCTTTCTGTTTAAGCCGTTACTAGCTGGGAATGTTAGTAGGAGGTATGAGAAGTGTTAACGTCTTTGTGACGATATATATATATATATATATATATATATATATATATATATATATATATATATATATATATATACAATATATATATATATACAATATATAGAGGGGGAAAGACACAGAATTTGAGTTTTTCTTTACAGCAATTTCAAACCACCAGCGTGAAGAGAATATAAGCTACTAGAGGCATAGGAAAAACATTAAAATTAAAAGTATAAATTAAAATGAGAAACCAACCTCACCTAAATCACACATGTACACACTCACAAGGAGAATGTTTCGCCATTTTAGTGGGTTCCAATTCGGCCCTGTGGGTCATCAGCATGTGGAAGGCCGATATTGTCCGCACTACTAGAGAGAACTAAAGTAAACTACCTTACGCACGTGTAGACATAAGGGAAATGCGTGCGCGGGGCAGTAACCGGTGGCATGATCAGAACAAGCTGCTAGAAATGGCAGCTTATACTATACTATTATGGTGCTCAACAGCAGAGAGAGATCGCAAGGAACAAATATCAAGTAAAATAACGGAGCAAAGACTCGCGTATAATCCTGTAATTTAATGAGCTCAAAGGAAAGAGTTTTCCCACAGGGCCGAATTGGAACCCACTAAAATGGCGAAACATTCTCCTGGTGAGTGTGTACATGTGTGATTTAGGTGAGGTTGGTTTCTCATTTTAATTTATACGTTTAATTTTAATGTTTTTCCTATGCCTCTAGCAGCTTATATTTGGTGGTTTGAAATTCTTGTAAAGAAAAACACACTCTTCTGTGTCTTTCCCCTCTATATATTGTATTTTAAAGTGCCCAGGAAAACTCTTTCCTTTGAGTTCATTTAATTACAGTATTATACGCGAGTCCTTTGCTCCGTTATTTTACTTTATATATATATATATATATATATATAAAATATTAAACAAATAATGAATAAAACAATGAAACAGTTCCTTATATTAAACAAAAAAAGTTCATTATTTAACGATCGTTTCTAGGATATATATGTGTTAGAATTGGCATGCATATTCAACAGATCTATGTACAAAATTATACAAAATTATACAAACTATCAAGATTAAATATACATACCAAACACACATATATGCCGTCTTCAGAAATAATGATTATTTCTGAAGACGGCATATATGTGTGTTTGGTATGTATATTTAATCTTGATAGTTTGTATAATTTTGTATAATTTTGTACATAGATCTGTTGAATATGCATGCCAATTCTAACACATATATATCCTAGAAACGATCGTTAAATAATGAACTTTTTTTGTTTAATATAAGGAACTGTTTCATTGTTTTATTCATTATTTGTTTAATATTTTATCTTGACTCTGTATTCCGTTTATCTTTCACCGAAAGTGATTTTTCATTGCATCTCTTCTTTCCATGATATCCGGAATACATTGAGTTCTTCATACGGATTGGACACTACCGTAAACTCTTGGTAGATTTATCTACACACATATATATATATATATATATATATATATATATATATATATATATATATATATATATATTGTTATACTTTGGGAGGGTCATGTTGCCAATAAGAAACACAAACACACACAGACACCCGGATGTGGCACATGCGCAAACTGAGCACACAACACACACACAGAAACAAAATGGCGTAGGATAGAAGAAAGAAAAGGCACAGAAACGAAGAAAGGAATCCCCAGTCACTGAAGAGGTCACAGAGTGTGTGACGAAAGGACTATGATTATATATATAAACAACTATCTGGTTGTGGAACCAACCAACCAACCAGAAATTTATAATTTATAAGTTTGTAGATTTGTAAATTTATAAATTTATAAATATATAATAAATTGAAGTGAAAGCAACTGGTGCGTGTGTTTCTTATTGGCAACATGACCCTCCCAAAGTATAACAATATCGGTTTCAACACACGATTTCAGATAAAGAATCTTGCTAAACAAATTCAGAAACGAAATATATATATATATATATATATATATATATATATATATATATATATATATATATATATATATATAGATATATATATAGAGAGAGATGTAAGTATGTATGTATACGTACATACATATATGTATACAGACGTACAGTAGCATGCATATATATATATATATATATATATATATATATATATATATATATATATATGCATGCTACTGTACGTCTGTATACATATATGTATGTACGTATACATACATACTTACATTTAAGTAAGTGCCGTACTAAGAGTGAGAAATGAAATTTCGTTTTCATTTTATTACAACTTATATATAGAGAGATATATACATACAGGGTGTCCCCAAAATGTATACACATATTTATTAGAATACTGTTGAAATGTGTATGCATTATATATATATATATATATATACATACACATATATATATATCATCATCATCATCATAATATATATATATATATGGATGGATAATGGATGTATATGTGTGTCTGTATGGAGAGAGAGAGAGAGGAGAGAGAGAGAGAGAGAAAGAGAGAGAGAGAGAGAGAGAGAGAGAGAGAGAGAGAGAGAGAGAGAGAGAGAGAGAGAGAGAGAGAGAGAGAGAGAGAGAGAATGGGTGGCTATAGATGCATGTGATGTGTTAAACCAACAATTACTGCAACTGTTGTAATACAAAAAAATATAGCATTCAACAAATACCACTTATCTGTGGTATGTATTTCCTCTTCTATATAATATATACTCAAAACACCAGCACCAATAGTTTTGCAAGAGATGTCAACATGAATGGACCTGTTATTTCTTTTATCTAAAGACACTTTTTCCAATTCCATCGCGCCCGCCCCCTCAATCTATCTTATTTCTCATTCTTTCTTCTAATGAAGGACTAGCATCCGAAATGTTAAGACGCTCTTCCTGCTATATCAAGCGTTAACCTAATATATCCCTTCTATATACTGTACCGATTGTGTTGTTATTTCTGTTTACTTTTTACACACACACACACATATATATATATATTTCCTCTTTTATATATATATATATATATGCATACAAATTTATATATAACCACTACCTATTAGTCAATATATTGATTTACCATGATCAATCAACGCCCTGAAACGATCGTAAAGTCATGAACTAATTAAGAATCTATCTTCGACTTTTGTTTTATCTTCATTGTTCAACACACACACACACACTCTCACACACACACACACACACACACGCACACACACACACACACACACACACACACACACACACACACACACACACACACACACACACACACACACACACACACACACACATATATATATAAGTTGAGAAATCAACTTAGTAGGAAAATGCCAAGAAGAATGTATGCTCAATGTGTGTGTACGATCCGCAAATATTAAGAACAAATTCCCCCACAAAATTGTACGAATTTAAAATCACAGAGCATGAAATATATATAATAATACAACCAAGGTTTTAGTGAGAATTATAACATTTTATTTGTTTTAGGTACGTTTTACCAGTTGTAGAAGTAACAATCGATAAGGATTATTTTCTTATTTTAGTAAGATGTGGAAATTAGATTATTTTATTATTTTAGTAAGATATGGAAATTAGATCCATACACAAGTAACGTTTAACAAGCACGAAAGGAAATGTAAAAAAGATGAAAATAAATGCAAATATCCCTACATATGTTAAACATTTATGCGTTTGGATCTCCTATTTAGGAGATGTGTTGGTATTAGGGTGTCTTATTTATAACTAATGACAACCTAATAACGATCTGTCCACTAGTAATAATAATATTGGCTTCTGAATTAGGCACAGGGCCAACAATTTTGTGGAAGGGGAAATTTGATTAAATCGGTCCCAGTTCATTTCTGATACTTTATTTTATCGACCCCGTAAGGATGAAAGGCAAAGCTAACCTCGGCATGATTTGAGCTCAGATTGTAAAGGGCCGTAACTCTATGCCATAAAGCTTTTGTTTGGTCCCCCCCCCCATACACACACACACCGATACTGCCAACCCACTGCCCTACTAGTAAAGATAATATTAAACATTTGAATTAACACACAAAGATATTTTCTGCTAAATCACTGCGGGATGCTAAGAGACAAAACGAAATGAATGAAGAGTTGAAGACTTATGAGGAAATATTTTAAACAGTTATCACTGCCCCACCCCCACCCCCCACCCCAGATAGCTGCGCAAAAAGGAATGATAGTAGATGATGTCTGAAATGGAGTTGTACGTCAAGTAAATTGATGAAATGAAGTGTTGTTGATAATCTAGCGATAATCTGACAGGTGAGGATAACTGACTACAATTAAAAAGACACAGAAAATATTCTCCAATTGGCACGAACTTCTTTAGTTCTACGCTTCAGTAATAATAGATAATTGGAAAGGCCTCTTTCAAGATTGTAAAACTAGGATATTGCCAGCTGCCAAACACTGTTCACTTTTGACAACAAAGAAACAAACATTTCCCTCACGCTGACTCATGGATATCAAATGTTACACTTGCTCCTCATACTGATATCAACTATTACATCTTAGCAATGCTTATATATATATATAATAAAGAAGAAATTAAAAAGATGGTTAAAAGAGTTCCATATATTTTATTTTGCGCATTTCGAATACAAAATTATCTTGGGACAAAAATTGTGTTCTCCTCAGATAAAACAAGGTAACATGATACGAGGCATAATAGTACTTGTTTACAGGAAAGAGCCAAGTCTACATATATATATACACGTACATATATAACATCTTTCTCTCTCCCTCCCCCCCCCCTCTCTCTCTCTCTCTCTCTATATATATATATATTTATATATTTATATATATATACACACACGCACACACACACACATATATATATATACTGCACGCACACACACACATATGTGAGATGGATGGGTGTGTGTGGGTGTCTTCAGGTACCTTGAATAAAAAAATTAAACGATATTTCTATAAATCGTATTAATGTGCTTCGAATAAAGATGCTTGACAATGAGTCCGAGGTTCTCTGACCTCTCAGTTCAAATCCCGCCGAGGTCAATGTTACTTTTCATCCTTTTGAAGTGGATAAGTAACCTACTATTTCTGTACTGAGTTCGATTATTTCTCTCTCTTTCTCACTTTCTCTTTCGTTCTCTATTTCTCTATCTGTCTCTATCACTATCTGTGGAAGAAATCAGTTCTGTTTGCACTTTGAGAGAAATGTTCAAGACACGCCGTTTGTCACGAGGGCGTCCCTACGACTCCAAAAGAGTTAAGGGTCTATGGATGATATGAATGTGAAAGGAAGCTGTAAGACGTATGCTGTTGCTGATGTGGGAATATTCGTCAGTTCGAATGATGAAAGTTTCAGTTGTTCGATCAACAGAACAGTCTGCTCATGAAATTAACGCAGGTGTAGTTGAGTATTCCACAGGTACGCAATTCACTGAGATATTCAGCATGTCACAGTGTATGACAAGGCCGATCATTTGAATTACAGGTACTGCCCATTTTGTACTTTCGTGCAAGTGACTGAGCATTTTCCAGACATGTATATACCTGAAGGAAATTCTTATGGAGATTTATCATGACACAGCATGCAACAAGTTTCACCCTTCGAATTATAGGCCTAAAGTCGAAATTGTGTCTTAAACCGGAAAGCTCATTTGTCCGGTGCTTATCCCGGTTTCATGGCGTGAAGCGACTGGGAATACAAGACTCTTCGCTGGACAGGACGCCAGTCCATCGCAGGGTTTAGCCCCCCTCCAGCTATTGATGGTACTCATTTTCAGCTGAGTATACTGGAGCAACGTGAAATGAAGTGTTTTGCTCAAGAACACAACACGCAACCCAAGAATCGAACCTACGACACCCTTACCACTAGGCCACGTGCCTCCACCAAATTATAGGTACAGACCATCTATTGCAAGTGACTGAGCATTACACATTGCAATAGGAAGATTCAACATGACATAATATGTGATAAATCCGGAGATTTGAATTTCAGGTACAACTCAATAATTGTTTCTACTTTTGACACAAGACCAGTAAATACCCAGTGTATTACTGGTACTTTATTTTATCGACCCCGTATGAATGGATTGGAAAATCATGAAATGAAATGTCAAGGACATAAAGCGCCACATGGAATCGATCTCAAGACTTTAAAATGGTGAGCCAAGCACCTTAACCACAAAGCCACGCACCTTTACATATGTCTATCTGAGTTGATGAAGAAACGCCAGGTGATGTTTAATTGAGGCAAAGTTTAGTTTTCTGTAATGTTTTTCGTTTGTTTTTGTATTTAATGAACCTCTTCATATTCTTTATTGTAATTTATGTATCTTGGCAATACAATCTGGATGTATTGACATCAGATATCTATCTATCTATCGCCCTGCCTCTGTCTTTCTGTCTCTGTATGTGTGTCTGCTTGTTTGTCCCTCGGTATGTTTGTTTGTCTCCATATTTGACTGTCTATCTGCCTGCCCGTTTGCCTCTCTCTCTATCTATCTATCTATCTATCTATCTATCTATCTATCTATCTATCTATCTATCTCTCTGTCTCTCTGTTTGTCTGTCTGTCTATCTGTTTATCTATCTAGCTCTGTATGTGTTTATCACGAAGGCACCTGATTTAGAGTTTAGGTGTTCGGCTCACGGTCGTAAAGTAACGAGTTCGATTCACGGTGATGCGTTGTCTCCCTGAGCAAGACAGTTCATTTCCCATTGTTCCAATTCACTCAGCAATAAAAAAAATTAGTTGTACCTTTAATTCAAAAGGCCAACCTTGTCACACACTGTGTCACGCTGAATATTCATGAGAATTATATTTGGGGTACACGTGCTTGTGGAATGCTCAGCTTCTTACATGTTAATTTAACGAGCCGATTGTCTCGTTGTTTGAACAACTGAAAGACTCGTCGTCGGAGCCGACGGAGGTCCAACATTAACTTTTGTGTATTTGTCTGCTTTTTTATTTGTCTGACTGTGCGTCTCTTCATCAACCTATCAATTTTAGCTTAAGTTAATTAATTTGCATAAGATATACTTCATTAAACATTTACATTCAAAATTTCAATCTCACATAATTATTTCTACCCAAATAGACAGTTTCGCATATAATCATATATGTTTCCAAATACTCTCTCTCACACACACACACACACACACACACACACACACACACACACACACACACACACACACACACACACACACACACACACACACACACACACACACACACACATATGGATAGCTAAACAGACAGCCAGGTTGGCAGCAGACCCACACGCACACATACACACATACAAATATATATATATATATATTTC
>OZ024741.1:202802454-202934954 GCA_964016885.1 Eledone cirrhosa
ATACTTTTCTCGTCGCCTGTCTTCTAGTCCAGCAGTCGCCATCGGTGGGGGGTGGGGGGGACCATCCTGACGAAGGCCAGTTAAGCCTGAAATGCATAGACGGTTGTCTCCCTTGCTTCTGCTGGACATCACCAGAGGGCGTTAGCCCCCCCCCCGGTGTTTGCATAGCTACGGCTTCCTAAAACCGTATTTCTTTGGAGATACGAAATATTTATACATATTGTATAAAGCTTTGCTTGAAGCGAAATCCTATTTCTTTTTATATATATATATATATCACAAAGGTGTGTGGCGTAGTGGTTAAGGTGCTGAACTATATATATATATATAGTTGTATCGAGTGCTCAAACGGCCTACCGCATATATATATCTATGTATATACACCGACAAAGCGGAGCGTTGTGTTATGGTGCAAGACACATTATCTTCCGTTGCTTCAGTCTACCTAGTTAGCAAAAATCATTGTATCACACTGAATCTCCCTGAGAACTACGTTAAAGGTACATATATCTATTGAGTGCTCAGCCACTTACACATTAATTTTGCGAGAAGGTGGTTCCATTGTTCAAACACCTGGAGCACTCATCGTCGGAAACGATGGATGTTCAGCAACGACAACGACGATGACAACAACAGCAACAACAACACACACAGTTTTCATCCGTGGGAACTTTCCATACACCAGCTCACCTAGAGCATCTGTTTCAAGATTCGCTGATCATTCATTTATAAAGTTGCATCCCCCAATGTAAACGGTGCATGTGTACCATTGTTGCCTCAATACTCAAAATGTCGGGTCCCTCAACATCTGCGTCTGGAGTCCTTGTGGGCTAGCTGACATTCAGAATGTTTGAAATATATCTGATGAAAGGGTTCAAAAACTTTTGTCTGATCTTTATAGAAGACCTATGTTTTACATGAGTAAAGAAGGGAGGCCAGTACTCGTAAAGGGCGCAGTAATTTTCATTTACACATACATACATGATGGCTGCTCCCTCGTTATCGAGTATGGCCATTGCACGATATGCCATTATTAATAATTATCAATTAATTCTATCATGCAATGCCTGTGCGTGAAAATATTTTTTAAAGTGAGGAAAGACTGTGCACTGAGCCAATCCCACTCTCCGAGCGACAGTAGCTATAACCCGAAAAGAAGAAAAGATCAACATCATCGGTAACTACTGAGCCACAGGTTTTATATTGGAGTTATCCCAGTTTCTGAGTTGCCTTCTCCTAGAAGAATGCCCTGAGAAAGGCTAGGGGCCCTTCACTCCCAGTGATTTAACTGCGCGATCGGGTGTCCAGCTCGACTATTTCTATGTCCCCGCGCATATACATACACACGCACCCATGTATATACACATATACATACATATGTACATGTGTATATACATATTTACACACTTTTGGATGACCGTTGACTCTTAAGAGTTCTTCCGCCCTTTGTCAGGTTTTGTTTTTGTTGGGTCACTCTTGAGTGCTACTGGTAACATGTAACCCAGTACAACCTGTCGCATGATTGGGTCGTCGGCGACTAAACCGGCAACCTCACCAAATTTACTTGGTGAGGAGGGTGATTTTGGACACTCTGCAGGACAAAACATACATACATACATACATACATACATACATACATACATACATACATACATACATACAGAAACAGATAAATAGACAGATAGAATAGATTGACAGTCAGATAGACAAATAGGTGGGTAGGTAGCTAGATAGATAGAATAAGTAGATAGACAGAAAGATAGATAGGCAGGTAGGTAGTTAGACCGATAGGTAGGTCACTAGATAGATAAATAGATAGATAAGAAGGTAGACAGACAGGTGGATAGGTAGCTGGATAGATAAATAGATAAACACACACACACACACACACACACATATATATATATATGAATAAAATTAGTCCTTCATCAGTGATCTTCCAGCCTTCATTGGTATTTCTTCGCTTTAAAGATCATATACCTCTGGTTGGTGCGAGCAATAACTAAAGAAAGTTATTGGGACACGTAAAATAAGGTGAAGCGAGTGAGACATGTAAACAAACAAAGATGGTAATGTAACGGAAAGATAGGAAGAGGAGAAACAAGTCCGTGACATCTGTGAACTTAAGTTCTGTGAAATCATAGACGAGGAGAGATACAGACCATCCGACCTGTGTGAGATGCGAGCGAAAAAAGGATTTCACACAGGTCAAACGGGAGGAAGTGAGAGAGAGGGGAGAAGAAGAGGGTGAGTGAGTGAAAGTGTGAGGAAGAGGCCAGCGGAGAGAGAGTGACTGCAGAGGGCGTAAAAAGAAGGTGAGAGATACAGAGAAAGGGGAAGCAGTAAGAAAGAAACAGACAGGTCGCAACGGAGGAAACAATATAAATATATGAAAAATGGCGTGCTGCGTGGTTGCACATGGGTTACATATGAATAAAATTAGTCCTTCATCAGTGATGTGTGAAATCCTTTTCTCGCTCACATCTCACACAGGTCGGATGGTCTGTATCTCTCCTCGTCTATGATTTCACAGAACTTAAGTTCACAGATGTCACGGACTTGTTTCTCCTCTTCCTATCTTTCCGTTACATTACCATCTTTGTTTGTTTACATGTCTCACTCGCTTCACCGTATTTTACGTGTCCCAATAACTTTCTTTAGTTATTGCTCGCACCAACCAGAGGTATATGATCTTTAAAGCAAAGAAATACCAATGAAGGCTGGAAGATCACTGATGAAGGACTAATTTTATTCATATGTAACCCATGTGCAACCACGCAGCACGCCATTTTCACACACACACACACACACACACACACACACACACACACACACACACACACACACACACACACACACACACACACACACACACACACACACACACACACATATATATATATATATATATAGGAACGAGTAGGACCCCGACGGGATTAGCCGTCGAAACGGCTTGAGCTCAGCCGTCGGGGTCCTACTCGTTCCTATTACCCACTCTACTACCCTAAGTATTGAGTACTTTGGTGCGTTATGGTCCACCTGGTTCCTTACCACATTTCTTCCGTTATATATATATATATATATATATATAGGTAATAGATAGATAAGTAAATAGATAGATAGAGAGAGAGCGAGAGAGAGAGAGAAATAGATAGATATATAGACAGATAAATAGATATATAAATAGGTAGATATGTTGAAAAGCAACGCTCTGTCTATAACCCGAACATGTAATTTGAAGGCCGCATGTGTTTATATTTATATTTTGTTCAGTATAATCAAGTCACCATTAATTCTGTCAACAGCTCTGATGTTCTATGCTTTTGACCTTGGCACACGTATGTTACACAGAATGTCAGGCGCGACATTCTTTCTATATTGAAATTATAAATACCATATGTACAGCCGTAATGATATCAACCTCTAACCACATGTCTGTAGTAACACACACACCATATGACTCGACTGTGTTAAGTTGAGAAGATTTAGCCAGTCGTAAGGTAATATCCGTAGCCAGAACAACACACACACACGCGCGCGCACACACACACACACACACACACACACACACACACACACACACACACACACACACACACACACACACACACACACACACACACACACACACACACACACATACACACACTAACATACACATGTCTGGCACATGTCCGCATTACTATAGCCGTTGTCTGTTTTGTAAAGCTTGTTATTATTTTTGTTATTGTTTTTGTTATTGTCGTTGCTATTGTTATTGTTAATGTTGTTTTTTTCTTGTCAGTTTGTCCGTTTCGTGTAGTTCCAAACACTGAAAACATTTCATCTTCATTAAAACGAGAAAATTGCCTCCTTAATTTGTTTACAAATAAAACTGGATATCATAATAGTTTCTAATTCAGGGACATGGCAAGCAATTTGGGGGGGGGGGGGGGGGGGGGGCACTACTTGACTGGTACTCTATTTTATCGATCCCGAAATTATGATAAACAAATTTGATCATCGTAAGATTTGAACTCAGATCGTAAAGGGCCGTACTTCAATGCTACAAAAAATTTTGTACGACGCTCTAACGATTCTACCAAACTATCATAATGCCAATATTAATGGCTATTTAAGTGCATGCGCACTGAAACATCCATGCATGGCGGGCGTAGCTGCCACAGTGCTTCTTTGTGGCTGTGTGTATTTGTGCGTATATATGCCTTTCATACACAGACATATGTATATATATATGCACACATATATATGTTTGTGCGTATGTGTGTTTGTGAAAGTGTAAATTATTACTAGGGCGGTGGATTGGCAGTATCGGTAGAGTGTCGGACGCCATGCTTTGTAGCATAGAGTTATGGTCCTTTACGTTCTGAGTTCAAATCCTGTCGACGTTAATTTTACCTTTCATCCTTGCGGGGTAGATAAAATATAGTACCAGTAATGCACTGGGGTAATTGCTGGCCTTGTGCCAAAAGTAGAAACAATTATTACAGATGGATACACTTTGCCTATACACCTATTCCTTTATTTGTTTCATTCATTAGACTGTGGCCACGCTGGGGCTACAGCCATGAGTTAGCCGATATCATATCGACTTACCGTGTTAAGTCTAGCACAATTGTATCCATCTTTTTTGTCGATCCGCTCAGTTCAGTGACATACGAGGGTAGCCTGAAAAATTCATTGGCTGGCTATGAAGGAGTGATGCTAGGGTTGTGAAATCTTAATTGCATTAATTTCAACTCATTAATAACTGCATTGTTTCTTTCCAGGGACAATGTTAAAAATTAAACGTCATTTGGTAATTCCATGAGAGCATCTTGGTCAGCTTATGACCTTTTCATCCAACCCTCGTAAACACACACACACACACACACACACACACACACACACACACACACACACACACACGCGCACACACACACATACACACACACACACATACACGCACACACATTCACACACATAAGCGATAGGCTTCAATAATTTTCGTCTACTAAATTCACCTCACAAGTCATTTTCTTCTACTATAGTAGAAGAAATTTGGACAAGGTGCCGCAGAGCGGAATTGAACGCAAAACAACGTGGTTGCGAAGGGAACTCGTTGATTACACAACCATATAACTGAAATTATTTGAAACTTGATAACATATTGCACGTGATACCCTGTATATCACCTGAGCTAACTAATTCTCTATATAATGTGTGTGTACGTGTGTGAGTTTGTGAGTGTGTGTGTGAATATATATATGTGTGTGATTATTATTATACACACACATATATATATATATATATACATACATATATAATATGTATATACATGTGCACATATATATATATATATGCATATATATATATAAATATATATATATATATTTATATATATATATATATATCTTTTATTTATAGATATATAGATATAGATGTGTGTATATATATATGCACATATATGTATGTATACACACACACACACACACACACATATATATATACATATATATATATATACATATATATACACACATGCACACGTATATTTATATATATTAATACACACATTTTTATATATATATACATACACAAATATATATATAATAATATATATACTTACATGTATTATGTATAATATTTATATGCACATGTGTATATATATGGCAAATCTAAGTAATTCAACTCATCAAATATATTGTTGCTGACACTACTTTAATTTCATACTAATTATTTCCTATGAACTGTATACATATATATATATATATATATATATATATATATATATATATATATATATATACACACGATACATATATATACACACGGTACATAAAGTATATTTAATAAGTATATATAATACGTAATAGTATTATAATTAGTAATTAAGTATAATATTTTAAGTATTCCTGGGCTATATACAATAAGCCAGTGATATATATATATATATATAATATATATATAATACATACACACATATACATACATACATACAAACATATATATATATATATATATATATATATGTTTGTATGTATGTATGTATATGTGTGTATGTATTATATATATATATATCACTGGCTTATTGTATATATATATATATATATGTATATATATATATATATGTATACATATATATATATATTACACATACACACACACACATATATATATATATTACATACACACACATGTATGTATATGCACATGTGTGTGTGTGATAAGTGTTATTTCAAAGTGAAATGATACTATGTTGATGCGTAGTGTATATTTTAGAGATAATATCCTGATTTAATTCATATAACATCAACTAAGATTACATTACCTCTGCTGCTCCTGCTGTTCCTTTAAACGTCTCAGATTATTAAAGAAAATGTCTGATACGGCGACTTCAAGTCTACAACACTCAAGCAATAGAATATCACACCTCGAAAGTTTGAAGTGAAAGGCGTCCGATTAAAATGCTCCGATATTTGTTCCGGGTCTCTGCGCCCTAAGTTTAAACCCACCGAGATCAACTCTTTTAGCCTTTCGAACCCAGCCAAGTCCTGGGATCGATGTTTCCCCCTACCAGTATTTATGATCTTCTCCTCTGCCCTCCTACCCATTTTGTAGGACAAAGATCCTAAATCTTGAGTTCAGGGTCAAGAAAGTGAATTTTATTGAGACACTTGCAAAGAAACGGTTCCACAGTTTTACTGCCTTGCCAGTGAGAAGGCGCTTTAGTGGTTAGGGTGTTCGGCACATGAATGATCACAAAGTCGTGAGTTCACATCCCGACGATGTGTTGTGACCTTGAGCAAGACACTTTATTTTGCTTTGCTTCCGTCCACACTGCTAAAACTTGTACCTCTAAATTAAAAGTTGGCCTTGACACATACTGTGTCAAGCTGAATCTCTAAGGGAACAACGATAACACGTGTCAGTACAGTAGAATATTCAGGCATTTACAGGCTAGTGAAGGTGTGTGGATTAGTAGTTACGGTATTCAGCTCAACGGTCATAAATTCAATTTTTTGGGGGTGGTGGTGGGGTGGGGGTGTGGGCATTGTGTCCTTAAATAAGACAAAGGCACTCAGTTGGCAAAAGTGAAAAAAACTGAGTTGTACCTGTAATTCAAAGCCATACCACAAACTATCACACGTATATACATTAGTTTGTTTATTTTGACATAAATTTGGGTAAGGTTTACATTCATTGTCAATATATTTGGCGTCAAGTTTCAGAGAGCCATTAAACTAGATCGTATACAGTCCGGTGGTCGGGGTCGTGAGTTCAATTCTTGACGGCGTGTTGTGTTCTTCAGCAAAACATTTTATTTCATGTGGCTCCAGTCCATTCAGTTGGCAAAAAATGCATTGTACCTGCTGTTCACAGTTCTAATCTTGTCATACATTGTATCATGCTGAATTTCCATGAGAATTACGTTAAGGGTACACGTGTCTGTGGAATGCTCAGCCACTTTCACGTTAATCTAACATCTGGGACACTCATTTTTTCTCTTGAAATCCCAGTTTATTCAATTCCTCCCCAATTGTCATGTAGTAAATTTTTTCACTCCAGTACCATATTGTCACGAGCAAGCTATTGAAACACTCGTAATTGTATAATCCCAAATTTGATTATGTCTGAAGCAGCCATTTTTTGTGAACCTTCAATTTGCGATCGCCGGTCTAGATGGGTATGCTGCTATTTCATTTGTTATATGTATATAAATTCAATGTACACAATATATGGGTATATTGGTATTTTATTTGATATACACACAATGTACACTATAGTTGGATATATTGGATATGTACACAATGTAAACTATAGTTGGGTGTATTGGTACTTCATTTGATATATAGACAATGTAGGCTATAGTTGGGGACATTAGTATTTTTTATATATATATATATATATGTATATATGTACAATGAAGGGAGGTACATTGGTACTAACATTCAGGTACACTGGTACTAACAAATAACGCACATACTCAGCCATCATATACACAGACACCCACACATACACATATATGCACACACCCTGCCATAATGGCATCGCGGTTAGCGTTGGTTTAAGGTCACTTCTTCGCGTGTATAATAGGGCAATTAACAGATATGGTTATGGTTATATATATATATATATATATATATACATATATACATATATGTACATATATACATATATATATATATATATATATATATATATATATATATATATATATATATATATATATATATATACATATACATATATATATATATATATATATATATATATATATATATATATACACACATACATTACATGTATGTATATTATACTTTGCGCATATATATGTTATATACTGTATCTGTGTTGTATCTATATACACAGATAAGTAGTTAGTAAATGCAAAAAGAAATAAAAAACGGAATTAATACTCATTTGTTTATACACACAGGAAATATATTAAATTTATTGGTAAATCTAGTTTTATTGTCTGCGTGTTAACGGAAATTCAGTCTCTTTAATTGCGGAAGTGTAGCATTCTGCATCCTATAAATGACAACTAGAGGCTCACATTGGTAATTCCATCACATCAGCTTCTTTCCAGCAACTAATAGCTGTGGGTTGGTAAAAGCTGTAAATTATCAATTTGAATTTCTTTACTAACGAATTTTACTGTATTTTAGTTCATAGATGTTTTCGCATTTCGAAGATATTTCTCTACGTGAAATATACAGAAAACTTCAGAGGAACAATCCTTTTAAAAGCACTAACACATGTTCAATATCACGTTTCATGTTACATGATCAATGCCAATTGTTCCACGTCACATGATCAACATCACATAATCATCAATATAAAAATTCCGTTTTAATGTTACATGACCAATGCCACGTGATCAATACCACATTTACAATGAATTCAATCAAATACCGATATTTGTTATCATTGAGAAGATGGAAACTGTTTGGAAACTCAACGGATGGACTGTACTTGTGATTAAAACAACCAGCCATGTTAGACACTGTGACACGCTAAATCTCCTTGAGAAGTACGTTAACGGTACACGTGCCTGTGGAATATTTATCCACCCACTCTCTCATACAAGATGGACTGTACCTCTAATTTAAAGAGCCAGCTTTGTCACACACTGCATCACGTTAATTCTCGCTAAAAATTATGTTAAGAGTGCAGGCGCCTGTGGAATGCTCAGTCACTTACACGTTAATTTAAAGAGCAGGCTATTCCGTTGATCCAACAACTGAAAAACTCATCGTCGAAACCGACGGGGGTCTATTCCATTCCATTTTACATGTTTATCTCATTACCTGGTCCTTCCAAATATTGTCCTTGGCATTTATATCCCAACCTAGTGTTTATATCTACAACAGTCTGTCTTTATCAGATAAGTTACGGGGAATGGAAAATTCCGATTTTAAATCAACATCCACTAGCTGATCATGTAGAAAATCCCTGGCTTAATTAGAAGCAACTACCAAATGATAAAGCTCTCTCTCTCTCTCTCTCTCTCTCTCTCTCTCTCTCTCTCTATATATATATATATATATATATATATATATATATATATATATATATATATACACACACACACACACACATATATATATATATATATATACATATATATATGTATGTAAAAGGTAAACAGAAATAACAACACAATCGGTACACTATATGGAAGGTATATATTAGGTTAACACTTGATATAGCAAGAAGAGGGTCTTAACGTTTCGGACACTAGTCCTTCATCAGAAGAAAGAATGAGAAATAAGATAGATTGAGGGGACGGGCGAGATGGAATTGGAAAAAATGTCTTTAGATAAAAATAACGGGTCCATTCATGTTGACATCTCTTGCAAAACTGTTGGTGCTGGCGTTTTGTGTATAATTTGTTTTTTAGAAAAGTGGATGATGGCGCGCGTCTACCTGAAATGGAAAAAAAAAACGTTTTGTAAAAAGAGCTATACTTGAGCACGTGCGTAAGCATGAGTTTGTGTGTCTGTGTGTGTGCATGTAAGTAGGAAGCTGTGAGCAAAAGTATGTTAATATAAGGGTGTGTATCGGCATATATATATGTATAATATATATATATATATATATATATATATATATATATATACACTAGCAGAGGTACCCGGCGTTGCTGGGTATTAAATAGCAGTTATGTATACCATATATGTCAATACTTCAGTGCTGCTTCGAAAACTATACTTTTACTAAATCATCGGCTTTTTCCAAAAGAGGGTTCCTGCCCCCAGGGATCCCCTACTCAATATGTGCCAATTCTGAAAGTTCACATTCATCTGTAGAACAAACGTAGCCCCTGTGTCAAGTTTTGTGAAAATCGGTTGCGAACTCCAGAAGCTATGACGTTTTGTTGCATTGCACTGCAGTGCTTCAGTCGACTCCAAGGAAGTGGTCAAAGGGGGTTATCTGCCGGGAGGCCCTATAATCAATATCTAGAAAAATGAAAGTGCCCATGACCATCCGGAGTACATAAGTAACCTATGTCTTAAGTTTGGTGAAAATACTGTGGAAATGCATAAGGTTTACACATACAAACGCGCGCTCGTGCGCGGGCGTGTGTGTATGTATTTGTGTGTGCCTATGTATATCTATGTGTATGTCCGTCGGTGCATACGTATGTACTGGCCTAAATCTTCACTATTTACTTTTACTATTTTAAGGCAAAGTTAAAATCCCGTCGAGGTTAACTTTGCCTTTCATCCTTACGGGGTCGATAAAATAAAGTACCAGTAATGTACTGGATAATTGCTGGCCTTGTGCCAAAAGTAGAAACAACTATTTTAATAACCTCTGTCATTTTCGTTCACAATTTTATTTACATCATGCTTAAACTTCGGGGCTGGAAATCATTCGGTTATTTTAAATAGAATATTAGTCTAACGGCTCCATTTACACCATAAACTTGGTCTTGTCTTTGCATGAAATTGTTATTCATGGTCCACATAACGACGTATTATCCTCGCTTTTTTTTCGTTCATTACCAGGGAACGTCTTCACGAACCAAAATATCGTCTTTCTGTTTTCCTTCGGTTGCAACGTTTCTCGAAATATTTACTTCTGCGTTCACAGATTGAATTTTTTAGTTTCAGAAGATCCCGTTAATGTTGAAAGCAGCGATTCTTTGCTTAAACTTTCTTTCTTTCTCAACCCCTCTCCCTTTTTTCTCATACGCTCTCTCTCTCTTTCTCTCTCTCTCACTCATACCCCCATCTCTCTCTTCCTCTACAGAATGGACAACAATAAAGAACGCGTAGATCTCTCTCTCTCTCTGTCTGTATATATGTGTTTGTGTGTGTGTGAACCAGCGTTCGTCTCGATTCTCTCTCTCTCTCTATCTGATTATCTTGTACCTCTCTCTGTATAACGACCTATCTCACTTTCTCTCTCTACATCTCCCTTTCTCTCTTTAGATGTATATGTATATGTGTGTGTGATATATATATATAGAGTTGCAACATGTATGTAGTTTCATAGATTTTTAGTAGTGAGAGGGATTAAGCGTGTAAGAGAGAGGGTTACAGCATGTATTTAGTTTTATTGATTTTTTTCATAGAAGCAAGTTTATTACGCATTGACCATCGTTGGTAAATTTGGAGCACATTGGAAAAAAAATCATCGAAATCGGTAGAAAAATGTGGAAATGCATAAAAATCATACACATACACAGACAGACATCTTCCTTTTTATATATATAGATATATATATATATAGGTATGTATATGTATATATATATATATATATATATAACCGATAAGGTATGATTTTCATGGGTATGTCTCTATTTATAAAACAAATTTTGTATTTTATCTGATGAAAGCGTACCAATGTTGTCTTGGTACCCTTGAAATATATATAATAAAATAAATATGGTTTTATAAATATAGTTTCCATTTATTTAATATCATTGAATATTTACTCCAGTAACTGTTGAGTGCTCTAAATCAGTTATAAACATTTATATTTGTCGGACTTCCAACAAATTAAATACCCCTTCAACTTATATATATATAAATGTCGCACACAAACTCTTAGCATTACCTTTCCATAAAGACTTGTTACGTTGTGAGATTAAATAAAACATCCCCTCTCTCTCTCTCTCTCTCTCTCTCTCTCTCTCGCACACATACACTCTTACCATCACATTTCCTGCGTAACCGACGTTTTACACGAAATATACAACAGTTTAATATAATTGTTACTACTTTAGGCACAAAGCCAGCAATTACTCCAGTGTATTACTGGTGCTTTATTTTATCGACCCCGTAAGGATGAAAGGCAAAGTTAACCTCGGCGGGATTTGAACTCAGAACGTAAAGGGCCGTAACTCAATGCCACTATGCACGTTGTCCGACGCTCTACCGATACTGCCAATCCACAACTGTTTAATATAATAGTTATACTTTATAATTATACACATTGTAATTTTCCGGTAGTTTGTGCCAACGAACTATCATCTGTGTGTTTGCTTCGGACTTCCGTCGGTTACCACGATAAGTGTTCCAGTTTTTCGAACAACGGGACAGCATGTTCTTGAAATTAAAATGCAAGTAGCTGAGTTCATCTTGTATTATAATGCAAGTGACTGAGCACTTAACAGGCACAGTGTGACTCGGTGTGTAACAAGGCTAGTCTTTTGAATTACAGTCCATCTTATATTATAGCGCAAATGGCTGAGCATTCCGTAGCTAAGTATACACTTAACGTAGTTTTCTGGGAAATGCAGTATAACACGGTGTTTAACAAAGCTGGCCCTTTGAAATACTCGTACAGCTGAGTGCATAGAAGCAACGTGAAATATAGAGTCTTGCCGAAGGATACAATCATCCACTCGGTCCGGGGTTCGAACCCAAGACGTTAAGATCGTGATCCAAACACCATAACCGCTAAGTCATTCTTCTTCACGGGCCATCACCTAAAACCATGTCTCGCTAATTAGCTGGGCAATTCTGAGTATCTGTAGTTAAAAGACCTGATGCTCACCATCTGCAAAACATTGCTGCAGAAGTGTAATAAAGAGATCTTACATCAGCCAGACATTTTATAAAGATTTAGTAGATAATAAATACGTCTAGAATTTATTAACTGATCTTATCTCAAAGCAATTAAGAAAAGGTATTAGAAATAAATAACGCGATGGAGTGGCAGAGTCGTTAGAACGTCGGATAGAATGCTTTGTGGTATTTGTCCTGACTCTGTCTTTGCGTTCTGAGTTCAAGCTCCACTGAGATTATCTTTGCCGTTTATCCTTTTGAGATCGATAAATAAAGAACCAGTGAAGTACTGGGTTCGATTCTTCCTCTATATCTCTTTCTTTCTTTCTTTCTCTCTTTCTCTCACTCTCTTTCTCTCTGGAAGAAACCGTTTGTATTCAGACGTGGAGAGGGATGGACTCCGACAGGTTTAAATGCCCAAGAAATGTTATATGTCATGACGTAGTAAATGTATTAAAATAGCTTTTCATAAAAAGTGACCATGGGGTATTTGTTTAGAAAAAAACTAGAATTGATCTATTTACGACATTATTTTTGTTGAAGTTTTGTTGCTAAATATTTAAGACATTCTCAACAAGGAGTCAATGTCGGATGGGATGGTGTGAAACCAATTCAATTTCTGGGAGTTTGAATTCTCATCGTTGAGAACAAGTAAATATCCTGTTTGATTCTCTCTCTCTCTTGCTCTCTCATTTTATGCTTTTCTCTCTTTATATGTCCATCTCTCACTCTGTATCTATTAGTGTGATTGTGTATGTATGCATTTGTGTATGAACGTGTATATGTATATATATATTTGCGCGTGTGCTTGTATGTGTGAGTGCGTATGTGTTTATGAGTGTGTGTGTGTGTATATGTGTGTGACATATTATCTGAAAACTTGAGCTGATACGACGGAAATCACACAACTTTCGATGCTTCTGAGGAAGTCAACATATCAACTGAAACTTCCTTCAGAGAAGGCAGGAAATTAAAGCATATTTTCTCATATTATTATATCTCTGCAAACGACAGGCTTAGAGGGCTTTCAGCTTTCAAAGTAATCTTAGTTATTATTTTGAGGGGAGGGAAAAACAACTTTCTCGAAATGAATACTTAAAAATAAGATAGAAGAAGAAGACGAAGAAAAAGAGATCGGTGAAGAAGATAAATGAGTTCCATATGAGTTATCTCAAATTATAGAAATGCAGAATAAATGTAATGTATTGAGTTCTTCTCTCCTATGAAAAACAGGAAAATAATTATGAATGAATAAAATTCGATGATTACAAATTAACTCTATTATTTCTGATTTTAATCTGAAACGGAATAAGTTGTAAAAGCTACCAAAATAATTATAGTCATTTTTCTTTATATATCTACATATTTAAATAAAATCGTTGTGTGATTAAAGCCGTAGAGCTATTTCAACTATCTTTCTTTTCCCTGCTAAAATAACGTGGTAATAATTTTGACGCAAGACCTCAAATCTTTAGAGAAGAGTTGTAGTCAATTGAATTTATCCTGGTATATTGCTGGTATTGTATTATTAGCCCTGAACAATGAAAGACGAATCGACTTCATTTAGATTTGAACTCACAATAAAGAGTCTACCAGGCAATTTATTGCAGCCTTTCGGAAGCTACCCCGTTTCAATATATAAATAACGTTTTTAATTTAAGCACTAGGCCAGCAGTTTTTACTTATGGTGGTGGAGGAATAAATCGATTACATCGACTCCAGTATTTGACTGGTACTTAATTTCATTGATCCTAGAAGAATGAAAGGTAAAGCTGACCACGGTGGGATTTGAACTCAAAACGCAAAGAGCCAGAAAAAATGTCACGAGGCATTTTGTTAGACGCTCAAATAATTCTGCTAATCTGCCGTCCTTAAAAGAATGAACGGCAAAATTGACCTCGGAGGAATTTGAACCGGGAACCTAAAGAGCCGGAATGATTACCCGAACCATTTTGTCCGACACTCAAAAGAGTCTGCTAATCCAACATCGTTGAATATAGAAATAATAATGGTTTCTTATATAGGCACAAGGCCAGCAATTTTGGGGGAGGGGGAAGTCGATTAAATCGAGCCTAGTGCGTGACTGGTACTTTATTTTATCGACCCCGTAAGGATGAACGTCAAAGTTAACTTCGGCGGGATTTGAACTCAGATCATAAAGGGCCGTAACTCTATGCTGCAAAGCATGGTGTCCGACTCTCTACCGATACTGCTAATCCACTGCCCTTAGAAATAATAATTGTTTCTACTTTTGGCACAAGGCCAGCAATTACCCAGTGCCTTACTGGTACTTTATTTTATCGACCCCGTAAGGATGAAAGGCAAAGTTAACCTCGGCGGGATTTGAACTCAGACCGTAAAGGGACGTAACTATGCTGGAAAGCATGGCGTCCAACCCTCTACCGATACTGTCAATTCACCGCTCTTAGAAATAATAATAATAATAATAATAATAATGTTTATTTGGAAAACTACGCACAAATAAAATAGAAAATAAAACCGAGTAAGAGGAAGAAGGAAATGAGGAAAGGGAAGTTGTCGATTTAAGAACTGCAAAGAGATTTTAACTGCTGATTGTCAAGTAGATTTGGTTATGTTTAGGTCCATCAGGAAGTTAATAGCCCGTATACGTCCGCTGGCTATACATACACTGCTTTCAAATCCTCTGTCTAAATTGCCTTTCAAGAACTCCGACATCAAGAATGCCTAAGATAGAATGAAATTACCATTTCCTCTGGGACACTGATATAGAAGTATGGTTAAGAAGCTCATTTCACAATCGTTAGGTCCCGAGATCAATCCCACTGCGTTCACTATAGCCTTGGTTCGACTCATGCTTTCTATATGAAATTGGGTAGACTGGAAATGTTTGGAAGCTCATCGTATGCACTATATCTGTCATTCAGCCTTGTCACATACTGTGTGACACTGAATCTCCATGAGAATTACGTTAATGGTAGATATGTCTGTGGAATACTCAGCCACTTACACTAACATGCATAATAGGCTGTATTTGTAATTCAAAGGACCAGCATTGCCACACACTGTTACGATGAACCTCCTAAGGATTACAGTAAGGA
Source organism: Eledone cirrhosa (assembly GCA_964016885.1). Classification (NCBI taxonomy): domain Eukaryota; kingdom Metazoa; phylum Mollusca; class Cephalopoda; order Octopoda; family Eledonidae; genus Eledone; species Eledone cirrhosa. The sequence continues at coordinate 202,818,539 of OZ024741.1, forward strand.
TATACATATCTGAAGAAAATGCTCAACTATCTGCTCTATAATACAAAATGGGTTGTACATATAATTGAAAAGGTCAGCCTTATCACACATTGCGTCACGCTGGATTTCCTTGAAAATTACTTTAAGGGTACACGTGTTTGTGGCGTGCTCAGCCACATGCGCGTTAATTTTACGATGAGGCTGTTCCGTTGTTCCAAAAATCCGACAGCTCATCGTGGAAATCAACGGATTTCTATTCAATTCCACTAATTCCTCTGATAAAATAAAAGCCTATATATTTTCTTTCTTGAAATACTACTTTCGGTGTTTGATAGGCCCAAAACACCAAACGCTGCACACCTATCAAATTCTATTTTATCCACAATGGACTATTTTTCATTTCATTTATTTACAATATCATTTTAATAAAAAAGAAAGAGAGAAAAGAAAAAAAAGAAAGAAAAGAAAGAAGTGTGAGAGAAATAGGTATGGAACAAACTCTACCCTTTTGGATAGACGGTGTGTCTCAGATGCAACCCACGAGGGACAAGATTATGAAAGCCTTGCCACGGAGGATGGCAAGCGGTGCCTGCTGCATCAGCCATCCTACATCATGCGGATTTCTTTTTTAGGTGTGATATTCTCCTCCCGATTTAGCAGGAGAAAATGAGAGTCCGAGGACCAAGATACCAAAGATCTCAATGGAAACTAGCATAACAAAGAATTGATAAGTCAATACCTGGTTTCTAATAATCTTCTGCTCCTCAGTAGCAGTCCGGGGACCAGTGCCGGATTTACCATTGTGCTTAGGTGTGCTTAAGTATAGGGCCCCATTGGCCAGGAGAAGCCCATCATCCTGCCAAAAAAAAAATTTTGACGATGAATTTTTCAAATGTTTTATCGGGACTACCTCCGTCAGGGCCCAAGTAAGTATAACTAAACTAGAATAGGGCCTCATTTGTCATAAATCCGGCACTGCCGGGGACCGAGGACTTCAGAGGTTTCAATGGTGACCAAAACAATCAGTCGTTGCACTTCATGGAGCCCATTTTCAGGTGTGATGTCCATTACTTGAATTGGCGGGGAACGTGTGAGTCTGGGAATTGAGGATACCAGACGTCTGAATGGTGGACGAAAACGACACCAGAAGTCTCAAAGCTGAAACAATAAGGAAACAGCCAGTTTAGGCCTAGTATTTTAGTCATCTTCCGCTCTTCTGTGGCAGTCCGGGGATCAAAGACATCAGAGGTCTCGATGGTGGAAGAAAACGACAGTCCAGTGACGGAGTGAACAATTGACTACATTAATAAAATACTCCAGGGTGAAAGTAAAGCAAATAAGATGTGATATTGTTGAATATTGACAAATACGATGTAATAATGTCCATTATTGACAAATATTTCTGGGATTTAGTTCATGAGGACACATTTTATCCTGTACTCCATTTTCAGATTCTTTATTTAATCGATTAAACATGTCGCCTGTATAAATCTATTGTTGTTTTGCTTGGTTAACTACACATATGGATTCTTTTCTGGAGTTATTTTCCAAATTTATGGATGCCGCACAATGCCCCTCAGTGTTAGACACCATATTACAATATTATATATATATATATATTTGTGTGTATGTGTGCGTATATGTATGTATGTATGTATGTATGTATGTATCCCCCACCATATTCCCAACACTTCTATTTTATAAAGCAATGTTTTCACTCCATATGTCATTGATTATGTTATATTTTTCTACCATATCTTAGTTTAATTTCATTTAGCCAAAATAAGTTCTTATCTGTAAAAACAAATCTCCTATGGATAAAAAAACCCAGCTATTAAAATTGCACACAACTCCCAGAAGGATTCAATTAGACTTAAACATGTAAGATACTTTACACTTCTAACATTTTTTTTAATCAGAAAATCTTGAGATGAATTATAGTTTTGTTATTCGAAAAGTGATATTTAAAATTCTGGTGTTAGAAACATTTAGTGGAGAGGCTTTAACTTTGAAAACGTTGAACTGTCTTTTACTATAGCCACGGACTGACCAATCCTCTCTCAATGAAATTTGGTAGACGGAAACCAAGTAGATGCCTGTCATGTGTATGTATGTATATATTTATGTATGTATGTACGTATGAATGTATGTATGTATGCATGTATTTATTTATGTATTTATTTATTTATATGTGTCAGGTCACCAGTTGGTGCTACTGGTAACATGTATCCCAGTACAACCTGTCTTATGGTCGGGTCGTTGGCGACTAAACTGGCAACCCCACACAGGTTTCTTGGTGAGGAGGGTGACTTTGGACACCCTGCAGGACTAAAAACAAAACCTGTCAAAGGGCAAAGGAGCTCTTAAGAGTCAATGGCCATCCAAAATCATCGGGAGAGATGACCCCTTAGCCTTAGTCAAGGCAGAATTCTAGAAGAAAGAAAACTCTGATATAACACCTGCAACCCTGATGGTATCCAATGATGTTGACTTGTTCTTCTTTTTGGTAAATATCATCTTGGTTAAGAGAGTGGGACTGGCTTTGTGCAGTGCCTTTGCTCACTATAAAAGCTTCACGGCACAGGCATTGCTATATATCTGGAGATCTCTCTGCACTTGTCGTCACATGGTACCATGGGTCCAGCACTATGTGTCAATAATTGTCACAAGTGTAGTGTTTGTACCAGAGTTTTCAAGTCGCTGGCTGGACTAAAAAGTCACACTCGTTCAGCGCATCGGTAGGGGTTCTCCTACATGGATATAAAGTAGTGGCCGTACTCGAAAACGAGTTGGCAGCCACCATGTATGTATGTATGCATGTATGTATGTACGTACATATGTATGTATTATATATGTATGTACGTACGTATGTATATGCATGCACATGTGTGTGTTTGTGTTGACGTTTGCTGATTTTTTATGTCCCGTAACTTAAGGGTTCCACAAAAAGAAATTGATGAAATAAGTACCGGGGTCGCTATGATCGACTATAATCTCTTCAAGGCAGTGACCCAGCATGACCACCGTCTAATGACTGAAACAAGTAAAAAAGAAGAAAAATGAATACTATTTAAAACACCCCATTTCCTATTAAATTATATTCTTAAACATTTTACATGAAATCGTCCGTAGGATCAAATTATATTTTATAATGAGGACATTAAATTCGGAAAGAGTATGCTTAAACACACCAGATGTGTTCCAGCCTATTTGAAACTCTATAAAATATTGCATATACATCATCTGGTCTGAAGTTGGTCAGATTTCAACCCTAATGTCACCAAATTTCTAACAAGAAATACGTTCCGCATTTATGTTTTAAGTTATAAAATTTCATAAGTTCACAATAATTGTTTCTAATTGAGGCACAGAGTCAGTAATTTCGGGAGAAGTTAATTTTATCTATCCCGTACTTGACTGGTACTTTTTTTTATTGACACTCGGAAGGATGAAATGCAAAATTGACCTCGGTGGGATTTGAACCCAGAACTCAGTCGCAATTAAATACCTCGAGTCATTTTGTCCGACACTCTAACGATTCTGCTAATTCAACGCTTCTATCTAACGTCTAATAATTACTTCTAATTTAAGCATAAGACCCAACATTTGTGAGGAGGGCAATGTCGATTATATGAACCTTAGTAGTTCACTGGTACTTTATTTTATCGTCGTCCGGAAGGACGAAATGCAAACTTAAACGGTCGTAATTAAATCTCACGTGGCATTTTGTTGAGACTGCAAGCCCCTATCTTGCAAGTAATCATGAAATTTCAATCAAGGATTTAAATTTGAACACTTTACTGGATGTAGTTTCGGGCAGGTTGGTGTTGAAAGGGTAAAACTTGCCTTTTGTTAGGCATAAAACCAACCTTTAAAAGGTATAAGGAAAATAGTTATGGGTAAATACCTATGAACCCAACCTCACACCTTCATTACTTTGGGAAAGAATATTCAACATTAGAAATAGGAGTCTCTGTTTGTCGGTTCCGACGGTGAGTGTTTCATTTGATGCCATCAACGGAACAGCCTTCTCGCGAAATGAACGTGCAAATGGTTTAGCATTCCAGAGACACGTATACTGTTAATGTTCGCAGGAAGAATAAGCGTGAAACAGTGTATAACGAGGCAGAACTTGAATTACAGGTATAACTCATCCTTTTTAGCTGAGTGGCAGACCTGCCAACCTCTAAAAACCAAAATGAAGATGACCATCAAATGAAGTGCCCCCAAACGGGGAGAAATGAGACAAAATGGGGAAATTTTACATAATGAAAGCTATACCCATTTTTACAAGAGATCTCACCCACCCCAAATTTAATGGAGGATCCCCCCGTCGGAGGGGGAGAGTTGACAGGTCTGGATTGGATTGGAGCATCGTGAATTAAAGTGTCTTGCTCAAGGAGAAAACGTGCATCAGGGAATCGAATGCATGGCGTTACGCTCGTCAGCCGCAAAACCTAACCACTAAGCCAGACACGCCTTTATAGATAGGGGGGGGGGGGGCGGGTAGGGCGACCGATTTGGCAGAGTCATTAAAGCGTTGGATATTTGTTTTGAGACCTTGTGTTCTGAGTTCAAATCTCGCCAAAGTTCACTTGGCTTTTCATCCTTTCTGGGTCGATAAAGAAAGTACCAAGTTAGTGCTGGTGCAAATCTCTCTCTCTTCTTCCAGCTGTCACATCGTAGAAGACCCCCTGATCAAAGGAAGAAAGCACCGAAAAGGTGTCTTCGTCTGCTCGCAGCTGCATAGGCACATAAAACCCTTAGCGAAAGTATGATACATAGTACTAAATGAAACTCAATTGCGATTGATGGCTGCAATAGTATTTTTTTTTTGTTATGCTCTAGGGGAATTCTTATAAATCCCCGTGGATTTCCATTCCATAAATTATCTTGTAAAGATGGAAAAATTAACAGAATTGAGGTGACAGAATGAAACCAAGACAAACTAGAAAAAGTTGAATACATTTTTTGTTGTAACTAATATCAGTCGATATCTTCAGCCCAACGTCTGCAATAAAACATGTTAACACATTTATGTTAGAAACCACTGTCGTGGTGGTTGTATTCTTGTATAGCAACTCTCTCTCCTTTATCCATATTTCCCCCTCTTCCGGCACACACACACACACACACACACACACACACACACACACACACATATATATATGTATGTATGCGTTTTTAGAGAGAGAGAGAAGGGGTGAAGAGCCGTACATATACATACTGAAATTTCACTCAACAGTTTACGGAGGTTGGGAATATGGCAATATGTTTTGACTTGGAAACACATGTAACATAATGGGTTTACAAGATATTATTTAATTCATGTGAATAAATATAAGCTATGAATAGTGATTAGATAGTCAGTAACCCTCGCCGTAAACTAATCAACGGGAAATCAAAAAAGTTCAATTAGCTTGGTTCTTACCTGTCCTGCTCGATGGAGACCCGGGGTGATTAAATGTGGTTTCTAAGTATTTCAAAACAGACAGCAGACTTTTGTTGCGTTGGTTGGAATATTACACGCAGCTGCGAAAATGAAATACGGCTACTTCTGTATGGATATGCCATCTGTTGCTAGTGCCCTTTAATTAGTGTCGTCGATATCATCTAAGAGGCCGGAATGTAGACACCCCGCTTCGGACCCGAAGGACGGCCATGGCTTACCTACAACAACAACAACACCGAAATAATATGCAATGTTGTTTCATAAATATGCGTAGCAGTATGTTTCTGAAATTGTCTAGGGATGTAGATTGACATGTTAGGCGTGATAATTAATCTAAGAATATTATATAAAGGCGTTTGAGTTAGACTGATGTTTTTTTTAAAAATAACCTTCCACCCAACTATAAGAAATGAAAAGGAAAGGAACGGAACCAATCTTTCAGATCGAACGAAGGAAATGATTTTCTCATGGTTGAAAGAATTTTCTCTGGTGCTATCTGTCAGTTAAAACTCCAGATAGAAGCGTCATCCCTTTTTCTAGTGACAAGAGCCAGGATTTGAACTCAGAAAGCACAGAGCAGGAGCAGATACGGCAAATCATCCCAGTTGCGGCAAAGCATTCGACTTTTTATAATAACCCCTCCGGAACCCAAGTTATCAACCTCCTCGCTGAGGATCCTGGAAACTGATCACTAATCTCTGATTTCGATTAGGCGAACGACAACCTGAAACAACAACATACGCAAGAAGATAATTTCTCCACCCCATCTGATATGGTATATTATTTATCGATCCCGGAAGGATGAAAAGCAAAGTTGATCTCAGCAGGATTTGAACATAGAGTGCAGAAAGCCAGAAGAAATATCAATGCTATTAATCCGATGCTCAAATGAGTCTGCCAATTCACCACCTCGGCTCTTCAGCTCCCCAAACATTAAAAATCAACTACTTATTTTTAAAGTTTTTTCTTTCTAAATTGAGTTATCAATGAGATCCCCTAGGGTGCATTCTGTTGGCCAGATACGGCAATAATCAAACAGGTTAATTTCGTACTTAGCACATGATATCTCATTCTGAAATCTAATGTCATGGCTGAAATTTCATTACGGATATTTATGACATTTTTGTTTTGTATCCATTTATTTTATATTCCGAATTAATGTCATATCTAACTATTCCATCAGCTGCTCGGTATTTTATTTTCACAGATAAGACCCTTCAGAAATACGGACACACCCTTTCTTTATTGGCTGCAATGCCTGGAATGACATAGTGTAGCTAGAACTGAAAAAAAAATCTTTAAATAAACCAGGAATATTTGGAAAGTAACAAAAGGACAATGATTTTAAAGTATTTCACATGGTATATATTACTTATAATTATCGAGAAAAAAAAACACTGAAATATTGACACGTAAATTAGAGCTATACGATAAGCACTTAGCAACACATTAAAAGCAAAGCAATAAAATTAATTTAAAATATGCCCTTTAGATTTTATCTAAAATATAATCCAAATTCATATTTCATCTAATATTTTCAGATGTCACGTGTATAAGTGGAAAATTTAGTAGTTCAAAACTTGTTATGTACTTTAATATTAAATTCTAAAGCGGGGGTAGAATCTTTACAAACAATAATGATGGATTAAATTGCCCTCAACAACAAATTTGTACCCCCAGATTTGTTGAGGGTGGATGGTTATGTCTTGAGTGGCTAATGAATTCTATGCATGACCTACACTACCTGTTGCATTTATGTCAGATGTGCTACTGTTGTGTGGATGATGATGAACATGATGGAGTGGGCCTGCGTGCAGCGGTGGGTTGTATCTTTCAACAGGCTACAAGCCTGCCTTTGTGATCCCTCTCATATAAGGGTGGAGGAACTCAGGAGTGTCAAAGTCCTCCAATTGTGTGTAAAACAAAAAAAAAGAAGAGGATTCCAGAAGACTCCAGAAGGTAGTTCAGCAGGGCTAACAGGGCCAGGGGGCAACACGGGAAGGTGCAGTCCAGAAGTGTCACAGTTGGAATGACTTGTGGGATATTGTGCATCTCTGAATCAGTTATCACCTCAGATCTGTCTATGATCTCCTGCCCTCGAATACGAATTTAGTCAAGTGGGGAAAAATCAGATAATCCTGAGTGTCCTCTCTACCAGGATAGACAAACAGTGGAACACGTTCTGAGCTCATGCAGAGTAGCACTAGCCCAGGGTAGCTACACGTGGAGACACAATCAAGTGCTGAAGGAGTTCGTACATATGATAAGTACGGCAAAAGTAAAATCCGTAGTACGAGAATCTCCAGCAACATTTTATACGGGGGGGGGAGGCAGCAAATCATGGCCAGGAAAAGCTATGCCATACAGGACACGGGGATCGTATCTTCTGTGTGATGCGGACGACTGGGAGTATATAGCAGACCCCCAGGATCAGCAAAACAACCAGAAATCATCAGAAAGAGTGGTTTGAGGTCGGATATCGTACTCCGTTCCAGTTGATCTAAATAGCTGATTTAGATTGAACTTACCCTGCCATTTGGAATTAGATTAGAAGAAGCACACGTATTCAAGATAAAAAAAATTCGCCAGTTTGGTCAACAGCCCGAGGGAAGCTGACTTCCGAGTCAAAGTCCTCGCCATAGAAGTTGGAACCAGAGGCTTTGTGGACAAATCTCCCATGAAACAACTTTCAGTCTCTGGGAAAACAAGGACCAATGCTCTAAAGGCAGCGGAAAAGAGTTCCAGGTGGATTTGGTCGAGAAGGAACAAAAACAACCTCCATACCACGCGAGAGGCACCGTGTTTATTTTCTAACGCACCCCAAGGGTCGTAACTCTGAGTCAGTCGTGATTTGTAGTGCTGGCGACAGTAAGTTGATATCTCACCGCTACCATGACTACGAACATTATTTTTCCAATTCAAGAAAGCCTTTAAATATAAGTTTGAAATCAGAGGCAACGGAAAGAAGTTCCGACTAGATCCTGTCAACAAGTCTCCTATTTCCGAATGGCTAAATGTCAGCAGAAGGGCACCCATAAATGGTATACACAACTGCTATTTAATACCCGAGCAACGCCGGGTACCTCTGCTAGTATACATATATATACACACACACACCGCGTCATAATGTCGTAATGCAGACAGCCAGACATACAGACAGATATTATAAGGGCGCAACGTTATATCTATGTATCTATCTAAAAAGGGAAAGACTAAGAATTATAGAGAGAGATTGCTAAATCGCCTAATGCACTCCCTTATGCATTGAAAATTTGAAATTTCTTTTTCTCAAAACACTCACAGGACTATAAGTATTACATGTGTAAAGTTTGAAAACAATCGGTTGGGTGGTTCTCGAGTTTTAGTGAGCTGACAGATAGACAGACAGACAGACATACAGACATTCTCTGTTTTAGATATATATATATATATACATATATATATATATTGTTATACTTGGGGAGAGTCATATTTGTGTAATATTGCCAGAATTAATAACAGAACACACTCACTGTTTGGTTGGTTTTCGCTTCTCGCTTCTGTGTCTTTTATATCGGTAATCTAACTTACTCGGTCCTCAATGTTGCCATTGACTGACCGACGGTCAAAAATAATACAGATACAATATAGACACAAACACATATATATATAGTTTATCATAAATCTTTCGTTGCACATCTCCAACATCGTCAGTGAATAAAAATGGCGTAGCCATACAATTCAACAGAAGGAAACGATAGCACCACTGACTGACGATGTTGCAGATGTGCAACGAAAGATTTATGATAAACTATATATATGTGTTTGTGTCTATATTGTATCTGTATTATTTTTGACCGTCGGTCAGTCAATGGCAACATTGAGGACCGAGTAAGTTAGATTACCGATATAAAAGACACAGAAGCGAGAAGCGAACACCAATTCTGGCAATATTATACAAATATGACCCTCCCCAAGTATAACAATATTTGTTCCGACACACGATTTCATATAAAAAACCTCGCAAAACTAATTCATATATATATATATATATATATATATATATATATATATATATATATATATATATATATATATATATATATTTATATATATATATATATATATATATATATATATATATATATATATATATTTATATATATATATATATATATATATATATATATATATATATATATATATATATATATATATTATATATATATATATATATATATATATATATATATATATATATATATATATATTTATATATATATATATATATATATATGAAAAAAGTTTGTCCTTCATCAGTGATCTTCCAACCATCATAGGCATTTCATCGCTTTAAAGACCATATACCTCCGGTTGGTGCGAGCAACGGCTAAAAAAAGTCGTTGGGACACGTAAATAAGACCTGTGCGAAATTCCTTCCTTGCTCACATTTCAACCAGGTTTGATGGTCTTTATTCTCTCGTTCACGATTTCACCGAATTTAAATTCATAGAAATTTGGGACTTCTTCCTCACTTTCTTTTGTTTGTTTACACTCGCGTCTCCTTTATTTACGTGTCCCAACGACTTTTTTTAGCCGTTGCTCGCACCAACCGGAGGTATATGGTCTTTTAAAGGGATGAAATGCCTATGATGGTTGGAAGATCACTGATGAAGGACTAACTTTTTTCATATGTAACCCATTTGCAACTCCGCAGCACCCCATATATATATATATATATATATATATATATATATATATATATATATATATATATATATATATATATATATCTTATTGACTGACGCGAGAATGAGCATTCATTACCAAAGTAGAGTTAAACATTTTTTATTATGGCTAAGAGGTGAGCTTCGTTATTCTTGAGTTCCACCTGCGCACTTATAAGATCATCAACTCCAGAGTAACAAGATTCACCACTTAGCTATATTAATTAGTATATATACGTTGATATTCGTGAGAAGTCATTCCTTTATCATTGTTATCCAAATATATTTCGTGACTCTATTCTAAAATATTTTAGAAAAATGTTATCTCACCAACCATATAAACGAATATATTGCGTAATATGGATTTATAAATAACGGACAGTGTTTTGAATCTCGGTCAGTTCTGATGAGGAGTGTTTCAGCAGTTGAATCAACAGAACAGTTTGCGCGTGATGTTAACGTGTATTCCACAAATATATGCACCTTTGACGTAACTCTCAGATACAAGGACAACCCTTTAATTATAAGTAGCCCACCCTCTATTATAATGTAAGTAGTTGCGTATTCCACAGACACGCGTACCCTTACCGTAATTCTTAAAGAAGATTCAGCGTGACACAGTGTATAACATGGCTGACCCTTTGAATTACAAGTACTTATAAAGGCATCCCACATGTTATGGGATCAGTGACAATGAAAGTGGTAATAATTGTAGACAGCTTTATCAACTGTACAGTAAGTAGTTGATGTACCAACAATATCCACAGTAATAATTGTAGATTTTGTTTTATTAATCGTACAACAGTAGATGTACCAGTAATATCTACAGCCATAGTAAAAGGCAAAAACAGAAGCAACACCCAGGAGTAGCTACCACTGCAGTAACAACTGCTGCAAGACGAATTCTATAGAAAACCAAAGTATTACCCCAGTGGCTTTAAGCTTTTTCCAGACTTGCCAAACTCTAAAAAGCCAAACGAGGAGTACCATGAAAAAAAAGTACTCCAAAACGGGGAGAAATGAGGCACAATGGGGAGATTTTACATAATGAAAGCTATACCCATTTTCACAAGCGAATACATCTCCCACCTACCCCAAAGTGGGACGGGGAGAGTTGATAGGTCTGCTTTTCACTTCCAGGGAGCCCTATTATGTAATGGAATTTTCCGATGAATCCTCCATTACTCTCTCCCTTAATTTGTTATACTTCAATGAGAATAATAATAAAGAGCAAAAAATGTTTATACTTAGAGAAGAATCGATAGCCATTAGCGTGTGTATATATAATGCTTTCTACAAAGTATTTGAAATAGCTATGCACTGAGAATAGCAATCAAAAGATAGAAATATTTATACTTTTGAGGAAAATGGATACCCAATAGTCTGTGTGTATATTATGTTTATGAAAAAAGTACTTGAAATTCTTATATAGTGAAAATAACAACCGAAAGAGAAATGTTTATAATTAAAGAAGAATGGACACCCAATAGTTTGTATATATATCATGTTTTTTAAAAAAATATTAGAAATTGTTATACAGTGAAAATAACAATGGAAACAGAGATATGTTTAAACTTAGAAAAGAATGCGTCCCCTCGCTATTCTCGGGGGTAACGTATTCTGTATTCTGCCTACTGGGACCATGAGGCGGCATGCGTCTGACGTTCTGGAAGTCGGGAAACATTCTCCCAGATTGTCCAGGCATATATGATTCTGGTGGTATGTGTACTTTACACACAAACACACACACACACATATATATATAATTGTATTAATATATATATACATATACATAAATATAAAAAATGTGGGTAATATCAAATATTATCCAATTACAAGTATATGCTTGGATGAAACGATCGTTAGTAATTAAATGTTCTTAAACACTCTTTCATTGTTATTCATAACGTATATATATATATATATGCATGTATGCATGTATGCATGTATGTATGTGTGTGTGTGTATGTGTGTTGTGTGTGTGTGTAATAATAATAATAAAAAGGACGATTTGTTATGTCTTCATTACGTTTATTGAGTAGTGACACACGTTTCGTATATATATATATATATATATATATATATATATATATATATATATAGTATATATATATATATATGTATATATATATATTAGAGCAAACATCACGGGCGCTCTATCTCAAAATTATTTTTGAAAAGCATTAGAAATGTGCAACCGGTAAAAACTTAAAACTAAAACTGAATACTAACCAGTAATTATTACTAATTTTTACTTATTACTAATTAAACTATTTTTCACTGAGAAAAATTTGTCAGCATTTTCTTTTCCTTTTACTAATATATATATATATATATATATTGAGTATATGTTGGTTGTATACCAACACCTCAGTATGCAGATTGGAGCACTCGACGAGGTGCGCATTTGACTTATTTATTTTATTTTATATATATATATATATATATATATATATATATATATATATATATAACGAAGGAAACCAAGTGGACCATAACGCACCAAAGTACTCAATACTTAGGGTAGTAGAGTGGGTAATAGGAACGAGTAGGACCCCGATGGCTGAGCTCAAGCCGTTTCGACGGCTAATTCTGGACTGAAGTAGAGTCCAGAATTAGCCGTCGAAACGGCTTGAGCTCAGCCGTCGGGGTCCTACTCGTTCCTATATATATATATATATTTATATATATATAATATATATATATATATATATATATATATATATATATATTAGTCAATAGAGTGCTCAAATTTATTATTATTACTATATATATATATATATATATATATATATATATATATATATATATATATATATATGTATATATATATATTTATATATATGTATATATATATATATATTTATATATATATATATATCGTATGGACATGTGATGCGCATGGAGGATGACCACTGGGTAAAGAAGTGCCAAGAAATGTCAGTTGAAGGAAGACGTAGTATAGGTAGACCAGGAAAAACATGGGCGGAGGTGGTGAGAGCAGGCCTCAGATCGCTGAAATTCACCGAGGAGATGACGAAGGACCGTGACTGAGATGCTGTGCTGAATAGGACCCGTCCAAACCTTCCAAGCAGGGAAAAGCGGACGTCAAATGATGATGATGAAAATGATGATACATGTATATATATATATATATATATATATATATATATATATATAGTTTTGCGAGGTTTTTTATATGAAATCGTGTGTCGAAACAGATATTGTTATATTTGGGGAGGGTCATATTTGCGTAATATTGCCAGAATTAATAACAGAACACACTCACTGTTTGGTTGGTTTTCGCTTCTCGCTGTCTTTTATATATATATATCTGCGATCTAACTTACTCGGTCCTCAATGTTGCCATTGACTGACCGGCGGTCAAAAATAATACAGATACAATATAGACAAACACATATATATATAGTTTACATAAATCTTTCGTTGCACATCTGCAACATCGTCAGTGGTGTTATATTCATTGTTCCTCCTGTTGTGTTGTATGTCTACGCCATTTTTTTTTTGTTCAGTCTGTCTATATATTTATTTATTTATTTGCTTGTTTGTTTATCTTATTTTATTTTGTCTTCTTTGCGCATGCGTTTGCGTGTGTGTATAGTGTTATGTGTGATGTGTGACTAGTGTGTATAGTGTTGTGTCTGCTGGGTGACTAGTGTGTGTTTATGTGCTTGTGTATGTATTTATTTATCTTATTTTATTTAATTTAATTTACTTATTTATTTATACTTCTCTTAGGTCAGTGTTGTTTGTTTGGGTGTTGTTGTTGTTCCACTCATTCTTTCTGTTTAGCTTTGGTCTTCTAATTTCTATTTCACTGGCCTCTCTGATTTGCCTATCTGCTGGGTCATTCCTATGTTTAGATATTATTCTAATTTCTATGTTGTCTATGTTACCGTCATGATGTTGTCTAGCATGTTCGTATAGTACTGACCCGTTTTTTCGTCCTTTTAGTTCCCCCCAGTGTTGGTCTATCCTTTCACCTATGCTACGAGCTGTCTCACCTATGTATGTTGTTGTCGTGTTTCTGCAAGTACCCTCTGTACATCTTATGCTATAGACTACGTTTCTAGTTTTACAGTTTATCCGGGGGTTCACCTTACATATGATACATTTCCTATTGGTACAGTGGGTTTTCTTAAAAGGGTAGGTTTTGCTGATCAGGGATTTTATGGTGGTTCCTGGCTTTTCTACCACCTTTATTTTTAAGTGGGTCTTTCTCAGGGCCTTTCTACACTGGTTAGCTAATTTCCCTCCAGGGGTGGCGTCCACAAACATGACACTCTGATATCTCTGGTTGTCGTACCATGATGTGGCCTTCCCTATCTTATGTCTAGCCCTATCTAAGCTATTCCATGATTTGCTCCTGTATAGTGGGCAAATTCCTTTCATGTCCAGTTCTATGAGGGTCTTATACTTTTCCATGGCTCCTTCGTATACTCTGACTCTGTCTCTTTGGTTGTAGCCAGAGAACTGCATGCGGTTGATGAAGTGTTGGATGTGTCCTTCCATTTCTGTTGGGTCGCACATGCTGGACACATTCTTCATCACTCGTACCAAATCTGCGATCAGAATATTAAACTTAGCACTACTGGACATTGCTGAGTTTTTGAGTATCAAATTCTCCACTCACACTATGCTAAACCCATGGCCTCCAAATACCTGATACTCAAAAACTCAGCAATGTCCAGTAGTGCTAAGTTTAATATTCTGATCGCAGATTTGGTACGAGTGATGAAGAATGTGTCCAGCATGTGCGACCCAACAGAAATGGAAGGACACATCCAACACTTCATCAACCGCATGCAGTTCTCTGGCTACAACCAAAGAGACAGAGTCAGAGTATACGAAGGAGCCATGGAAAAGTATAAGACCCTCATAGAACTGGACATGAAAGGAATTTGCCCACTATACAGGAGCAAATCATGGAATAGCTTAGATAGGGCTAGACATAAGATAGGGAAGGCCACATCATGGTACGACAACCAGAGATATCAGAGTGTCATGTTTGTGGACGCCACCCCTGGAGGGAAATTAGCTAACCAGTGTAGAAAGGCCCTGAGAAAGACCCACTTAAAAATAAAGGTGGTAGAAAAGCCAGGAACCACCATAAAATCCCTGATCAGCAAAACCTACCCTTTTAAGAAAACCCACTGTACCAATAGGAAATGTATCATATGTAAGGTGAACCCCCGGATAAACTGTAAAACTAGAAACGTAGTCTATAGCATAAGATGTACAGAGGGTACTTGCAGAAACACGACAACAACATACATAGGTGAGACAGCTCGTAGCATAGGTGAAAGGATAGACCAACACTGGGGGGAACTAAAAGGACGAAAAAACGGGTCAGTACTATACGAACATGCTAGACAACATCATGACGGTAACATAGACAACATAGAAATTAGAATAATATCTAAACATAGGAATGACCCAGCAGATAGGCAAATCAGAGAGGCCAGTGAAATAGAAATTAGAAGACCAAAGCTAAACAGAAAGAATGAGTGGAACAACAACAACACCCAAACAAACAACACTGACCTAAGAGAAGTATAAATAAATAAGTAAATTAAATTAAATAAAATAAGATAAATAAATACATACACAAGCACATAAACACACACTAGTCACCCAGCAGACACAACACTATACACACTAGTCACACATCACACATAACACTATACACACACGCAAACGCATGCGCAAAGAAGACAAAATAAAATAAGATAAACAAACAAGCAAATAAATAAATAAATATATAGACAGACTGAACAAAAAAAAAATGGCGTAGACATACAACACAACAGGAGGAACAATGAATATAACACCACTGACGATGTTGCAGATGTGCAACGAAAGATTTATGTAAACTATATATATATGTGTTTGTCTATATTGTATCTGTATTATTTTTGACCGCCGGTCAGTCAATGGCAACATTGAGGACCGAGTAAGTTAGATCGCAGATATATATATATAAAAGACAGCGAGAAGCGAAAACCAACCAAACAGTGAGTGTGTTCTGTTATTAATTCTGGCAATATTACGCAAATATGACCCTCCCCAAATATAACAATATCTGTTTCGACACACGATTTCATATAAAAAACCTCGCAAAACTAATTCATCGCCGCTATGGCATTAGCTTGTGCCAAGCTGAAAGGTTATTGAAAGACACTGTTTTCTGTTATATAAAAACTACAATAACAACAGAACAAATCCGCTTCTTAAAACACTGTGTTTCCTCCAAAACATACACAACAAACATATCAAAACAAGTAAATAATTTATTATTGAACAAAACACAAGCTGAACGGCTAAAACACACAATAACAGTTAATATGAAAAGAACAACATACACAAAAGTCAACGCACTCTACAGACAAAAACGCATCAACGGTAAGGAAATCCGAAATCTCATCACAGCAAACGAGAGAGATGACTTCATGAGCGTCATCCGACGCGAAACGAAATATGCTCAAAACGAATGCTGTAGGCATTTCAAGAAGAAATTAGAATGGATGAATAAGAAAAAACTACAAGAAAGGAAAATCGAATATTCTCAAAAATACCCAGATAACATCGACAACATCCGTATGAGTGATGTAAAACTACCGGAAGAATTTACCAATGACCACACAGTAAATATCTATGGGAACACTTTAATCAGTGAACAAGAACAACAAATCCTAAAGTTACCACCAAAATTTGCCATCTACAAAAAGATTAATCCTATGGAATGCAAAACGGAGCTGGAAAAGTGTTTCACAAAAATACGTTGGAATGCAAAGGTAAACAACAACAACAATAATAACGGTAGTAGTAATATAAACAATAACTCTGGGTATAGAAATAACAGCCATAACCATAACAATGGCAGGAAAGTGAGAAATAGTGATAATGGTAATAATACTAGCGATAGACAGAACAACAACAACCACAATAATAATAATAATAGAAACGTTAACCACAGACACAGCAACAGTGACCACAGTAGTAATAACGGTAACAATACGAACAACAACAACAACAATAACCACAGTGGTAATAATGGAAATAGTACATGTAGCAACATCAACAAAAACAAGAAACATAATAATAGTAACAACCACAATGGTAGAAATAGCAGTAACAACAACAACAATAACGGTGAAGTAAACAACAATACATCTAGCAATCATAACAATAATAATATTAATGCTAAGGATAGAAACAACAACAACCACCATGATAACAATAATAGCAACACACACAACTATGACGATAGAAATAACGACAACCCCTTAGAGAAACTATTTTTCAACCCAGCTGACAAAACATATAAGATGGGTAATATCTATCCTACGAGGTTACCCTTTAATAAAAGAGTTTGCATACCACAACAAATAGATGACGAGACGGAGGCACAGTTCACCATAGCTAGAAATAAGATTAGACAAGTAGTAGACAGGTACACTATGAGACAGAGCAGACCAGAGGCCCAACAACTTGGGATAAAACCTGTAGAAGGCTTGGTTAGCCTCAAGCAGCGCACAAGGGATGGTGAGGTAGTGTGTCTACCCACAGATAAGTCTGGTAGGATGTCAATAGATAGCATGCCGAACTACATCGAGGCAATGCAACCCCACATCACCAACACGAGCGAAGTTGCACAACTAACACACGATGGGAGAGAAAAAATCCTCAACGCTCACATGATGATGTGGACTGACATCCTAAAGCCAAGCAGACGCACTGCCAACAACTTCCAGGCGTCTAACAATGGCATACCACCCTTGTATGGGCTCCGCAAAGACCACAAGACAGTCGACGACCCGACAATAGGACCACCAACAAGACCTGTATGCGGAGCTAATATAGCTAGCAACTACAGGATCTCCTACTTCCTCTCAATGGTTATACGCCCCATAATCAAGATGTCCCCAGATGTATGTGAAAGTACAGAGGACCTCCTCAGCAGAATCAGTGAGTGCAACAAAAACAGGAGCCTATCCAACTGCATAATAGGCAGCATGGATGTGGTGTCACTGTACCCATCCATTAACATTGATTTTGCTGTGAAAAGATGTGTGGAGATGATCATTGAGAGTGAGGTGGAGTTCTGCGACGTCGACACAGACGAACTGGGCCTCCTACTTAGACTTACCTACGACACTGACTACCTAGACAGCCATGACCTTAGATGTTTCTGCCCTAGTAGACCTATAAGAGGTAGACCCCCCACCATAACCTCAATGGCTAAAAAGACTCCCATAGGAAGGTGGATTGGGTGGACCAAAGCTATACGGACCCCCCAAAACACTGATCAGGTAAGAAAAATGGTCGCACATGCAATAGGGGCTAGTATCAAAACTACCCTAAAGGGCCACATATTTAAGTTCAATGAGAAAATCTACACCCAAAATGAGGGAGCAGCCATCGGCGTCAGCATAGCTGGCGATGTTGCCAACCTTTTCATGGTATGGTGGGAAAGGAGACTTAAAGATCTCCTTAATGAAAGCTCCATAGACCTCATCATGTACTCTCGTTATGTAGACGATATCAATATAGTTATAAGAACACCCCCACTAGAGAGCACTAACAAGTTTGATTTAGAACGTAGCACGATGGAAAGCATCCAGCAGATAGCTAATTCCATACACCAGAGTATAACTGTAACTATAGACTTCCCTTCCAAACACCCTAACAATAGACTACCTGTATTAGACACAGAACTCTGGATTAACACTATAGACGAGAGAGCCCAAATTCTCCACTCACACTATGCTAAACCCATGGCCTCCAAATACCTGATACTCAAAAACTCAGCAATGTCCAGTAGTGCTAAGTTTAATATTCTGATCGCAGATTTGGTACGAGTGATGAAGAATGTGTCCAGCATGTGCGACCCAACAGAAATGGAAGGACACATCCAACACTTCATCAACCGCATGCAGTTCTCTGGCTACAACCAAAGAGACAGAGTCAGAGTATACGAAGGAGCCATGGAAAAGTATAAGACCCTCATAGAACTGGACATGAAAGGAATTTGCCCACTATACAGGAGCAAATCATGGAATAGCTTAGATAGGGCTAGACATAAGATAGGGAAGGCCACATCATGGTACGACAACCAGAGATATCAGAGTGTCATGTTTGTGGACGCCACCCCTGGAGGGAAATTAGCTAACCAGTGTAGAAAGGCCCTGAGAAAGACCCACTTAAAAATAAAGGTGGTAGAAAAGCCAGGAACCACCATAAAATCCCTGATCAGCAAAACCTACCCTTTTAAGAAAACCCACTGTACCAATAGGAAATGTATCATATGTAAGGTGAACCCCCGGATAAACTGTAAAACTAGAAACGTAGTCTATAGCATAAGATGTACAGAGGGTACTTGCAGAAACACGACAACAACATACATAGGTGAGACAGCTCGTAGCATAGGTGAAAGGATAGACCAACACTGGGGGGAACTAAAAGGACGAAAAAACGGGTCAGTACTATACGAACATGCTAGACAACATCATGACGGTAACATAGACAACATAGAAATTAGAATAATATCTAAACATAGGAATGACCCAGCAGATAGGCAAATCAGAGAGGCCAGTGAAATAGAAATTAGAAGACCAAAGCTAAACAGAAAGAATGAGTGGAACAACAACAACACCCAAACAAACAACACTGACCTAAGAGAAGTATAAATAAATAAGTAAATTAAATTAAATAAAATAAGATAAATAAATACATACACAAGCACATAAACACACACTAGTCACCCAGCAGACACAACACTATACACACTAGTCACACATCACACATAACACTATACACACACGCAAACGCATGCGCAAAGAAGACAAAATAAAATAAGATAAACAAACAAGCAAATAAATAAATAAATATATAGACAGACTGAACAAAAAAAAAATGGCGTAGACATACAACACAACAGGAGGAACAATGAATATAACACCACTGACGATGTTGCAGATGTGCAACGAAAGATTTATGTAAACTATATATATATGTGTTTGTCTATATTGTATCTGTATTATTTTTGACCGCCGGTCAGTCAATGGCAACATTGAGGACCGAGTAAGTTAGATCGCAGATATATATATATAAAAGACAGCGAGAAGCGAAAACCAACCAAACAGTGAGTGTGTTCTGTTATTAATTCTGGCAATATTACGCAAATATGACCCTCCCCAAATATAACAATATATATATATATATATATATATATAAAGAAAAAAAGATGAAATCGAAAATGCAACTGGAGTCTTATTTTAAAAAAAATATATGTATTTATTTGGTTCCTTTATGTGAAAACCACAGACCCTCCATATCAACTCTACTTTTGAAAAGCAGAAGAACTGCGAAACCGGTAAAGGAACCAAATAAATATATATATATTTTTTTAAAAATAAGACTCCAGTTGCATTTTCGATTTCATCTCTTTTTCTTTATACTTTCACTCGTGTAGGACACCTCGGTTATTTTTCATTTTGTAAAAAAACCCTCACTTTCTAATATATATATATATATATAACGAAGGAGTTGGTAAGGAACCAGATGGACCATATCGCACCAGAGTACTCAATACTTAGGATAGTAGAGTGGGTAATAGGAAAAGGTATGACTCCGACGGCACATACGCATATATACATACATATATATAAATATACGCATATATACATGCATATATATGAATATATATATATACAAGATATATATATATACATTGATATTAAATAAATGGAAACTATATTTATGAAACCATATTTATTCTGTTATATATATTATTTAATATCAATGTATATTATACTCCAGAAAATGTTGAGTGCTCTAAATCAGTTATAAACATTTATATTTGTTGAATTACCAACAAATTGAATATCCTTTCTGCTTATATATATATATATTTATATATATGTACACATATATGCATATCTATCTATATATATATGTATATATATAGCATGTATATATATAGCATGTATATATATAGCATGTATATATATATGTGTGTGTATATATATATGTGTATATATATATGTGTAAGTATATATGTATATATATGTGTATATATATATATGTGTGTATATATATTTATGTGTATATATACATGTATTGTGTGTGTGTGTGTATGTGTGTGTGCGCGTGCGTATATATATATATACATATATATATAATTGTTTCTACTTTTGGCACAAGGCCAGCAATGACCCAGTAGATTACGTGTACTTTATTTTATCGACCCCGTAAGGATGAAAGGCAAAGTTAACCTCGGCGGGATTTGAACTCAGACCGTAAAGGGACGTAACTTGAAGCATGGCGTCTGACTCTCTACCGATACTGCCAACCCCCCGCCGCCCATTATATATATATATATATATATTTTTTTTGAGTTTATGTTGGTTGTATACCAACACCTCAGTATGCAGGCTGGAGCACTCGACGTAGTGCGCAGGTTGGTTTGGTTACTCCGGAGTAGATATGATTCCAGTTCCTCAGTGAAATAACAACCCAACCATGAACTGGGCATATCAGAGTATTGACAACATTATACACTTCAACAACATATGTACTTGTCTATACCATACTAATTCAAACTGCCTGAAGAGGTCACAGCCAAAGATGGCTGTCACTGAAATATATATAGCAGTAATAAACGAAGCTAAATTTTAATCATTTGACTTTTTATTTAACTTTATTTTATATATATATATATATATCTATATATATATATAATGATTTCTACTATAGGAACAAGGGATGGGAAAGTCGATTAAATAGACTCCAGTACGTTACTGGTGCTTTATTTTATCGGCCTCGTTTATATATATATATATATATATATATATATATATATATATATATATATATATATATAATAATAATAATAATAATAATGATTTCATTTATTAGCCACAAGGGCCGACATGTAGGGGACAATACAAAGACAGGGACAGTGGAGGTTTACAATAAGGTCGAGTAAAAGTGTACAATGGCAAGACTAATTTAACAATGAAGATATAAAAATATAAAATAAACTATGCATAAATATAACAAAATAAATTCCCCGATATGGGGTGGACGACCCTGGGGTGATTCGGGTACCCCACCAATCCTGAACCACCCTGCGCTTCTAGGGCGCCCAGGGAGAGCACCCCTCTCCTCAAGTTAGCTAGCCTATAGGCGCATGGTCAGAGTAGGCCCATTCACACGAGCCATTCTCGTCACATTCATCCACCTTTTAGCAAATGTACTGGGGGGCAGCACATCTCTCTCCACCCTCACCCTCCTTTCCAGGTGAAACTTGAAGAAGTTGATGAGGGATTGGCCGAAGAGAAAAGTGTCTGTCTTTAGTCCTTTCAACCTGGTCCACCATATAATCTCTTTCGCAACTGCCACCAGACAGAGGAAAATGTCCTGCTCTTCCTGACCTAAGGAAGGTGGCGGCTCGATCTTCACTATGGACTCGGCCGATAGCCGGATTCGTTCCACACGCGACAGTAGCTGTTCGACATAACTCCACAAGTCAGTAATGCACGGACATTGGACAAGTGCGTGCAGAACGGTGTCGTCGTTCTGTGCGCATCTTGGGCAGGTCTGTCTGACAGCACTTCCGTGCCTGTAGAGTTTATCCCGAACCGGCAGTGCCCCCTGGTAGCACTGCCAAGCGAGGGATTTCTGGAAATTGTCCATCGTCCCCGGCTCAAAAGTCCTCCGGTACAGACTGGTCAGTTCGACTTCGTCGAGGCCCAAAGCTTCTCCGAGTGCGTCATCGCACTTGCCCACCACTAATCCTCTATAGAACTCGAGAGTGGAAGTTCCACTGATCGCATTGCCCGCTTGGTAAATAATAATAATAATGCTTTCTGTATTAACCACAAGGGTTTACATAAAGTAGACATTAAGGACAGTACAGGACAATACAGGACGGTACAAATGGGCATTTCTGCGTGTAAAAAAACAGAGGATGTAATAAAATAACAAAGAAAAATTCCCCAATAGGGGGGGAGACTTCCGAGGGACATTTGTGGAGAAAGCCCATTAAAATACCACAGTGACCCTGACCACCAGGGCAAGTGCCCTCTCCCAGTTTTCCAGCTTTAATTTACAGACACATACTCAGGCCATACTTGCTTCTCTCACCCATCTTTCAACAAAATGCTGGGAAGAGAGCACTTCCCTCTCTACCCTGATTTTCCTTTTCAAATGAAATTTGAAAAAGTTAATCAGGGCATCACCGAAGAGGTAAGTGCTCGTCTTCAGCCCTTTCAAACGTGTCCACCATACTATCTCTTTCGCCATGGCCACCAGACAGATAAAAACTGCCTGCCCTTCCCGGCTAAAGGAAGAGGGTGGGGCAATCCTCACGATGGACTCAGCTGATAGCTGGATCCGTCCTACACGTGACAGCAGGTGTTCGACATAAACCCACAAGTCAGCAATGCTCGGACACTGGACGAGTGCGTGCAGGACGGTTTCGTCGCCCTGCGCGCATCTCGGACATGCCCGGCTGACGGCACCTCCATGCCTGTAGAGTTTATCCCGAACTGGCAAAGCTCCCCGGTAGCACTGCCAGGCCAGGGATTTCTGGAAGTTGTCCATAGGCCCCGGCCCGAAAGTCCTTCCGAAGAGATTGGCTAGTTGATTTTCGTCGACGCCTAGAGTTTCTCCAAGTACGTCGTCGCTCTTCCCCTCCACTAATCCTCTATAGAACGCCAAGGTGGAGTTTACACCGATCACATTGCCCGATTGGTCGAGGGCTGTGAGCGCCTGAAGACATTCCAGTCTCCAAGCGCTCCCTCTCGGTCTTCGATTGACACAGGACTGCAGCTCCGTCAAGGAGACGAGCTGGGGAAAGACGTGTCTAGCAAACGGCGACCACACCTGATCACCGTCGAATAAGAGGTGGAGATCTCGTAGCCTGAGTACGTGTCTGCGCATCATCAGCCACGGCATGCCCATCCCTCCACGTAGCGGGTGATGACAGCAGATGGACCGCCTGACCATCAGAGCGCGTCCCTTCCACAAAAAGCGAAAGAGCAAACGGTCCAGCGCAGTCAGGCGAGGCTTAAGACAAAGTACGACGGTCAGGCGGTAGTAGATGACGGACGCGATGTACGCGTTAGCCACCTCCGCTCGACCTTTCAGGGATAGCTTCCTCTCTGCCCATTTCTTGGTGAGAGAAGCCAACCTGCTCGTCACCTCGTCCCAGTTTTTGTTCGTCTGGAGGTCCGGACCGAACCAGACTCTTAGCAATTTAACCGGTCCGTCCGTCCAGCGCCCGACGACGCTGTTGGACGGCATGGACCTGCCTATCCAGGTGCCGACCTGCAGGCCCCCTGACTTTTCCTGGTTGATCATTGCTCCTGTCACCGCTTCGTATTCTCGTAGTGTAGTGCCGATCGCCTCGATGTGTTTGGCGTTCGACACCACTACGGTGACATCGTCGGCATATGCTGACACGGATCTTCCGCATCCTAGTTCGCGCGGGACCCCCTCAACGTCTCCAGTTTGTGCAGTAATGGCTCGAGAGTCAATACGTACAAGAGGGACGAGAGGAGACATCCTTGGCGGACCGAGCGCATGATGTTGAACGTTTCCGAAAGGTGGCCGTTCACTCTCACCACAGAGCAGATGTCGCTGTGAATGGCAGCGATCCAGCCTCTGAAGACGGGCCCAAAGCCAGCCGCCCTCTGGATTGCCGCTCGGTAACGATGGTCGACCCTATCGAAAGCTTTCGACTGATCTAAATTGATCAAGGACCCACCCTTGCCAGGTTCCCTAGCTACCCTCTCCACGATGTATCGCATGAGGTGGAGGTTGTCGTGGATGGATCTGTCGGGAATGGCGAATGTCTGCGCCTCTCCCACCAGACGACCAACGACAAGCGCCAATCTCTTTGCTAGCACCTTGGCCAAAATCTTGAACTCTGTGTTTAGCAGAGTTATGGGTTGAAATTATCTATGTTATCCTCCTTGTTCGGATCCTTTCTCAGCAGCGCCACCGCTCCTCGGCTCACAGAGCTGGGAATTCTCCTGTTCTGTTGCCTGTTGCAGTAGACGTCCGCCAAGAGGCCTCCGATAAGTCTGGCGTTTGTACGTAAAGTTCATAGGGCAGACTATCCAAACCAGGCGATTTACCCCTTGTGCAGTCAGTCATTGCCTCCCGTACTTCAGCGGTTGTTATCGGCTTTTCGCAACACTCCGCCTCAGTGGCCGAGAGCCGCGGCAGTCCGTCGAGGTAGACACTAAAGTCCATCCCTCGATCCGGCCCGCCGCTGCCCCCAAACAGCTGAGCGAAGTGTCGCTGAAAAGCTTCACACATTTGCCCGGGATCGAGTAGCATGCGCCCGTCGTGGTCCACTAAAGACCGGATCGTGGCTTTGTTGCCACGACGCGCCTCCGCCACTCGGGCCCATTGAACGGCTTTCGTCCCCTCGTGTCTGACAGCACGTACCCTAGCTCTGACAACGCAGCCTTCGTGCTTTGCATTGAATAATTGGTCAAGGGCCAATTTCGCCGCAAGTACGTCGGTCGCGATGACATCTAAGCGCCTCGTCTAATTTTCTAACTTTTCTCTCTGCCCTATTTTTCTCTCTGCTCTATTTTTCTCTATAGCTAAACCTTACTAAACCTAATGGACTCTATTCTAATCGCTATTTTCAGAGCAAACCACCACTTGTTGTTGACAATGTCCCCCGTGAACACCCGCTTAACTAGTTCGCTAATCCGCTCTCTGTAGGCCTTGCGCGCTGGTAAGGACGCGTTTAGCTTCCAGTAGCCGGGACCTCGTCTATGAACCTATCTAAATCAAGCACACAGATCACGAATTTGTGGTCCGTGTAGCTGACTATCTTGAATTGTGGACAGCCTATGCTAGACCTATCTATTTCCCTACAAAATACTCTATCTAGATATGATCTGGATGACCCGATGCGGTTTGTCCAAGTCCACATTGGCACATTCGGGAAATCCAATCGATACCTGTCAGACAGTCCAAAACGCCTGAGCAGGTTGGTGAGGCTCTTGCACCCTCCTCCCCTATCCGCTAATCCCACACAGTCCCAGCGTGCATCTAAGATTTCGTTCCAGTCGCCCACTAACACTAAAGAGCGGGACGTTCCAAGAAAGGTCTCCAGACGCCGGAAGAAATCAGGCCACCCTGCTCCTGTCGGGGCATAGACGGCCACTAGCCTGAAAGCTTGCCCGTCTTCGATGGTCACGTCCAGCTCCACCAACTTACCTTCTGGGTCCAGGAAGATGGCCCGTATGGCGAGATTCAAACCTCTCCGAAAAAGCACAGCAACTCCTCCCGCCGATCCAGGACGGCTGGGAGATGCGTACACATCATAGCCGCCGAAGATCGGTGCGAAGGCCCGTGCTTCGGAGATTCTGGTCTCGCTGATGGCCACTACATCTATGTTTAGTGACCTGAGGTCGTTGAGCAGGTGGTCCTGCTTCCATGACGACCCCAAGCCACGCGTATTTATGCTGTCTATTCTGAGTGAGGTCATGTTGAAATGGAGTGGAAAAGATGGGAAAGACCACTTACCTTACTTCTTGTAGAGGAAGAATGGTTTCTCTATCCTTTTCACTGCTTGTGGCCTCCTCCGGAAGGATGTCCTTATAAATCCTCCTGGAGAGTGCTTGTCGGAAGTCTCCGATGTCTTTGGGGAATTTTTGTTTTAGTGTCATGTACATTTTCTGTGTGATGCGAGTGATTTGTATGTGTGGAGGTGGTGTGAACTTTTGGGTTGTTGTGTAGTCTTTTTCTGTGATGCTGGTGTTGTGTTGGATGTAGTTTAATAATTGGTTGTTGTTCAAATTTAATGCTGTGTAGTGTGTATCGTTTTGGTTGTTTAGTTTTGTTTGCGTTTGTTGTGGGTTTGTTTCTGTTTCGCTTTTTGGTGACTTTTGTGGTGTTGGTGATGGTGGTGTTGGGGTTAATGATGGTGATGGTGTTGGTGTTGGTGATGCTGTTGTGGATGGTGGCATAGCTGTCCTAACTTTTTTGTTTGATAGTTTATTTGTTTCCCTCTGTATTTTGTTTTTGGACGGGAAAGGAAGAGGATGGGGGTGGGGGGTGGGGGAGGGGGGGGGGGGTGACCCTGTACCCATCTTTCTTTACCATTCTCTTGGCTTCATCTAATTCCTCCTGAGTTACCTGGATTGTTTCGCATTTTTTGCTGCTTTGGCAAACGACACGGTGTTGTTATTCTTATTGTTGTTGTTGCTGTTATTGTTATTTTTAGTTTCAGTTGTGGTGGTGGTGGCGTCAGTGGTGTTCGGTGTGGGTGAATCCATTTCGATGTCACGAGATAATTTATTTTTTTCTTTTGTTTCTGTTGTCACTGTGGTGGTGGTGGGGGTGGCGGCTTGAAAACCTGCAGTCATTGGTAATGGCGGGAAATGAATGTCTGCATGAGACAAATTTAAATTATTGCTACTGCTTATATTTTTAGTGTTGGCAAACGTAGTAATATTTACAATGGTGGTGTTGGTGTGAGGTGTTAGTTTGTGAGAAAGGCTGTCAGCCTGGTGTAGCTGTGAGTCATCCATGTTTTTTTCAACTAATTTTTCGTTTGATAATTATAAAAGTTTAAATTTTGGGCTCAAGGCCCCAATCTTTTTGAGTGTCCTTTTCGAAAGCAAATTATGTGACCTCATAAACACTTAACAACAAAAATTTTCCATAATTTGAAACAACTGAAAACAACAAACCTTTGCGGAGCTCATGATGATACAATTTCCTATGTAGGTCGCCAATAATAATAATAATAATAATATCCAAGAATATGTGTGAACACATGCGCTCCAGGCTGGATCCTGCATTAGTACAACAGCAACAATCAACTACACAACCGGAGAAACGTTTCGGTTGTTCTAAATTTCTTTCCTAACTTGATGTTCGGGTTATCTCTGTAGTTGATGTTGCTATTGCTGCTATTAATGTTGCTGTTGTTGATATGTTAGTGTTGCTGTTACTGCTGTTGTTGCTATTGCTGTCCCGGCTATTTCTTCCGTTGTTGCTAATGCTGCTATTGCTACTGCTTCTCCTGTTGCTATTGCTGTTGTTGGTGTTTGTGATTTGGGGTGTGGTTTCGTTGTTATTACTGATGTTTTTGCCTTGACGAAGGAATGACGCCGTCTTCGGTTACAAACAATTTCGTTGTCGTGTAGAATCTGGTTCAAGGTTGCGATCGTTCTAAGTCTTCCGCAGTGGAATATTTTACCGAATTCTTGCTCGTCTTTCACTTCACATTACTCCAGCCAAGATAATATACAAAAGGAGTCTTCACATACTAAATCATTTACATTGCGGACACACACACACACATGCGCGCGTGCACATACTATAATAATAGTATGTATGTATAGATCTATAACTTAACTTCTGATACAGACGCAGCAACACCGGTCAGCTTGACTTGGCAACCCACTTCGAACACTGGATTAACCCATTTAATTTCCTCAGATGAAGAGATATTATCTCGAAATATCGGGATATATGAATAAATTAAGGTAAAAGACTAATTATCAGCGTTATCTTTTAAATTTATATTCTATCTCCAAACCTTCTCAGTTCAAACGTTTAAACCTCACTACACAATGCTTCAAGTAAACTATCAATTCCTTCACATATATACATATGTAGTTCAAGGAAAAAACAAACAAACAGAGGCACACACACACACACACACACACACACACACACACACACACACACACACACACACACACACACACACACACATATATATATATATATATGAAAAGAATCAGGACTCCGACGGCTGAGCTGCGGCCGTTTCGACAGCTAGATCCGAACTATATATATATGTGTGTATATGTGTGTCTGTGTGTGTATGTCTGCGTGAGTGTGTGTGTGTGTGTCTGCGTGAGTGTGTGTGAGTGTGTGTGTGTACTTGTGTGAACGGCAGCGTTAATTATGTTAAGATATCTAGATCGTATATTTGATAAATAAATCAGTTAAATTGTAACTTCAGAAACTCACTCAAATTTATTAAGACTGCTGTGGTGATCATGTCTTTAATAGTTTCACTGATATGTTATTAAACGTAGCGATATGTCATTATATAATGGCCTGCTTGTAATAATGGAATAATTCACTTCTTTACTGGTAGAAGGCTCACATGAATCCTATTAACAGACCTACTACTAGTAGTAATAGTAGGAGAAGTGCTCCACTATCAATGACAATTTTAATCTACTATTTGCTTTTATGTTACTTTAAAAGTACCGTTGACTTTCTTCCACTTTAGTATAATTGAAGTTTAATTACTAAACTGCTCTGCTGAGGAAAACAACATTACATTAGATGAGTTATTGAGAATCGACCTATCAGAAATAGCAGCCAAACTCCCTTAAATACACTCTATCGTCACATCACTCCCACAAATATACACTTGTAGGTTTATTTAAAATACAGAAATAATGGTAAAGCTGATGCTCTAGTCTGGCCTGGCGTCAAGTGGGACAAGGCACGGCGGTCAGACTGTAAATGTCGATGAAGGTGATGTAAGAATTCGACATATCAGGAATAGTTTCCTCACGATCTATTTGTGAATGACATCCAGCCACTCTGCTCATAACATAGTTCCAGTTCCCGTCCATCTGTATGTTCGGACCGATTCATGCCACAAACAGGTTTACCCGTCCGTCGGTCCAGCTCCCAATGGCATTGCCAACGATATGGACATGCCTCTACTGGTGTCGTGCGTCAGAAGCCGGCACATACAGATGAAGTCAGAAAGGACATCTCTGGCGGTCCTAGTGTTCGATACAAGAGGTTTCTGAGAGGTGGCCGTTTAATTTGACCACCGAACAAGTGCCAATGTGCAGTGCTTCAACCCAACTCATGAAACGGGACGGAAATAACAACGCCAACACCAGCAGCAGCAGCAGGAGGAACAACAACAACAACAACAACAACAACAATAATAATAATAATAATAATAATAATAATGGTTTCTTTATTAGCCACAAGGGCTGACACGAAGAAAAACATTAGAGACGGCACAGAACAGTACAGGACGATACAAAGTGGGTTTTGGTCGTGTAAACAGGTTATAACAAAATCGGGCTTGATCCCCAAAAATTCAAACAACAAAAATTCCTTAAGAAGGGGGAAACCTCCGAGAGTCACTCGTTGTGAAAACCACACAAAAGACCATGGCCACCCTGACTACCAGGGCAAGCGCCCTCTCTCACTTTCCCCACTCCTCAGTCTACAGGCGCATACTCAGAGCGGGCTCGTTCACCCGGACCAGATTCGCCACTTTCACCCACCTTTCAACAAACTTACTAGAAGACAACACTTGCCTCTCCACCCTGATTTTCCTCTTCAAGTGAAACTTGAAAAAGTTAATCAGGGATTGGCCGGAGAGGAAAGGCTCGGCTGACAGCAGCTCCGTGCCTGTAGAGCTTATCCCGAACCGGCAACGCTCCCCGGTAGCACTGCCAGGCCAGGGATGTCTGAAAGTTGTCCATAGGCCCCGGTCTGAAAGTTCTCTTGAAGAGAGTGAACAGCTGATCGTCTTCGACGCCCAGGGTCTCCCAGAGAACGTCGTCACTCTTTCCCTCCACTAGCCCTCTATAGAACGCCGAGGGGGATGTTCCACCGATACTAGTGCCCAGCCGGTAGAGGGCGGTGACCGCTTGGAGACATTCCATCTTCCAAGCGCTATTCCTCGGTCTTCTCCTGATCCAGGACTGCAGCTCCGTCAAGGAGACGAGCTGGGGAAAAGCGCGTCTGGCAAACGGCGACCACACCTGTTCACTGTCAAAGAAGCACCAGAGATGTCGCAGCCTGAGCGCATGTTTGCGCATCATCAGCCACGGCATGCCTAGTCCTCCACGCAACGGGTGTTGACAGGAAATGGATCGTCTGACCATGAGAGCACGTCCCTTCCACAAAAAGTGGAAGAGAAGGCGCTCCATTTTGGTCAGAGTTGGGCGGCGGCAAGGTACGACGGTCAGGCGGTAGCAGATGACGAACGCTATGTACGCATTCGCCACCTCCACTCGACCTTTCAGAGACAGCCTCCCCTCGGCCCATTTCTGGGTGAGAGAGGCCACCCTGCTCGTCACCTCGCTTCAGTTTTTCTCCATCTGGAGGTCCGGACCGAACCAGACCCCGAGCAATTTAACCGGTCCTTCCATCCAGCGCCCTCCAAGTGCCGAGTTGCAAGCCCACCGACTTTTCCTGGTTTATCTTTGCTCCTGTGACCGCTTCGTATTCCTTGAGAGCGGGGCCGAGCATCTGGACGTATTTGGTGCTCGACACCACCACGGTGACGTCGTCGGCGTGGGACCTCCTCATCGTCTACAATTTGTGTATTAAAGGCTCTAGGGCCAATACGTACAAGAGGGACGAGAGGGGGAAACCCTGGCGGACCGAGCGCATGATGCTAAAAGGCTGCGACAAGTTACCATTCACCCTCACAATCGAGCAGATGTCGCTGTGCATCGCAGCGATACAGCCCATAAAAACGAGCTCGAAGCAGGCCGCCTCGAGGACCGCAACCAGGTACCGATGGTCGACCCTATCAAATGCTTTAGATTGATCTAAGTTGATCAGGGGCCCACTTGTGCCAGGTTCCTTAACCACCCTCTCTATGATGTATCGCATGAGATGGGGGTTGTCATGGATGGATATATTCGGGATGGCATGTTTGCGCCTCTCCCACCAGATCACCGACGACAAGCGCCAATCTCTTTGCTAACACCTTGGCCAAAATCTTAAACTCTGCGTTTAGCAAAGTTATGGGCCTGAAGTTGTCTATAACGTCGCCCTTGTTCGGGTCTTTTCTCAGCAGCGTCACCGCTCCCCGGCTCACAAAACTGGGAATGCTCCCATTCTGCTGCCAATTGCAGTAGACATCTGCCAAGAGGTCGCCGAACAAGTATGGCATATACGCATAAAGCTCGTAGGGCAGACCATCCAAACCTGGCGATTTACCCCTCGTGCAGTCAGACATTGCGCAATTGAGCAAAGTGCTGTTGAAAAGCCGCACACATCTGCTCGGCTTCGAGCAACATGCGCCCGTTTTGATCAGGAAAAGACCGAATTGTGGACTTGTTGCCACATCACTCCTCCACCACCCGGGCCCATTGAACGGCTTTCGTCCCCTCGTATCTTAGAGCACGCGCTCTAGCTCTGACAACGCAGCCTTCATGCTTTGCGTTGAAGAATTGGTCGAGTGCCTGTCCTAAACGCCTCTTCAAGCTTTCTAACTAACTCTCCCTCTACTCTATTTTCCTCTATCACTACTCCTTTGCTAAACCTTATCGATTCTACTCTAATAACCCCTTTCAGGGTAAACCACCACCTGTTGTTGACGATCGCACACGTCAATGCTCGCTTAACTAATTCGCTAATCCGGTCTCTGTAAGCTTTGCACGCCGGGAACGACGCGTTCAGCTTCCAGTAGCCGGCCCCTTGCCTATGGAGTCAACTTCACAGATGACACATTTGTGGTCCGTGTAGTCGAATACTTTAAATTGTGGACAACCTACACTAGCCTTATCTGTTTACCTACAGAATACCCTATCTAAATACGATCTGGATGACCCGATGCGGTTTGCCCATGTCCACATTTGCACATTCGGATATCCCAGTCTATACCTGTCAGACAGTTGAAAACGTCTGAGGAGGTTGTTGAGGCTTTTACACCCTCTTGCCCTGTCTACTAGCTCCACATAATCTCAGCGTGCATCTAAGATACCGTTCCAGTCGCCCACTAACACTAAAGAGCGGGACGTTCCAAGAATGGTCTCTAGACGTCTGAAGAAATCTGGCCGTCCGGTCACGTCCAGCACCACCGACTTACCTTGTGGGTTCAGGAAGATGGCCCGTATGGCGAGATCCAAGCCTCTCCGAAAAAGCACGACAACCCCTCCCCCCGACCCTGGACGGCTGGGAGATAATTATACATCGTAGCACCGAAGATCGGTGCGAAGGCTCGTGCTTCGGAGAATCTGGTCTCGCTGATGGCCACCATATCTATGTTTAGTGACCTGAGGTCGTTGAGAAGGTGACCCTGCTTCCAAGATGACCCCAGGCTACGTACATTTATACTGCCTATTCTAAGTACGGCCATGCTGGATGAGAAACGGGGTAAGTGAGAAAGGATCACTTACCTTGATCGTGTGGTGAAGGGACAGTAGAACCGTCCCTTTGGCTGGTCATGGGTGTTTCCAAGAGGATGTCAGTGTATATCCTCTTGGTAACCGAGCCTCTGAAGTCTCCAACTGCGTTGGGGAATTTTTGTTTTAAAAGTTTGTAATGTTCTATTGAGATTTCAATGATGCTTATGTTTGTCGGGAGAGTTCTTGGTGTTGGTGGGGTGTAGTAGTTTTTTTTTGGGATGTCTGTGTGCTGCTTTATGTGTTGTAAGAGTTCTTTATTTGCCATGTTTATGGCTGTGTACTTTTTTGGGGGAGGGGCGATTTTGTTGCTGTTTTCTTGTTGTTGTTGTTGTTGGGTGTGTATGTTTTGTTGTGTTTGAAATGTTGGTGTTTTTGGTGATGTTGGTGATGGTGTGGTTGTTGTTGGTGGTGATGCTTGTGGTGGTGATAGTGATGGGGGTGGTGTTGCTGCATGTCTCCTTGCAGACTTTACCCCTCTTTGTCTGTCTTCGCTTTTGGAGGGTGAAGCTAAGGATTTTTTGTTTTTTGTTTTTTGTGGCAGACTGTTTGCCACTTCCCTCCCGGCTCACCCTCGATGTCGGACCCCACGGCGTCCGGGAGAGGAATGATCTCCACTGCTGTTGGTGGTGGTAGGGGAGCCCGCCCCGGCGATTTTACCGCCGGTGTAGCTACTGCGACTGATGGTGTTGCTGCCACTGCTGTCGCTTCTTTAGTTGTCTGTGGCCTGGGTATGGGTGCTACGGACGTTGCCATCCTACTCACGATGGAAGGGTCTTCTGCCTCTGTTGTCTGCCCTGTTCTTGGTAGCAGCAAATCAGGCATCGGTAGGAGGGGAAGCCCTCTTCTTGGATGTCTTCTGCGGGCAGAAGGCCCTGAGGTGACCCTTCTGCCCACAGAGATAGCACTTTGGGCGCCTTCCTTCCACGCTTATAGGGAGATGGAGCCCTTCTTCGAGGTCTATGAGGTCTGGGATGGCCTCGATGCACTCCTGGTCAGTCTGTATTAGCATTTGCATGCCTATTCCTGACCAGTTCTCTCTTCCCATTCTCTGTATTTGTAGTATGGTGGTCTTCTCCTCGATTCCAGCCAGTACAGACGCCGCCAGCCAGGGTATGGGCTCGTCAGGCGGGACCTGGGTCACTTTGACCCTCACAATTTTCTGCCCGCAGTAGGAGGGCACTATCTCCTCACTCTTTAAGGTTTCCAAAGAGTGAGACTTCGCCTCTTGGGGGGTGGCGAAAAGTACGTCTACTGTGCCGTGTACTTTTTGCCTCGGGTGATGTGGGTTTTGTGCGCCCAGACGCACCCCAAGGCCTTTTGGATTTGAGCCTCCGTGGCTCTCTCCACTCGATATGACATTTTGCTTACGGTGCGGTAAGTCACCGTGCGCAGCTGCTGGTCTTTGAAGAAATCGGGTGGAGGTGTCAGGGAAACTCTGTTGTCGTTTCTCGACACCATGGCTCTTGCGACTGCCATCTCCTCCTCCGTGACTAGCACTGTCTCTATATTTTGGGCCAAACCTGCGAAAGAAGTGGCCATTTTGCTGCCGCTACTGCTGCTACTGGTCTTGTTATTGGTGCTGTTGCTGTTGCTACTGCTACAAACGGTATTGTTGGTGTTATCACTGTTGTAGTTGGTTGTGTTTTTTGTGCCACCGTTGTTGTTGTTTTCGGTGCAATTTGTATTGTTGCTGTTGGTGTTGTCGTTGTTTATTTTCTAGTTAGTGGTGTTAATATCGTTGTTGCATTTGTTGTCAATTTTTTCTGTTGTCTGTATTTTGGTTGACGCTGTTATTGTTGCAGTTGGTGTGGTAATTTTTTCGAAATTAGTGTTCTCAGTGTTGTCTTTGTTCACGTTGTTTGTGATGGTGTCTGTTGTAATACTGTTTGTAACCCTCCTCTCAACTTTTACGCCGTTGTCAGACGACAGCAGACATACTGCTCGAGGGCGTGGCTCAGCCATGTTTTTTTTTTTAAACAATTTAAAAAAAAAAGTAAAATGTTCAAATATATGGGCCATAAGGCCCAAATATTTTACTTTCCTCTTCACAGGGCAAAGTTAAGGGCTTATATCCCTTATACAACAAGAAATATTTAACAACAAATAATTTTAACAGGCAAATAAAGCAACTTACTGGGAGCGAGCAAAAAGCGTCCGAACAGACCGATAATAATAATAATAATAATAATTATTATTTCTACTTTTGGCACAAGGCCGCAATTATCCCAGTACATTACTGGTACTTTATTTTATCGACCCCGTAAGGATGAAAGGCAAAGTTAACCTCGGCGGGATTTTAACTCAGACCGCAGATGATTTCATTTATTGGCCACAAGGGCCGACATATAGGGGACAATACAAAAGACTGGGACAGTGGGGTTTTACAGAAAAATCGAGTAAACAATATGAATAACAATAACAATAACAAAGTAACAATAAAGTAACAATAAAATTACAACAAGAAAAAATTCCCCAATAGGGCGGATGACCACCCAGGGTTCGCTCAGGTACCCCACCAGTCCTGAACGACACGACGCTTCGAGAGCACCCTGGAAGGGCACCCCTCTCCTCTTCAAATTTACCTACCTACAGCCGTATGACCAGAGTAGGCCCACTCACACGGGCTATTCTAGCCACATTCACCCACCTTTCAGCAAATGTACTGGGGGGGGGGGGGGGGGGTGTCAGCACTTCTCTCTCCCCCCTCATCTTCCTTTCCAAGTGAAACTTGAAAAAGTTGATGAGGGATTGGCCGAACGGAAAAGTATCTGTCTTCAGTCCTTTCAACCTCGTCCACCACACAACCTCTTTCGCTACTGCCACCAGACAGAGGAAAATTGCCTACACTTCCTGGCCAAAAGAAGGCGGCGGGTCGATCTTCACTCGGCCGATAGCCGGATCCGTTCTACACGCGACAACAGCTGTTCAACATAACTCCACAAGTCAGTAATGCACGGACACTGGACGAGTGCGTGCAGAACGGTTTCGTCGCTCTGCGCGCATCTCGGGCAGGTCCGTCTGACAGCACTTCCGTGCCTGTAGAGTTAATCTCGAACCGGCAGTACCCCCCGGTAGCACTGCCAAGCGAGGGATTTTTGGAAATTATCCATCGTCCCCGGCTCGAAAGTCCTCCAGTACAAACTGGTTAGTTCGACTTCGTTGACTCCCAGAGCCTCTCCGAGTGTGTCGTCGCACTTGCCCACCACTAATCCTCTATAGAACTCGAGAGTGGAAGTTCCACTGACCGCATTGCCCGCCTGGTAGAGGGCAGTGAGTGCCTGGCAACATTCCAGATACCAGTCACCCAGTCTCTTCTTGACCCAGGACTTCAACTCATTCAAAGAGACGAGCTGCGGAAAGGCCCGTCTGACAAACGGCGACCACACCTGTTCACCGTTTAGGCAGAATATCTGGAGATGCCGCAGCCTCAGCGCGTGCCTGCGCATCACGAGCCACGGCATGCCCAGCCCTCCACGTAGAGGGTGCTGGCAGCAGATGGACCGCCTCACCATCGGAACCTGACCCCTCCACAATAATTTGAAGAGGAGCCTCTCCAAGATGGCGAGGCGCGAACGGGGGCAAGGGACGACAGTCAGACGGTAGTAGATGACGGACGCGATGTACGCGTTCGCCACCTCCGCCCGACCTTTCAGTGATAGCTTCATCCCAGCCCATTTCTGGGTGAGACTGACTACCCTGCCCGTCACCTCGTCCCAATTCTTATCCACCTGGAGGTCTGGCTCGAACCAAACCCCTAGCAACTTTACCGGTCCGTCCGTCCAGCGCCTAAAGACGCTGTTGGACGGCATGGACTTGCTTCTCCAGGTGCCGAGTTGCAAGCCTACTGACTTTTCCGGGTTAAGTTTTGCTCCCGTCAACCTTTCATATTCCTCCAATAAGTTGCCGACCACCTTGATTTCTGAGGTGTCCGACACCATCACGGTGATGTCGTCCGCATAAGCCGACACAGCCTTTCCGCGTCCCGGTTCGAGCGGGATGCCCTGCAACAGCTCCAGCTTCCGCAGTAAAGGCTCGAGAGTCAATACGTACAGAAGGGAGGAGAGAGGGCACCCTTGACGGACCGATCGGGAGACCTGAAACGGTTCCGAGAGGTGGCCATTAATTTTGATCATCGAGCAGGTGCCGCTGTGCATTGCAGCGATCCAGCTTCTGAAGACAGGGCCGAAGCCAGCCGCCTTGAGGACAGCCTCCAGGTACCGATGGTCGACCCTATCGAATGCTTTCGATTGATCTAAATTGATCAGAGCCCCACCGAAGCCAGGTTTACACCCTACCCTCTCTATGATGTATCGCATTAGGTGGAGGTTGTCGTGTATGGACCTGGTTGGGATTGCGCAAGTTTGCGCCTCCCCAACCAAATCCCCGACGACAAGCGCCGACCTCTTCGCTAACACCCTGGCCAAAATCTTAAACTCTGTGTTGAGCAGAGTTATGGGCCTGAAATTGTCTAATGTGTCCCTCTTGTTCTCGTCTTTCTTTATCAGCGTCACTACGCCCCGGCTCACAGAACTGGGAATACTCCCGTTTTGCTGCCAGTTGCAGTAGAGGGCTTCGGGGAGATTGGAGAACAAGTCTGGCATATTTACGTAAAGCTCGTAGGGCAGACCATCCAAACCGGGTGACTTGTGCCTCATGCAGCCTACAAGGGCATCCTGAATCTCGGCTGAAGTAATTGGCCTTTCGCAGCGCCCAGCGTCAGCCGTCGAGAATTGCGGAAAGCTATCGAGGTAGGGACTGAAGTCCACCATATCTCTGACCCGCCACTTCCCCCGAACAACCGAGCAAAATGTTGGCGAAAGGCCTCACACATCCTCTTGGAATCGCTCAGCTCGTGTCCGTCTCGGTCCGTCAAAGACCGAATCGTGGTTTTATTACCACGCTGCGCCTCTGCCACGCGGGCCCATCGAACAGCTTTGGTTCCCTCGTTTCTCAAAGCACGCGCCTTAGCTCTGACAATGCAACCTTCGTGTTTCGCATTGAAGAAATGGTCTAATGCCATTCTCGCCGCTAGCACATCAGTTGCAATGCCACTACCAATAGCCTCGTCTAACTTATCTACCAACTCCCCCTCCTTTCTATTTTTCTCTAATGCTACTTCTTTGCTAAACTCTATCGACATTACTCTAATCTCTCTTTTGAGAGCCCCCCACCATCTATTGTTGACGACTCCCCCTGTCAACGTTTTCTTAACTAAATTGTTGACTTGGTCCCTGTAAGCCTTACGTGCCGGAAATGACATGTTTAGCTTCCAGTAACCAGGTCCTAACCTACGCGTCTTATCTAGGTCGACCATACAGATCACAAACTTGTGATCTGAATAGGCGACCGTTTCAAAACGTGGCCAGCTTACACTATTTCTGTCTATTTTCCTAATGAATATCCTGTCTATATACGATCTAGATGACCCTATGCGGTTAGCACAGGTCCACACTGGCGCATTAGGGAAATCTAGTCGGTACCTGTCAGACAGTTGGAACTGGCTGATCAGGTTCTTGAGGCTTTTGCACCCCCCGCTCCTATCGGATACTCCCACACAGTCCCAGCGTGCATCTAAGATGCCGTTCCAGTCCCCCGCTAACAGTAAAGGGCGAGACGTACCCAGAAAGGCTTCCAGGCGTCTAAAGAAGTCCGGCCGTCCTGCCCCAGTAGGGGCATAGACGGCCACCAGTCTAAAGACACCACCTTCATTATTGTTCACGTCCAGGATCACCAACCTCCCGTCCGGGTCCCGGAAGATCGACCTTACCTCGAGATCCAGGCCTTTCCTAAACAGCACTGCCACCCCGCCTCCCATTCCCGACCGGCTAACAGATGCAAATATCTGATAGTCGTCGAAAATGGGGGCTAGTGCGCGCGTGTCGGAAATCCTGGTCTCGCTGACTGCAATTACATCAATTTCTATAGACCTGAGGTCGTTGAGCAGGTGACCCTGCTTCCAGGAAGATCCCAGGCCTCGAACATTTAAACATCCTACGGCCATGTTGGCAGGTTAAACAGAGAGAGAGAGAAGGTTTACTTACCTTCCGGGCTCTTGTGAAGGTCGGGTTGTTCGACCTCCATAGTTAGTGGGATTTCTTTTGGGAACCCCTTTAAAAATCTTGAAGTGGGTTTTTCGTTCGGGGTTCCCACGTCCCGAGGAAAGTTGTCTCGTATTTCTTTGAATATGTCGAGCGACATTCGCACCAGAACCAAATCTTCCGGCACGCGAAATGTGCTCGATTTAAAAATTTCCCCCTCTTTTTGTATATTTTCACTTCGTGCTACGAGGGCCATCAGTTCCTTGTTGGCCCTCCTGACGAGCACAAAGTTTTGTATGTTTTGTTGGTGTGATTTTATTTGTTTGCGTGGCTGTGGTGGTGATGGTTTTGGTGGTGTTGTTTCGGTTGTATCTGTGTTTGTTGTGAGTGCGGTGTCTGTGGTTTCAGATGTTTTTGTGTATATTTGTTCTTGCGTCTGTTTCGGTTGTTTGCGGTTGGGGGATTCTGGTGATGGCGATGGTGGTGTTGATGTTGGTGTTATTGGGGAGATGTTTGCGTGGGTGGTGTCTGCGTTTTTTATTGTGGGTGCTTTTGTGCTTTGTTGAGTATTTTTTTTCTTTTTGGGTTTCCTTTTTTGTACTTTGGGGGATTTTGGATTTCCCTCATTTTCACTACTGGTAGATGAGGAGTCTGTGTCTGTAAGTGTGTCTGTATGTATGTTTATGGTTTTATTGGTGTGTGTATTTTTGGGGGGAGGGGGAATTTGACAGCTTTCCTCGTTTCCCCCCTGGGTGGTCAATGTTGGAGGTGGTCTTTCTGTTGGTGTTGTTGTTGGTGGTTTTGGCGGTGCTGGTGTTGGTTGTGGTCCTCGCCCCGGCGACGGCAGCAGTGGAGCCTTTCGACCCCTTGCCTCTTTCAGCAGTTGAGGGCAGAAGGCTCGCAAATGGATTTTTTCCCCACAAACAAAACACTGCGGCCTTTTGCCCTCGGTCATAATGTGAATGGCCGTCCCATTCTGAAGGCGGATGTTGTACAGGATTGTCTTCACATTCTCGGGCCTGATCTGGAGAAGGATCTCCAGGTCAACCCCGGACCAGTCCTCTCTGGCCGTTCTGGTCACTTCTATAGGGACTGTATCCGTCCCCTCCACAATCACACATCCCAGAAGCCACCACATGTCAAGTCCTGGTGGGATTCTGGGAATGCGGAGACGGGCCGTTCTTTTTCCCATGTGGGAGGGGTACATTATGACCTTGCTGGTTTTGAAAGGAGTCATAGCGTGTTTCATAGCGAGGGCTTCTGACTTGAACAACACCGAAATGGTGCCGTACTTCCTGCCCCTCTCTATGTACTGGGTGTCTTCTCTGATGCACCTCAGCGCGACTTCGACATCTTCTTGTGGGATTAAAGCTGCCCTTTTGGTTTGTGCTGAGATGCATCTATAATGCACCGTTTTGCGCTCCACTGCCTCAATAGATTCTACCGGGACAGTTAAGTTGGCCCAGGTTTGCTCTTGCTTGATGAGCTTCCATGCCTGGGCCAACTTTTCATCTTTGTTTGAGAGGTCGGCAGCGAAAGTGTTCTTCATGTTTTCGTTGGGGGTTTTGTTGTCGTTGTTCTTGTTGGTGTTGTTGTCGGCACTGTCGCTGTTATCATTGTTGTCTTTGTTGCCACCGTTGTTCTCGGTGCAGTTGGTATTGTTGCTGTTGTCGCTATTTGTTTTCATGTTAGTGGTGTTGATATTGTTGTTGTATTTGTTATTTTTTTTTTGTTATCTGTATTTTCGTTGTCGCTGTTACTCTCATTTTTTTTCAAAATTAGAGTTCTCATTGGTATCATTGGTGTCTTTGTTTACCTTGTTTGTGGTGGTGTTTGTGTTATCAATTTGTGTTAATTTCGCTGTAGCGTTCCTCTCAACTTCTACGTCGTTATCGCACGACAGCCGACATATCGCTGGGGGGCGTGGCTCAGCCATGTTTTTTTTTCTTCGTAAATTTTTTAACATGTAAAAAAAAAATTTAAATATTTGGGCCAATACTTGGGCTTATATTTGGCCAATATTTGGGCTTATACTTTCCCCTTCACGGGGCAAAGTCTAAGGGCTTATATCCCTTACACAACAAGAAATATTTAACAACAAATAATTTTAACAGGCAAATAAAGCGACTTACTGGGAGCGAGCAAAATACGTCCGCTTAGACCAATAATAATAATAATAATAATAAAAATAATAATTTATTTATTAGCCACGAAGGGCTCACAAGAAGAAAACCTTATGGACGGTACAGGACGACACAGGACGGTACAGTGTGGGTTTTGCCGTGTAAAAAGTCAAATAAGAAAATCAAGGAAAAGATGTAAAACAAATTCAAAGTAAATGCCCCAATGGGGAGGAGGGGGACTTTAGAGGGTTACATGCGGAGAAAGCCCACAAAAATACATGGTCACACTACCCGCAATCACAAGTGCCCTCTCCTATTCTTCTGTCACATATTCAGAGTAGGCCCATTCGCTCGGGCCGTGGCCATCTCTCTCACCTACTTTACAACAAACTGCATGGAAGGCAACACATCCCTCACCACCTTGATTTTTGTCTTCAAGTAAAACCTGAAAAAGTTAATCAGGGCTTCGCCGAAGTGGCAAGTGCTTTTCATCAACCCTTTCAGAAGTGTTCACTACACGACCACTTCGCCATGACGACCAGGCAGATAAAAACTGCCAGCGTCTCCTGGCTAAAGGAAGGTGGCGGGACAATTCTGACGATGGGCTCCTTTGATAGCTGGCTCCGTCCTGCACGTGACAGCAGGTGTTTGACATAAACCTACAAGTCAACAATACTCGGACTCTCGACGAGTGCGTGCAAGA
This sequence comes from Eledone cirrhosa, assembly GCA_964016885.1. Taxonomy (NCBI): domain Eukaryota; kingdom Metazoa; phylum Mollusca; class Cephalopoda; order Octopoda; family Eledonidae; genus Eledone; species Eledone cirrhosa. The sequence goes on from OZ024741.1 coordinate 202,860,738, forward strand.
GGGTTTTGTTCATCCTGCGCGCATCTCGGACAGGTCCGGCTGACGGCACTTCCATGCCTATAGAGTTTATCCCAAACTGGCAAAGCTCCTCGGTAGCACTTCCGGGCCAGGGATTTCTGGAATTTGTTCATGGGCCCCATGACAAAAGATCTCCGGAAGAGATTGGCTAGGTGATTTTCATCGACGCCCATAGTATGCCCAAGGACGTCGTCGCTCTTTCCCTCCACTAACACTCTATAGAAAGCTAAGGTGCAGTTTCCACCAATCGCAGTGCCCGATTTTCTGACGGCTGTGAGCGCTTGAAGACATTCCAGTCTCCAAGCACTCCCTCCTGGTTTTCGCTTGACCCAGGTCTGCAGCTCCGTCAAGGAGACGAGCTTGGGAAAAACGTGTCTAGCAAACGGTGACCACACCTGTTCCTCGTCAAGGAAAAGATGGAGATATCGTAGCCTCAACGCATATTTACACATTATTAGTCACGGCATGCCCACTCTCTACTTAGCGGGTGTTGACAACAGATGGACCGCCTGATTATCGGAGCGCGTCCCTTCCACAAAAAGCGAAAGAGCGAACGCTCCAGTGCAGTCAGGCGAGACTTAAAACATGGCACGACGGTCAGGCGGTACTAGATGACGGATGCGATGTACGCGTTTGCAGCCTTTGCCCGACCTTTCAGTGACAGTTTTCTCTCGGCTCATTTCTGGGTGAGATGCCACCTTGCTCGTCACCTCATCCCAGTTTTTGTCCATTTGGAGGTCCGAACCAAACCAGACTCCTAGCAATTTAACCGGTCTGTCTGTCCAGCGCCGAACGTCGCTGTTGGACGGCATAGACCTGCCTCTCCAAGTGGTGAGTTGCAAGCCCACCGACTTTTCCTGGTTAATTTTTGCTCCCGTCGTGACTACGTACTCCGTGAGAACGGTGCCGATCATCTTAATGTGTTTGGTGTTCGACACCACTTGGATGATGTCGTCTGCATAAGCGGACATGGTTCTCCCGCCTCCCAGTTTGCACGGGACGCCCCACAACGTCTCTAGTTTGTGCAGAAGTGGCTTGAGAGTCAATACATGAAGCAGGGATGAGTGGGGACATCGTTGGCGGACCGAGCGCATGTTGAACGGTTTGGAAAGATGGGTGTTCACTCTCCCCACAGAGCAGATGTCGCTGTGCATGGCAGAGATCCAGCCTCTGGAGACGGGCCCAAAGCCGGTCGCCTTCAGGACCAGATACCGATGTTCAGCCCTATTGAAAACTTTCGACTCATCTAAATTGATCAAAGCCCCACCAGTACAAGGTTCCTTAGCTACCCTCTCCACGATAAATCGCATGTGGAGGAGGTGGGTGGAGCTGCCTGGAATGGCACATGTCTGCGCCTCTTCCACCAGACTCCCGACGACAAGCGACAAACTCGTTGATAACACTTTGGCCAAAATCTTGAACTCTGAGTTTAGCAGAGTTATGGGCTTGAAATTATCTATCTTGTCCCCCCTTGTTCGGGTCCTTTCTCAGCAGCTTCACCGCTCCTCGGCTCACAGAGCTGGGAATTATCCTATTTAGATGCCAGTTACAGGAGACGTCCGCAAAGAGGTCACCGAACAAGTTTGGCACGTGTACATAAAGCTCGTAGGGCACACCACCCAAACTAGGCGATTTACCCGTCGTGCAGTTATCGGCTTTTCGCAAAACTCCCCCGAACAGCAGAGCGAAATGCCACTGAAAAACCGCACACATTTGTCCGGGATCGAGTAACATGCACCCGTCGTGGTCCTCCAAAACCGGATCGTGGCTTCATTGCTAGGATGCGCCTCCGCCGCTCGGACCTATAAAATAGCTTTAGTCCCCTCATCTCTGAGAGCACGCGTCCTAGCCCTGACCACGCAGCCTTCGTACTTTGAGTTAAAGAATTGTTCGAGGGTCAATCTCGCCGCAAGGATGTCGGTCGCGATACCTTTACTAAGCGCCTTGTCTAATTTTCTAACTGCTCTATTTTTCTCTATTTCGAAAAGCTTACTGAACCTAATGGACTCTATTTTGATCGCACTTTTCAGAGCGAGCCACCATTTGTTGTTTACGACTGCCCCGTCAACGACCGATTAACTAATTAACTATGTAGGCTTTGCGCTTTGTGAGCGACGCGTTTAGCTTCCAGTAGCCGGGTCCCTCACTATTTAAGTCGGCCACACAGATCACAAATTTGTGATTTGTGTAGTCGACAACCTATGCTAGAATTTAATATTTCCTTACAAAATACCCTATCTAGATACGATCTGGATGACCCGATGCGGTTTGTCCATGTCCACATTGACACGTTCGGGAAATCCAGTTGGTACTTGTCAGACAATTGGAAGCGTCTGAGCAGTTTGTGTGGTTTTTACATCGTCATCCCCAATCCGTTGTACCACACAGTCCCAGTGTGCATCCAAGATACAGTTCCAATCGCCCACTAACATTAAAGAGTGGGACGTTCTTAGGAAGGTCTTCAGTTGCCCGAAGAAATCAAGTTGTCCTGCCCCTGTCGGGGCATAAACTGCCACTAGCCTGAAAGCATAGCTTTCGCTGCTGGTCACGGCCAGCGCCACTGACTTACCTTCTGGGCCAAGGAAGATTACTGACCACTAATGATGATAGCAATAAATTAGGCAGAGACGAGAATGAAAGAAACACAAGATTTAATTTGTTAGTATTTAGGAAATGTCAGCGATTGTCTTGTACACAGAATCAAAAGAGATTCAGCCGTGCCCATCCTATTTTTTGCTATGTCAGGATATACATTTTGTCTCTTTTTTATTCATGGCAGCAGAGTGTATTTAAAGGAGTTTGGCTGCTATTTCTGGTAAGTAGATTCACAATAGCTCATTTAATGTAATGTTATTTTCCTAAGCAAAGCAGTTTAGTAATCATACTTCAATTATACTAAAGTGGAAGGAAGTCAACGGTACTTTTAAAGTAACATAAAAGCAAATAGTAGATTAAAATTGTCATTGAGCACTACTGCTACTATTACTACTAGTAGTAGGTCTGTTAATAGGATTCATATGAGCCTTCTACCAGTAAAGAGGTACAGAAGTGGATTATTGCATTATTACAAGCAGGCCATTATATAATGACATATCGCTACGTTTAATAACATATCAATGAAACTATTAAAGACAACATGATCACCACAGCAGTCTTAATAAATTTGAGTGAGTTTCTGAAGTTACAATTTAACTGATTTATTTATCAAATATACGATCTAGATATCTTAACATAATTAACGCTGCCGTTCACACAAGTACACACACACACACACACACACACACACACACACACACACACACACACACACACACACACACACACACACACGCACACACACACACACACACACACACACACACACACAGACACACACACAGACACACACACAGACACACACAGACACACACACACACACACACACAGACACACACACAGACACACACACACACAGACACACAGACACAAACACACACACACAAACACACACACACACGCACACATATATATATATACAGGCAAAGACAGCACAGGCAATACATTATTGTGTACGTGTGATACTTTATATATATACTTTATATACATACATATATATATGTCAACATGAATGGACCTGTTATTTTTATCTAAAGACTTTTTTTTCCAATTCCAACCCGCCCGTCCCCTCAATCTATTTTATTTCTCATTCTTTCTACTGATGAAGGACTAGCATCCGAAACGTTAAGACCCTCTTCCTGTTATATGAAGCGTTAACCTAATATATCCCTTCCATATACTGTACCGATTCTGTCGTTATTTCTGTTTAGCTTTTACATACATACATCATACATACATACCTACATAGATATATACATATACATATATATATACATATATATATATATATATATATATATATATATATATATATATATGTGAATGAAGTAATTCCGTCGGAAAAGTTCAGGAAAAAAGAGTGCTCTATGTAGGTAAAATTTTGCTTTCAATCATCAGAATGATGATTGAAAGCAAAATTTTTTGCTTTTAAGAAACCACTGGTAAATGGAATAATCGCCTTATGTTGTTTATTACATAACTAAATATATATATATATATATATATATATATATATATATATATATATATATATATATATATATATATATATATATATATATTATGGAATACTATTGGCTTCTTTGCTCACAATAATTTCTATACTTTTCATTTATATATATATATATATATATATATATATATATATATATATATATATATATATATATATATATATATATATATATATATATATTTATATATATATACAAATATAAATTCAGCGAGAATCGTATTTCGGGTGGTAGAAAAAGCGAAACGAAACGCAAAATCGTAGAAATGCTGGCAAGCGCTCCAATAGTTAAGAAAACTAGAGCTAAACAATATGTTAAAACGCATATATATATATATATATATAATAATAGTAATAATAATAAATATGAAGACCACATCCGAAGAAAGCTCGATAAGGATAAATATATATCAAATATATTTCAAATATACCATAGAGCAAACAGTTTCAGAAGATCCCTTTAAGGCTGGAGGCAACGATTCTGTTATTTTAATATATACTAGCATAATGGCCCGGCGTTGCTCGGGATTTTCTCTAGGGTTCTTATATATTTGATATATATTTATCCTTATGGAGCCTCGTGAAATAAATACGTTTGTTTATATTTTGTTACTGTGTATGCAAAAATATCTGTAGACGAATATATATATATATATATATATATATATATTCGTCGGGATGGTGTCTACATTTTGACTTATAAAAAAATTCGTCGTAGATTACCAGGGTTTTTTTCCGTGCGAAGAAAATCAATACTTTATCGCGAAATAAATACTTTTGTTTATATTTTGTTATTGTGTATGCAAAAATATCTGTACAAAAATATATATAATTATATATATATATATAGTGGTGGAACACTGGAAGGTAATATCCGTAGTGGTAGAACACTCAGTCGAAGGGACGAGTTAGGTAGAATTAGTTACACAACAGTTAGTTCACCATACCGAGAACAATTGTTTCACCTTCGCGGATCTTCGGCTCGGGATGTGTATGGTTATAGGAACAGGAAGGACAACCTGCATGCGCAGAAACTCAGTCACTTCACACAGGCAATACTAGACTGCGTGCGGGGGGTGTAAGGGAGATAACTGCGAAAGTCCGGAAAGTTTTTTGGTTGTAAATAAAATAAAAAAATTAAAAATTAAATTACAAAGAATCAGTCCAGAGCCTTGTAGTTATGCAATAGATGTTTGGTGACGTGTGGACAACGTGTGAAAAATTCACTTCTCGTGTTTAGGCAATCACTATTGCGTAATCTCTTTAGGATAGTTATTCTTTCGTCAATACATAAGCCACACGTCGGATTTCCCCTTGCGTATGGCTTGGACTTAGTGATGGCTTTCCATTGAATGGAGTACCCTATACTTGAGTCCTTGAGGGACCATACGTTGCTCGCGAGTTTCGTGGATGAACGTCTGTCCGGGTATCTGAAGGTAGACTGGTGGTTCAGGAAACGCTCCTTGAATCGGCCCTCCGCCATGCCCACATAGGATTGACCTCCTGTGGTTAGTTTGGTCGGTTGGAAGTGACTACAGCTTCATAGATTACAGCTGGTGTGTTGCATTTTTGTTGATGGGGGCAAGATTCAGGCTTACGGCAAGAGCACCTTGGTGGGGTGTTGCTCCTAGGGCTGCTGGTGATGTGGACCTTCATGTTATTAGCGCAGGGGTATCCTAGTTTAACTTCGTGTCGGTTAAAGATGGAGCGCTATTTATGACCTATGAGGAAGTGTCTATCTAAGAGGGCTAGACATTTTTTTTTCCTACATTGGTTTTAACGTTGAGTGAAAGGGAGGAGAGAACTAGATAGTTTGTATATTGATGCGCTTACTTTTCTTAATGGTGTTGTTGCTAGTAGGAGAGTAGGTGATAGGTTGTGAGAAGCCGCTGTTAGCCAACGCCGTGTTATAGTAGGGTGCCGCCCTGTCAAAGATAGCCTTATTAGAGGATAGGTTTGAGATTCTAGTACTGATATTCTTAACGAAGTTTCTAAAAACAGTGCGAGGGTGGCATGAGTCCTTGTGAATGTAATTAAGTTTCTCGTTTAGCTTATGGAAGGGTCTGTGGGTGTGTGTGCGAAGGTCTAAATTAATGTCTAAGAAATCTACGCTAGAGAGGTTGGTGGCTACTGTTATCCTAAGGCCTAACTCATTGAAGGTAGAAGCTAAGTCTTTTTTAAACCGGTGGAGTCGTGACTACTTTTATGGCTCGATAAAGGACACCTAAGATGTAGGACACCTCGGTTATTTTTCATTTTGTAAAAAAAACCTCACTTTCTAATATATATATGTATATATATATATATATATTAGAAAGTGAGTTTTTTTTTATTAAATTAAAAATAACCGAGGTGTCCTACACGAGTGAAAGTATAAAGAAAAAAAGATGAAATCGAAAATGCAACTGGAGTCTTATTTAAAAAAAATATATATTTATTTGTTTCCTTTACCGGTTTCGCAGTTCTTCTGCTTTTCAAAGGTAGAGTTGAGATGGAGGGTCTGTGGTTTATATATATATATATATATATATATATATATATATATATATATATATCGTTTCTGAATTTGTTTAGCAAGATTCTTTATCTGAAATCGTGTGTTGAAACCGATATTGTTATACTTTGGGAGGGTCATGTTGCCAATAAGAAACACACGTACCAGTTGCTTTCACTTCAATTTATTATATATTTATAAATTTATAAATTTACAAATCTACAAACTTATAAATTTCTGGTTGGTTGGTTGGTTCCACAACCAGATAGTTGTTTATATATAGTCATAGTCCTTTCGTCACACACTCTGTGACCTCTTCAGTGACTGGGGATTCCTTTCTTTGTTTCTGTGCCTTTCCTTTCTTCTGTCCTACGCCATTTTGTTTCTGTGTGTGTGTTGTGTGCTCAGTTTGCGCATGCGCCACATCCGGGTGTCTGTGTGTGTTTGTGTTCATTTATCTATTTGTTTATTTATTTATTTATTTATTTATTGTTGGTTGGTTGTTTGTTCTATGTGTGTGTGTGTTTTCATTTTGTCCTTAATTGTAAGTTGTGATGTTGCTGTTCCACTCATATTTTCTATTTAATTTTGGTTGTAATTCTTTTATGCTTACTGCCTCTGTAATTTGCCTAAACATTGCATCTTTTCTGTGTGTGGATTCTATTTTTATTTCTATGTTCTCTAATTTACCCCTGTGTTCTATCTTAGCATGTTGGTAGAGCACAGATGATTCTTTATTGTCTTGAAGGTCTCGCCAGTGTTCATTTATTCGTTCCCCTATACTACGAGCTGTCTCACCTATGTACACTATATTTTTGTTTCTACATTGTCCTTCAGTACATCTTATGCTATACACTACATTTCTAGTTTTACAGTTAATATGGGGGCTTATTTTACAGGTTATACATTTCTTATCTATAAATGAGGGTCTTTGGAACGGGTATGTCTTGCTAATAAGTGTTTTTACGGAGGTACCTGGTCTTTCTACTATCTTAATATTGAGTTTATGTTTATTTAGGGCCCTTCTAAATTTGTAGGCTAGTTCGCCTCTAGGGGTTGTATTGATGAACATTACACTCTGGTATTTATTGCTATCATACCATGAGTTTATTCTATTGGCCTTGTTCCTAGTTCTTTCTATTCTATTCCAAAATTTGCTCCTATACAAGGGGCAGGTCCCATTTATGTCATTATTTACCATTTTTTCCCATTTGGTTCTGGCTCCTCTATACACTCTGATTCTATCTCTCTGATTGTAGCCAGAGAACTGCATACGGTGGATGAAGTGTTGTATGTGTCTCTCTAGTTCTTCGGGGTTGCACATGCGGGACACATTTCTCATCACCCGTACCAAATCCGCAATCAGTATGTTGATTTTGGTATGGTCCGAAATGGCCGAGTTTCGGTGGATCAGATGTTTGGAAGTCATGGGTTTGGCATAATGGGAATGGAGGAAGTCATGGATTTGGCATAATGGGAACGGAGGATTTGTTTTTGGTTGTTAATGGTATCTAACCAGAGCTCTGTGTCTAGTACAGGTAATCGATGGTTGGGGTGTCTACTTGGGTAGTCTATAGTAACTCTAATGCTCTGGTGGATGGAGTTTGCTATTTGCTGGATGCTTTCCATTGTGTTTTTCTCTAGTTCCTGACTGTTCTTTAGTGGGGGTGTCTTAACTACGATGTTTATATCATCTACGTAGCGGGAGTACATTATCAGGGTTAATTCTAATTGTTCTTTAAGTTTTTGTTTAAGTCTACTGTCCCACCATACCATGAATAAGTTAGCTATGTCGCCTGCAATGCTAACACCAATGGCTGCTCCTTCCTCTTGGGCATATGTTTTACCATTAATTTTGAACATATGTTCCTTAAGGGTTAATTTTATGCTGGCCCCTACCGCATGTGCAATATATATATGTGCAATATATATATATTAAAATAACAGATTAAAGCAAAGAATCGCTTCTTTCACCCATAACGGGATCTTCTGAAACTAAAATAAAAAAAATCAATCTGTGAACGCAGAAGTAAATATTTCGAAAAATGTTACACACTATATATATATATATATATACACACACACAGACACACACACACACATCTACGTCATAATGTCGTATTGCAGACACTCAGGCAAACAGACAGATATTATAAGGGCGCAACGTTATATCTATGTATCTATCTAAAAAGAGAAAGACTAAGAGAGAGAGAGAGAGAGAGAGATAGAGATAGATAGATAGATAGATAGATAGAGAGAGAGAGAGAGAGAGAGAGAGAGAGAGAGAGAGAGAGAGAGAGAGAGAGAGAGATAGAGAGAGAGATAGAGAGAGAGAGAGAGAACTAAATCGCCTAATGCGGTCCCTAGGGCATTGAAAATTTGAATTTTTTTTTTGTTCAAAACACTCACAGGACTATAAGTATTACATGTGTAAAGTTGAAAACAATCGGTTCGGTGGTTCTCGAATTTTAGGGATTTGGACAGACAGACAGACATTATCTGTTATCCATTCTGCTAATATATATATATATATATATATATATATTAGCAAAATGGCCCGGCGTTGCTCGGGATTTGCTCTAGGGTTCTTATATATTTGATATATATTTACGGTATCCTTATCGATATCCTTATCTATTGTTTATATTATGTTATTGTGTATGCAAAAATATCTGTACACGAATATATAATTATATATATATATATATATGTTATTTGATGACCATCATCAATAACCAGAGAATAGCTGAAGAGAGGTGGGCCATTGAGAAAATCAAACTCAACCCCAAAGTGTTCTTTTCATTTGCTAAAAAACACAAGGTCACCGTCTCCACTGTTGGCCCCCTAGTTGATGAAAATGGCACACTCCAGGACAATGCCAAAACCATGGGCGAGATACTGCAGACAATACTGCATTGTTTTCAGCAATCCTGATATGGCCGATCTGGACTGTATCAGTGATGTTAATCCCCAACACACTATATCAGACATAACGTTTGGCGCCCCTGATGTCTTAGCGGCAATAAACGAAATTAAACACAATTCAGCAGTAGGCCCTGACAGGTTCCCTGCATGTGTCCTGAAGGTTTGTCGACACCAACTTGCATCTCCTCTTGCTAATCTGTGGAGGAATTCACTGGATGCTGGCTATATTCCTGAAAACTTTCTGTTCCAGTCCGTTGTCCCAGTCTTCAAAAAGGGAAATAAGTCTCTTGCAGTGAACTACCGTCCGATCTCACTCACTTCTCATATTATCAAGGTATTTGAGAGGGTGGTGAGATCACGAATAACCCCCTTTCTTGAAAGCAACGGCCTGCTGAACTCCAACCAACATGGGTTCCGTAATGGAAGGTACTGCCTAACGCAGCTCCTGCATCACTTTGACGATGTTTTGAGAGCCTTGGGAGAGGGCTCCAACACTGATGTCATCTACCTTGACTTCAGCAAGGCCTTAGACAGGGTTGATCATAAGATTCTACTGAAAAAACTATCCAATGTTGGTGCCTCTGGAAGGTTACTACAGTGGATCAAATGTTTCCTGACAGGCAGAACCCAGCATGTTGTAGTCGAAGGAGTAAAATCAAACCCTGCCAAAGTCAGCAGTGGCGTCCCACAAGGCACTGTGTTGGGCCCACTTCTGATTCATCATCTACATAAATTACTTTACTGACATCATCAAGCACAGCAACATCAGAATCTTCGCAGACGATTCCAAGCTCCAAAGGGTCATCAATGAGGTGGGTGACCGAACTTGCCTTCAGTCAGACCCACTGGCTGTTATCCAATGGGCAGAAATGAATAATATGCTGTTGAATGAAGATAAATTTGAATTAATCCACTTTGGAAAAAAGGATGCCCTGAAACTACCATACTCTCTTCCTTCAGGTGAAACTCTAGTGGCATCCAATAACATTAGAGACCTGGGAGTAATTGTGGACAACACATAAGCTGGGCCACTCTTATAAACAGAAAAGTTGATATGGCCCGCAGAATGTGTTCCTCGATTCTTAGAACTTTCCTGTCGAGAGATATCCACACTGTTATCCTTCTCTTCTCCACTTTTTCCCGACCCCACCGTGAATACTGTTGTCTACTGTGGTCACCCCACACGAAACAAAGTATCATGAAAGTTGAAACACCCCAAAGGTCAATTACAAAAAAGATAGATGTCATGACAGGCCTTGACTATTGGAGTCGATTAGAAAAGCTCAAACTTTATTCTCTCCAACGTCGCCGTGAGCGCTACATTATCTGTATGATGTGGAAAATATTCCATCAGATTTGCCCAAATGATGTTGGCATCACCTTTAGTGTACACCCAAGGCTTGGGCCCTGTGCTATCCGCCCACAACAAAAATCTCACTCGCATCACATAACAACAATACGACACCCTCAATTGGCCCTGCACTCTTTAACATTACACCAAGACACATCAAAGCAGAGACAGACCCCATCAAGTTCAAGAAGTATTTGTATAAATTCCTTCAAGAAATCCCGGATAAGCCTCCTACACCCGGATATGCCTCCGTAAACAATAACTCTCTGCTCGAGTGGGCCATGGTGCCCAAACACTGATTTGCCAGGTGGTGCTATTAAGTTAGACTTGGCCTGGGCCAATACTGGCCGAAACCTATCAAAGTTATCAAAGTTATATATATATATATTGGCTGGTTCAACAACCTGAATAAACAACCTGAATAAGAAAAACAAACAAACATTTATTCAATTTGACATTGCCAGCTACTATTCTTCTATTTCGCCTTCACTTCTCAACAATCTTTCGCATTTAAATATTCTGACATCACCACAGATGAACTTCACATCATTCTCACCGCAAGAAAAACCATCTTAGAATTCAACAATGAATACTGGACTAGAACCGATACTTCCAACAACTTTGATATCACAATGGGTGCTTCCGATTCATCGCAATTGACTGATTTGATTGGTATTTTTATTTTGAATTCTTTAAATCGGAAAATTCCTCAACTTGGCGGTGGAATTTATCGTGACGATGGACTTTTTACTATCTTAAATTGCAACTTAGATAACCTTAATATTATTAAGAACAATATACGTGATCTCTTTAAGCAACATAACCTTAAAATTTAATTTGATAACAACGTCAAACTAGCTAACTTCTTGGATATATCCCTTAATCTTGACACTGGCCTATATTACGCTTACCCTAAAAACAATGAGAATCTAAATTATGTTAATTTTAAATCTAACCACCCCACTAACATTAAAAATGATATAGTCAGTAATATTGGAAAAATAATATCAAACCTATCCTCTAATAAAAAATATCTTCGATGCTAACGCCAATTACTATAATAATGCGCTTTCTAAAGCCGGTTATCCTGATAAAATTAAATACAGTAAAGAAATCAATCCTAGAAGGTCTTACAGTAAAATAATTAATTATGATCATTCCATTAACTTAAATAAAAGACCTAGATACAAAAATATAATCTGGTATAATGCTCCTTTCTCTATTTCTATTAATAATAATATTCCTAAACTATTCTTTAAGGCCTTAGATAAATGCTTCCCTCCCTCACATATCTATAGTAAAATCTTTAACAAACATACAATAACATTTTATTATTCCACCTCCTCCAACATCTCTAACATTATCTCTAAACACAACAATAAAATATTAAATATTAAATCACATCCTTCCAACACTAAGCGTCATAATAATAGCAGTAGTACTCCAGACGTCATTGTTAACTCTAGGCTAGATTCTGTAAACTCAAATACGACGGCAACCGCTCTGTATAATCAGTTCCTGATTATTTACTAGAATTCTATAAGAACCAAACATCCACAATTTCAGCAAACAGGAGGAGTAGTTGGATTTGATAAGCATCAATAAATGCGAAACAAGGCCTTGTCAGCTTTATCTTCCCTGTTTGCTGAAAATTAAAGTAAGTGAGTCTGTCACTACTCTAAAACGATAGATTAAGGTCTTCGAAATGCTTTTAATTAAGTATACAGTGTATTGCAAAATACACTATATATACATTCATATATATATATAGCTATTTCAGAGCACCAATTCTAATTTTCAATTTCTGCTTGACCGGCAACCGCTCTGTATAATCAGTTCCTGATTATTTACTAGAATTCTATAAGAACCAAACATCCACGATTTCAGCAAACAGGAGGAGTAGTTGGCTTTGATAAGCATCAATAAATGCGAAACAAGGCCTTGTCAGCTTTATCTCCCCTGTTTGCTGAAAATTAAAGTAAGTGAGTCTGTCACTACTCTAAAACAATAGCATAAGGTCTTCGAAATGCTTTAATTTAAGCATACAGTGTATTGCAAAATACAGTATATATACATTCATATATATATATATATATATATATATATATATATATATATATATATATATATATATATATATATATATATATATGTATATATATGTAGGAGGTGAGTTTTATTGTAGCACAATAATATGTTGATTTAAAACTGCACTATCCACAAGTGTTTTTTAGCCTTCATATCATGTCCTCCTGTTTTATCTGATGAAAACACAAATATTATTGCATGATGATGTTTGTTTTTGAAATGCGCATAATAAAATACATGGAACTCCTTTAACCATCTTTTGATCTTATATATATGTATATATATATATATATATATATATATATATATATATGTATATATATATATATATATATATATATATATATATTCATTAGTTAAGCAAATCAAGACCACACATTTCACAAGGAAGACATTATTAAAAGATTGTCAAAATATTATAGTTTGATGTAAGGAATGTAGAGAATAATAATAATAATATTAATAATAATTGTTTCTATTTTAGGCACAAGGCCAGCAATTACCTAGTACATTACTGGTATTTTATTTTATCGACCCCGTAAGGATGAAAGGCAACAGTTTACAATTGTTTCGCTACTCAATATAATATATCTGGATCAAATGCCTATATATCCTTATTGATCTGGTTCAGTTGAAAATAATTAACATATTTAAAGACATATAATATTTCTAGATCAGGAAAATGTTCAAGACTCCGACGGCAGAGATCAAGCCGTTTCGACGGTTATTTCTGTGTTCAGAAATAGCCGTCGAAACAGCTTGAACTCTGCCGTCGGGGTCTTGAACATTTTCCTATTACCCACTCTACTACCCTAAATATTGATTACTCTGGTGCGTTATGGTCCATCTGGTTCCTTACCACACTTCCTTCGTTATATATATATATATATATATATATATATATATACATAAGTACCTATTTGTATATCTATATATACAAATATACGCGTACATACATATATACACACACACATATATATATTACATACATATACGCGTACATACATATATACACACAAATATACGCGTATATACATATATACACACACACTTATATATATGTACACACATGTACACACATTGATATATACACATATATACATACACACACACACACACACACACACAAATATATATATACATATATAATATATCTATCAATCTCTCTCTCTCTCTCTCTCTCTCTCTCTCTCTATATATATATATATATATATATATATACATATATATATGTATATATATATATATATATATATATAAATATATATATATATATATGTGTGTGTGTGTGTGTGTGTGTGTGTGTGTGTGTGTATAGATATACATATACAGACACCTATATAATTATACATATATAATACACACTCACACACATACATATGTTATACACACACGTGTGTGTTTTGCTTGTCAGATTATTATCCATATTTAAAGTTGTCTTCATTTCAAATAAACATAGTATAGGTTGGGTACATTTCTAACAAATGATTGGATTCCGTTTGGCATTAATATTCCGTTACTACACAGTAGAGCAACCACGGTTTTATACCTGTGTCTTTCATCATCGCCATTATTTCGGGCTTCTAGCAGACCCAGTTATCACTAATAGGGATGCTAGTGGTGCTGGCAGACATCAACAAGTCATTACCGCCATGGCAATGACACGATTTCTTGGAGGTTTTTCTCTGCCAAAAGTGATTGACAGTATCTATAATTACAATAACTCAAATATCTCAACTGATAGTCATTTCTACACAGCCTAGTATTGCACTTGTATACGCACATATATGTTTTTTCACAGTAATACCATTACCGAATTACCACAAGCAATTATATACACATTTACTGAAAATACTGATTGTTGTTGGTCTCTTGACGTTTCTATAAGAGATGGAATGTAAAGTTTTCTTGATAATCTGAAAAATTCGTTGAAACGAGAAACTCATTTAGACTAGAAAATGACATTTTTACATTTAACTCGACTTGCTCATTGGGTATAACTATATAACTATAGAGAAATCTTGCCGTATACAATATATAGAAGGAAAGGAGCTGGTCGCCAGATCGGACCAAGGAAACTATGTTTCTGTAGATCTTTCCATTGCCGATACTATCTATCGATCTAATATAACTTAAATATAAATCTTTAAAGGATGCGATCGTCAGGTAGGACGAAGGAAACTATGTTTCCATTAGTCTTTCCATTGTTGATACAATCTGCCGGTTGTAACTCCTGGCAGAAGGAGGCGGCGTGAAATAAATTGCTTTGACCAGGAACACCGCGCACCACCTAGTCAAGGAATCATACTTAGTCTGAAGTCCGTAAGCCAGAAGACTCGTTAGGCGCTTATCCCGGATTCATGGCGTGAAGCGACTGAGAGTAAAGTACTCTCCCCTGGACAGGACGCAAGTCCATCGCAGGGTTAAACCCCCAAGTATTGCTGGTACCCATTTTCAGTTAAGTATACTGGAGCAACGTGAAATGAAGTGTTTTGCTCAAGAACACAATACGCACCCTAGTCCAGGAATCGAACCCATGATATTATTATCGTAACACCTCTAGCACTAGGTGACGCGCTTCGACACACTAGACCATGTGCCTTCACCCAAAGTTATGTTTGCTTAGCAATATGTTATGATTGTTTTTATCAAAGTCGAGAAACAGGCAGAGAATCAGTAACGTCATGAATTTCCCCTGAAGTAGACGTGATGATGGACGGTTATGTCTTAACCAGAATATCATTGAAAATTTATGTCATAACAGATAAATGTTTTCTTTTAGCGACAAATTGAATTGTTCATGTGTTACTTTCAAATTATTTCCAATCTCTTTAGTCTTAACAGATAATCCTTTCCATATCTCAAGCGCCTTTGAAAGAAGGCGGCCAATTGGTAGAATAGTTAAAGCGTCGGGTTAAAAATGGCTCGGTATTTGTTCCGGTTCACTGTTCCCTGAGTTCAATTCCGATCATGGTCATCTATGTGTTTTATCTATTAAAGATCGATAAATAAAGTGGCAGTATAATACTGGGATTTGTTCTCTGTCTGTGTGTCTCTCTGGAAGAAATAGGCTGCGTTCCGACCTGCAGAGTGATGGGCTCCACCACGTTTTAAACGTAGGCGAGATAAGCATAGAAAGAAAAGTCACATACCATGTGTACCATGTCATCTTAAAGACTCACGCAACTTTGACATATGATCAATTTTAAAAATGAGGCGGCGAATTGTCAGGGTCGTTTGAATGTTGGAACTCTTTGCTGTATTCGTTCTGGATATATATATATATTTATATAGATATATACATATATAACGAAGGAGGTGTGGTAAGGAATCAGATGGACCATAACGCACCAGACTACTCAATACTTAGGGTGGTAGAGTGGGTAATAGGAAAAAGTTTAACCCCGACGGCAGAGCTCAATCCGTTTCGACGGCTATTTCTGGACTAAATTAGAATTTTTAGCGTGGTAAATAAATAGCCGAACCTTTCAAGGGGTAATTCCTTATATGGAAATGAATTCAAAAATGGCTAACAACCATCACGTGGCTAGCGGTCAAGGCAGAAATTTGTGATTGTATACATATACCCCTTTGATTTTAATATATACTCCCGTAAGGTTGAGTAAAACTTTAGGCAGTATCTGGCTGCGCTTTCTAGCAGCCAGCCTACTCGCCGACAGGCAACCAATCACAAATTTCTGCCTTGACCGCTAGCCACGTGATAGTTCTTAACCATTTTTGAATTCATTTCTGGCGGGGATCACGGTAGAAACTTCAGTTCAAAATCGAGGCGTCTCTTGATGAATTCCAAGCATCGTGGATAAATTCAAGATCGGGTATATCCACAGAAAAGGAACGAAACTACCGGTAGTCGAGACTAGAGGAATTTTAGTAAAGTTTATATGCATTTTTTCTTCAAACTTCTATTTTATAACTAACTCCGTGTAGTTGATTATTTGTCTAGTCAATTTCTACGGTCTAAAAGAAATAACTAGGTAAATTTTATCTGGCTGTCCCTCGTGGAAGATAGTCTGTATCATTTTTCTATTATTTCTTCATAGTTACATTTTAAACTTATAGCCTCGTTTAAATGATTATTTATGCGGTTGATTTATATGGACTAGGGAGAGGAAATACTGTATATATTTTATCTAATAATTCTTCAAACTTTCAATTTTTATATATATATATATGTATATGTGTGTGCGTGTGTGTATGTGTGTGTGTATACATGTGTGTACGTATGCATACTTACATTTATGTATCAGCTGTGCTAGGGTGAGAAACAAAATTCTAATGTTATTTATATATATAACGTCGAAAGAGATAGAAGGCTAAACAATGGAAAATGGACTGTAAGATGAGGTAACGAAAAGTAAAAGTAAGTTACCTGGTAATCTTTGTTTTGTTTTGTTGTTCTTTTATCTGTCCAATATTTCGGCACCTAAAAGTCCCTTCATCAGGGTTTAAGGCACTTTCAGTGGATAATGTTCCAATTTCCTCTCTTTGGGATAATTTTTGATTTTGATTTAAATCTTTTTAAAAGTCATTTTCAAGCGTTTTTTTAATGGTTATTTCGCTTTCCACATGAATGACGTCAATTGCCAATATCAATTTTCTTTTTTGTGTGAGATGTTTAGTTTGTGTACCTCTGGGTGGGTCTTGTCAAGTACTGTGTGCTGAGTTCTAATCTATTATTTATTTCTATCACTGGCTTTAATGGTAATGGTAATATGTTGGTTGATGTTTCTACATTTGTCAATGTGTTTTTTCAATGAGGATGCGTGTGTGATGAGATGTTCGATAATGTGAGTGTGGAGTGCTCGAGTCATGCTACCAATGTAGAACTCCTTACATTTGTTGCATTCAATCTACAACTCCTTACATTTGTTGCATATACCACATGTATCCACTGGCACATACCTGTATCGCGGATAGGGCAGTTAGTCAGCGAGCATTGAATATGTTGTCTCTGGATTGCTTTTTAGACAGATATCCATGCAGTGAAGGGCCGGAGTGTGCTAATTGTATGTCCAGTCCTTCTTTGCGGATAGCTCTGCAGATAGCTGTGGTTTTGCTTTCGCTGAAATGTGGTAATTTCATGAAGCAGGTTTTAGAGGACGTCTTATGCCTGCGGCACCTTCGATTTTTAAGTCGATTCATTGTGGATGTTGTTCGTCTTCAGTATATCTATGAAGTGTGCAGTGTGAGTGTTCTGGTCCTCTGTCTTACTACATTTATTCCGGATACGTGTAAGTTCATTTCTTATGTATCCGGTTTTAGCACCAAAGGGCACGGCTGTTCTATAATGCACTAACAGGTCTCTGCTGGCAGCTTTCCTATAGGAGTTGGTGTATATAGTACCTTCATCTGTTACTCTAAGTTAGAAGTCCAGCAGAGACAAGGAACTATTTTTATCGGGGTGCTCTATGTAATCTTATGTTGTTATCTATGTTTGAAAATGTCGTAGATATTATATCGGCCTCTTCACGGGATGATGTATGTCATCTATGTATCGGGTCAAGAGGACACACGAGCGACGGTTGTTGAACGTCCGACGTTCCAGTTGGCTCATATAGGTGATAGCTAGAAGGCCTGAAAGACTGGATCCCGTGGGTAGGCCTGCTGTTTGTTTGTATCTGTGGTGGTAGAAAGTGAAATATATATTTTCTACGATGACGGATAGAAGCTTGTGGAGTGAGGGCGAAATAGTATATGTTGTATGAAATGATGCACTCAGTCACTAGGTTGACTGTTGGATGAGCAGGTACTGTCGAGGCTAAAGGCATATCTGTTGAGTTAGATTGGAGTTGGTTAGATTAGAGTTGATGTAGTCTTTGTATGACTTCGTCGGAGCTGCTGATATAACCAGGGAAAGTAGCAAGCATAGACTTGAGGATCAGAGAGAGGAACCAGGAGATTTTATAGAGGAGTCCTTCTATACTCGAGACAATTGGTCTAATCTGTAGATTAACACTGTTTTTGTGGGTTTTAATGAAGTGGTAGAACGTTGGTAGTCTGCTGTTTCTGGTGGTGAGGTTATTTTTATATTTGTTGGGGAGTTGTCTACGTCTGCAGATATCCGTCCAGGTGGTGTCGATGTGATCTTCTATCTGGGATGCAGCTATGTCTGTCACCGTTGTTAAGGTGCTCATATGCTAAGCTGTTGTATGTCTCTCTCGAGATGACGCAGAATTCTGTCCCTTTGTCGGAAGGGAGATATACGAGGTCCTTCTCTCGCATGTTGTTTAGAATGAGGTGTTCTTTCCTGGAGAGGTTAGGGAGTACCGTCTTATGTTTCATTAATAATCTAGAAATAGACTGCTTAAGTCTGGAGAGACTGATGTCAAGCTCCCGGTTGATAGGCGGTGGAGAGAGTGGGTGGTGTGGTCTAAGTGGTATATAGGAAATTTAGTGTTGTTCATCACAGTAGTAGTGTTTATTACTGAGAGCCATTTGAGTTGGTAGGCAGCCCGGCAAAATCTGGCTTCAAGATTTAGTTTCATCCTGTCGTCTAGTCACTGAGTTAATATCAATTTGGGGCCAAGGCTGAGGAGTTTAAGTTCTTTGTGTGATAGCGATCCTGTCAAATCTGTGACGAGAGTTGTGGTATTATTTGAAGTGTCAGTGACCTCAGTGGTGGTAGTTCCTTGACTGTCTCTGTTGTTGTAGTGTGAAGAATTGCTGATGCGGTGGTGTTTCTTGCAAAGCCATAGGAATTTTCCTTTCAGGCATGCGTCGGATATCATGCTGATGAAACCTTTCCAAATGCCTGATATGATGCTTGTAAGTTGTTCACGTTTCATATTCGTATAGCAGGGCTGTAAGAACTAAGGCCTCATACACAAAGAACTTTGTGTTTTTCATGATACCCCAATCTGGCCAGACTCGCTTCTCAAGCTTCCCAAAGGCAAGTCTCGCTTTCGCAATCCTGTGATCTATTTTTGCATCAAGGATATCATTTCTACAAAGTGTGTACTTCCGAGATACACAAAGCTGTTCACCACCTCAAATCTTTTTCTTCTCACGAAAATATCTGGCTCCACGTACACTTCCCCAATTGGTGGAGTGTACGTGATCTTTGTCTTTTTTATATTAACATTTAGTTCAAACAGTGCATGCATTGGAGAAGGTGTCCAATATCAACTGCATGCCACACATCTGTGTGACATAAAATCTGTATCATCAACGTACAGGAATTCCCTGACAAGAATGCCAAATGTTTAGGACTTGGTATTAAAACATCTTAGCTTAAAGACTTTACCAGAGGTTCAAATTCGCAAGTAAATACCGATTTCGAAGTCTTGGAATGGATATATCAGCTGCACGGCAAAGTAGATGCAGAACAGAGTGGGTGCAGGTATGTCACCTTGGTTGACACCGTTTTCCACTGACATTGGCTATGAAAGTGTCCTATTGAAGATACATACATACATACATACATACACACATACATACATACATACATACATTCATGTTACATGTTAGTAATTGTCTCAATACAAATCTTGAGAAGCTAGGCTTAACAGAAACAGAAAGAACACAACTAGTTAGGAAATTACAACTACAATCCATTAATGGAACTGTAAAAGTATGTAAAAGATTCCAAACATTTTGCATCTAATAACTGCATATACACATGTACAGATACAAAGCGTATGCAGATGCACACATACAACTCAAAATATCCACATCCACACATACAATAACATCCATACCTGCACACACATACATGCAGACATGCAGACATATCTACCTAGTTGATGTTGTGTAAATTCCAATGAGAGAGTCTTGTAACTATGTTAGAACCAACTCTCTCTATTGGCAAACATTTGTGAAATTATAAAACCAGAAGAACATACATACATATATACATAACTGTTTCTACTTTAGGCACAAGTCCAGCAACTACCCAGTGCATTACTGGTACTTTATTTTATCGACCCCGTAAGGATGAAAGGCAAAGTCAACCTCGGCGGGATTTGAACTCAGATCGTAAAGGGACGTAACTATGCTGGAAAGCATGGCGTCCGACCCTCTACTGATACTGCCAATCCACCGCCCTCAATAATTGTTTCTACTTTAGGCACAAGGCCAGCAATTACCCAGTGCATCACTGGTACTTTACTTTATCGACCCCGTAAGGATGAAAGGCAAAGTCAACCTCGGCGGGATTTGAACGCAGATTTTAAAGGGACGTAACTATGCTGGAAAGCATGGCGTCCGATCCTCTACCGATACTGCCAATCCACCGCCCTTTCATACATATATACATAACAAGGGCCTTCTGTAGTTTCCATCTATCAAATTCCACTCACAAGACACAGGTCAACCTGAGCCCATCGCAAATATATTTGCCCATAATGCTGTGCATTGGGATTGAACACAGAACTACGTGGTTGTAAAACGGACTCCTTTACTACACAGCCATAACATTTTAATTTTTCTTTTCTGTATAGTCACCAGTTCCAAATATTTTTGGTTAAATGCTAAAATGTTTGCGTTGGATATAAACACTTCAAGTTAATTGCATTACATTCCTACTTCTAACATCCAAGTACAGATTCAGTAATTAAATTTAAAAGGGACGGGGAGAATATGGTCGGTTGTAACTTACGTAAATCAACAAAACTATTCCTGTATAGTTTGCGTGTTGTCTTCATATTTTTGAAGGCGGCGAAGCTGTAAAGTCGTTAAAACGTCGGATTAAATACCTTGGTATTTCCTCCAACTCTCTGAGATCATATCCCGCCAATGTCAACTTTACTTTCATCATTTCGAGGTCGATAAATGAAATACCATTCAACTACTGGATTAGATTTTTCTTCTATATCTCTTACTCAACTTCTCTCTATCACTCTCACTCATTCTCTGGAAGAGATGATCTGTGTTTCGACCTGGTTTAAAATGACTCGCCCTACGCCAGGATGGTGTTCCTTATCTTCATAATGGCGGGGATTGGCAGTATCGGTAGAGGGTTGGACGCCATGATTTGACGCATAGAGTTACGGCCCTTGTCATTCTGAGTTCAAATCCCGCCAGGGTTAACTTTGCCTTTCATCCTTACGGGGTCGATAAAATAAAGTACCAGTAATACACTGGGTAATTGCTGGCCTTGTGCCAAAAGTAGAAACAATTATTAACCATTTTAAGTTAAACTGTCGTGATAATTTCCCCACTATACGCTTGAAAAAAAGTAATGAATTTTCATTTAGACACAATGTTTTGGGGAGTGTTGGTGTAAAGTCGAATAAACCTACCGAGTACTTGGTTGGTAGTTTATCAACCACAGAAGGATGGAGAGCAAAGTTGGTCGCGACGGAATTTGAATTGAGAACGTAGAGTCGGAACAAATACCTCCATATATTCTATCCGACGCTTAAATGACTCTGCCAATTTACATGAAAATAATTTTTTTTCTAACATTGGTACACGGCTAGTAATTAGGAGGAAGACGAAAGTCTATATTGACCACAGTAATTAACTGGTACTTTATTTTAACGACCCCGGAAGGACGAAAAGCAAAGTTAACCTCGGCGGGATTTGAACTCCGAACGTAGTAAATCGTAACTAAGTACCGCAAATCATTTTGTCCGACGTTCTACCCATACTGCCAATCTATCGCCCTAATACATAATAAATAATTGTTTCTACTTTTGGCACAAGGCCAGCAATTACCCAGTACATTATTGGTACTTTATTTTATCGACCCCGTAAGGATGACAGGCAAAGTTGACCTCGGCGGGATTTGAACTCAGAATGGAAAGGGCCGTAACTCTATACGTCAAAGCATGACGTCCGACCCTCTACCGATACTGCCAATCCACCGCCCAATACATAACAAATAATGGTTTCTGATTTAGGCACAAGGCCAACAATTTTGGAAGGGGAAAGTCGATTAAATCGACCCTAGTACAGTACTGTACTTTATTTTATCGACTCCGTGAAGATGAGCAGCAAAGTAAACCTCGATGGGATTTGAACTCAGAACATAAAGGGGCGTGACTCTATGCCACAGAGCATGTTGCCCGATGCTCTACCTATACTGCCAATACACCATCCTCATACATAAGAAATAATAAAGACAACAATAGGAATTTGGTGGTATTTTTGTGTTATTCACTTATTCCTTCGGATTCTACAGTTTCACTGTATAGTGGAGAGATTTTTTATATGAAATATTTCCGTGTTGTAAGTAGGTCAGTGTGAACCTAATTCAATTCTGTCTGAATAAAAACTACAGATTCGCCAGAGATGCCACCATTACTATCCATGACGTCACTTGTTTCCGGTGGAATATATATATATATATATATATATATATATATATATATATATATATATATATGAAGTAAAAGCCATACAAGTTTTTATATTTCGTATATTTTACGTGTTGGGAATCGTTTCAAGATTGAGTTAACTGACAACTTCCCATCAAAGTTTGGTTCTTTAACAGACTTTGAAATTGATGTGGCTCCGAGCATCTTCAACTAGTTTGACGCCAGTAACAAAAAATCTGGTGAGTTATTGGACAGCAATACTATTAAAAACTCAGTTATTAAGGGTGGCCAGATATTTTTTGAGTATACTTGCGGTTATCTCTTATAATTACATCAAGTTACTTTTCGTCTTGCTTCTTCATATCTCTGAAATATAAATGAATCTATTTCTTTTCTTTGTTGACCTTCTTATAACATTATCGTTAATATTCCCCTCTCTGTTTCCTACCGCCGTCCGATTTCATAATGTCAATTTACTATTCTAGAGATAAAGAACAACAATACATACAAACAATAATTAATATGAAGCAGATTTTGTCGAACCTTTTTTTTACTGATTATATTCTAAATACTTTCTTAAGTATAATTGGTCATTACCAATAACATATAATATAATTGCAGGCACATAGCTTAGTGGTTAGAGCATTGGACTTGCAATTGAGAGGTTGAGTTCGATTCTCGGAGTAGATGATGCGTTGTATCCTTGAGCAAGACACCTTATTTAACGTTGCTCCAGTTCACTCAGTTGTAGAAATGAGTTGCGACGTCACTGGTGCCAAGCTGTATCGGCCATTGCCTTTCCCTTGGACAACATCGGTGACGTGGAGAGGAGAGACTGGTATGCATGGGCGACTACTGGTCTTCCACAAAACAAACCTTGCCAAGGCTTGTGCCTCGGAGGGAAACTTTCTAGGTGCAAAACCATGGATATTCGTGACCGAGTGGGGCCTCTAAATAATACAATTGGTCGATTTCGCAGGGTCGTTAGAACGTTGGATATTTGTTCCGGGTCGCTACTTTCTGAGTTCAAACTCTGCTGGAGTTCATTTTGTTTTTCATCATTCGGGGTCGATGAAAAAATACTGGACAGCTCTCATTCCTTCCAATTGTTACATCCTGGGTGTTCCGTTGGATCAAAGGAGGAAGGGTCGAGAGGATATCTGTAATTGCTCGCGACTGCATGGACACCTAAAATACTTAACGAAAGCATAGTACATACTATCAAGTCATACCCGATGCAACTGACAGCTGTAGTTTAATTGATCACTGTCAGACAAAACACTATGTTGTTGGAACTCCATTGGTCCCGACAACGAGTGTTTTGTTCAATTAACAGACGGTCTGCTCGTGAAATTAACGCTTAAGTGGCTGATGAGCATTCCATAGACACGTGTACCTGTAACGTAATTCTCAGGAAGATTCAGCGTAGCAAAGTGTGTGATAAGGCTGACCCTTTGAATTACAGGTGCAGACCATATTGTATTATAGTGCAAGTGGCTGAGCATTTCACAAACACGTGTACTCTTACAGTAGTGATCAGAGAGATTCAGCATAATAAAGTGTGACAAAGCTTCGAATTACAGGTGTAACTAATTTTACCCAGCTGGGGGTACTAGACCAACGTTCAATAAAGTGCCTTGCTTAAGGACTAAACGTGACGCCGGGAATCGAACTAATGACCCAATAAATGAGCCAAACACTTTAACATCTAAGCCACGTCCTTTCAGGAATATCGATAGAGAGCAACACTAATGATAAAGTATGAACGTAACGTCTTTGGTTAAGAAGTCTAACATCCTGTTAGTTCAACCAGCTGTAGTTCTTTCCAGTTAAATTATACACCACATCAAAACGGTAAACAGGCCAACTCGATCACAAGGAAAGAAAACAAAATTTCTGTTACTTCTTACACTCATTCAGCGATTTCCTTTAAAAAAATATTTTTATTATGAGATCTGAGACGACGGTTGTTTTTATTTGAAAAAAATAATGTTGCAAATTTAGCATCATTGAAATATGATATTAAAAAATTCAATCCAAGAAAATTAATTATATTTTCGTCAGAAATAGATACAAAACTGTTTCCAGCACCTGAGTGGATATAAAGTTACTAAAACTTTCGTCCCAGTCTAATTATCACCACAAACATTGGCATAACCTTATGAATCAAACAAAACTATGAAATCTACAAGAACTTAAGGATTGCCCATAGAAATAATGTTTCTACTTTAAATTACTCTATAATTGAACATCTTTTAATTACCTTCTCCGCTATACTTGCTATTTGCATCTGTTTATGAACCTTAAACAAATAGTCTTTCGTATATTACCAGCCGAGACTGGTTTTAGTTTCTCACTGGACAAATAGACCAGTGGTTAAACTTCTCTCTCTACTCCCCTTTTACATCCCTTCTTTTTTCTATCTCCATATATATATATTATGGTTATTGTTAATCAGCCATAATTGATAGCTGATTAATAATATTATTAGTAAGAGTTATTCCCCTTTCATTACGAAAACAAAACGTCATTATTACCTCTTGCACCTAACGAGATCTCACGTTAATAGCGTCGGCCAACTGAAAGATAACGATGCATATAACACTGCTAACGCACAATCTGACACAAATGCGAAGTTTAAAACCGGAGGTAGCAACATTTATGTGTTGAAGACAATAACCATAATATTTTAGCTCTGTTCTTCGCATAGAGCGCTCTATTCCTGTTATCTGTTCGATAGAACCTTTCAACACTAATCAAACTGCTCCCGGCGGAGAGTGATCGATGTAAAGATTTGCACCAAGATTGGTGCAAATGGGAAGTTGAGCACTCTAAAGATACAAAGATACAAACCAACACACAGCATGATGGAGTTATATGAGATCGACTATTTCACAAAGAATATACCAACACCAACCAATAAAACTTACAACAAATCATTTCAAGTCAAGTCTATTTCCTCCTAGAGCTAGAGAACTAGCACCATTTGAAGCGGACTTACTACATCTGATTAATGATACAACATTCCAAACTAAACTTTCACATGTTCTCAACAAATTTAAATCTTCTAATAATACATTTGTCTTCTTTGATAAAAAAAAAATTTACACGAAGTTTTATTAAGTAATTAACTAATACTTAATAATACCACTAATAAATAACAAAAAGTTAAACCTATCAACTATAACACGATTAATAATGAGGCTAAAGATATCGCTAAATACTTAAAGATAGATAAACGAATGGGAAGCTTAACCAAACGCAATGTTTATATCACTTTGAAAGATCATAAAAATGACTTTAATAATAGACCTAGTTTTAGATTAATAACCCCACTAGAAGATCTACGATAGGGCTAGCTAGTAAGAAGATAGAACCTTTCAACACTAATTACGCACACACACATCTGTATATATATATATATATATATATATATATATATATATATATATATATATATATATATATATATATATATATATATATATAAATGTATATATAGAGTATTTTGCAATACACTGTATGCTTAATTGAAAGCATTTTGAAGACCTTACGCCATTGTTTTAAAGTAGTGACAGTGTCACTTACTTCAATTTTTAGCAAACAAGGGGAGATAAGCTGACAGAGCTCTGTTTCGTACTTGTTGGTATTTATCAAAGCTCACTACTCCTATTTGCTGAACACTGAAGTAAGTGACACTGTCACTACTTTAAAACGATAGCGTAAGGTCTTCAAAATGCTTTGAATTGAGCATACAGTGTATTGCAAAATATACTATATATACATTCATATATATATCGCTAATTCAGAGCACCAATTCTAATTTTCAATTTTTGCTGGACCGCCAACAGCTCTGTATAATCTCTTCCTGATTATTACTGGAATTCTATAAGAATCCAACATTCATAATTTTCAGCAAACAGGAGGAGTGGTGACAAGTACGTGACAAACCTCTTCTCGAATAATTTCAATTGATTATTCTTGAAAAAATATAGTCTCGTATAAATAGAATTTATAAAATAGGCCAAAATAAATTTTGCTGTTCGTAATAATGTTTTCGAGATTAGGTTGGGCTCATTTCTATGAGCATAGTAAAATGAACAAATAAGCTTTTGTCCATCCTTCTAATAATGTGATTCGAGTTAACAAAATTCTGCTCGATCTATTGATAATAATCTTTAAAATATCAAAGACTTTATTTCACTAGTTCCAAAGAATATAAATGTTTGCTTAAATAAATTGTGTTGCTCATAATAAATGTTACATAAACACAATTTAATGAAGGAGAACGGGCTGATTCAGTTTTGCTGGAGTTCGTGTAGGACGAGGCATTATGTCTTTGATCTGTCATAACTTACTATCGCGAACTGAAATATCAATAACAAATTGTGGAATACAAAAAGAAAAATAATGTTGCCACGTTCGTGTACTATTTATATGAATATGTATGATTTATATGAGTATGTGTACCCTTGTAAATATGTCTAGAAGTCCCATGTAGGAAGAAATAAATTTTGAAACCATCATTTGGCATTCGGAAATCTTATCCATGCACCAGTGAAATTTATTTTATAGTTGACTGACTGACTGTATGTATGTATGTTCTTCTGGTTTTATAATTTCACAAAGTTTTACCAATAGAGAGAGAGTCGGTTTCTAACATAGACATAATACTCTCATTGAAATTTACACAACATCAACTAGGTATGTATGTATGTATGCATGTGTAGATATGGATGTTATTGTATGTGTAGATGTGGATGTTTTGAGTTGTATGTGTGCATGTGTATATGCTTTGCATCTGTATATGTGTATATGCAGTTATTAGATGCAACATTTTTGGAATGTTTTACATATTTTTACTGTTCCATTAATGGATTGTACTTGTAGTTTCCTAACTAGTTGTGTTCTTTCTGTTCCTGTGAAGCCTAGCTTCTCAAGATTTGTATTAAGGCAGTTATTAACATACCCCAGGCATAAATCTGAAGGTGTAATCAGGGTGGAGTATCTGCAGATTTCTCATCAGTTCTGCATAAATGTTCTCCTTTTCACTAATCTTTGATATTATATTGGCATCTGCTGGGCAGCTAATTTCCACTACTGTGCATGCTTTCTTCTGTATGTCTGTCTGTATGTATGTATGTATGTATGTATGTATGTATGTATGTATGTATGTATGTATGTATGTATGTATGTATGTATGTATGTATACATTTAATGCTAGAGTGGGTAGGGATTTTAACACATGGAATGTAATCGGAAGGCATGGGGTGGGAAAGTGTAACAACAATGGTATGCTCCTGCTGCAGATGTGTGAGGAGCTGGATCTGTGTGTTACCAACACCATGTTCCAACAAAAGAACAAATTCAAGACCACATGGATGCATCCTGCATCTAAGGAATGGCATCTTTTGGACTACGTCCTAGTCAGGATGCGTGACAAACAGGATGTGCAGTGTGTTCGTGCTCTTCGTGGAGCTGAGTGCTGGACGGACCACCGCCTGGTACGCGCAAAAGTGAAACTAATCACTAAACGTAAAATCCGGGCTCCTGGTGTTGCCCTGCCCAAAAGATTGAATGCTGCTCATCTTAAGGATAAAAATGTGAAGAGGACATTGGAAGGAGAGATGCAGGCTGCAGATCTTGGTGAGGATTGGCCGACCCTTAAAAAGTCGGTTTATGATGTAGGCAGGCGTGTTCTGGGATTGGTGCAGAGAAAACATCAGGACTGGTTTAATGAGAATGATGTACATATAGAAGACTTGTTGGCTGATAAGAGGCATGCTCTGTCACGCTACTTGACGGCAAAACCACAGGAGAGGAATACGTTGCATGAGGAACTCAAGGATGTAATATCACGTGTTAGGCGGAGTCTTTCTCAGATGAAGGATCAGTGGTGGAGTGAGAAGGCTGGTGAGATACAAACTGCGTCAGATTCCAATAACACAAAGCTGTTGTACAGGTCTATGGACCGTCTTCTTCTCTGGTGACACCGCTTCGCAGCAAGGATGGCAAAGAACTTCTTCGTGACTCACAAGGAATTCTACGAAGGTGGCGAGAGCACTTTGATGATCTTTTGAATCAGCCGTCTGTCGTCAGTGAAGATTTCCTCAATCTCATTCCAGAAAGTCCTGTGAAAGTAGCTCTCGCAGAACCTCCGACGATTGTGTAGGTTGCAGTGGCTATTTCGAAGCTGAACAGTGGAAGATCTCCAGGTATGGATGGTATACATGCTGAGCTCCTACAATATGGTGGTGAGAGACTCCTGCAACATCTTCACTCTTTGTTTGGCAGGATATGGGCTAATGAATCCGTACCTGAGAACTGGAGAGATGCAGTAATGGTGGTCTTGTACAAGGGAAAGGATAACAGGAATGATTGTGGGAACTACAGAGGTATATCATTGCTTTCTGTCGTAGGGAAAGTTTTATGTAGGGTGCTTCTGGACCGTCTGCTGACACACATTGCAGATTGTGTTCTTCCTGAAAGTCAATCTGGTTTTCGTGCTGGACGCGGCACTACTGATATGATCTTCTCAGCTAGACAGCTCCAGGAGAAGTGCATGGAACAAGGATTGGATCTGTATCAGGTTTTTGTCGATCTGACAAAAGCTTTCGATACTGTTAACAGAGATGCATTATGGAAAGTTCTCCAGAAACTTGGTTGCCCTGATAAGTTCCTTGCTTTAGTTAGGTCTTTCCATGACGACATGACGGCTTGGGTTAATGTCGGGGGTAACATGTCGGAGCCTATCTCAGTAAAAAATGGAGTGAAACAGGGGGATATTCCAGCACCGACCCTGTTTGCCATATACTTTGCAATGGTTTTCTGTATTGCATTCAGGAATTGCGAGCATGGTGTTTACATCCGATATCGAACCTCAGGCAGCATATTTAACATCAGGCGCTTTGCTGCAAAGACAAAAGTATTTACATAAATCATAAGAGACCTCTTGTATGCAGATGATTGCGTTCTTGTAGCGCACATAGAGTGATATGCAGCACATTTTGAATGCATTTTCTGACGCTTGCACTGCCCTAGGATTGACTGTCAGTCTCAAGAAAACCGTCGTCATCTACCAACCTGCCCCTGGTAAGCAGTACACTGAACCAAACATCTATGTGTATGGTAAACGACTTGGAGTGGTTGATCAGTTTGTCTACCTGGGAAGCACTGTCAATCGATTCAGCAACCTTGACAGTGAGATCTCACTTAGGATTAGGAAAGCAAGTGATGCTTTCAGAAAGCTAGAAAGGCGACTCTGGGGTTGGCGAGACATATGCAGGAGGACAAAGGTAAAGGTGTACAGGGCATGTGTGCTCTCCTGTCTTCTTTATGCCTGCGAGACCTGGGTCACATATCGACACCACCTTAAGCAATTGGAGCGTTTCCATCAGATGTGTCTCAGACGGATCCATGGCGTTCACTGGAGGGACCACATCAGTGATGTCGAGATTTTGGAAAGCTCTATGTGTGACAGTATAGAAGCTCTTGTGCGTAAGCAACGACTCCGTTGGAGTGGTCACCTTGCCAGGATGAAGGATTCTAGAATACCAAAACAACTCTTTTATGGAGAGTTGGTTAAAGGAAAACGACCGCCACATAAACAAAAAAAGAGGTATAAGGATTCCTTGAAAGCCTCTCTGAAAGCCGCTAAGATCTCTGCTGATACATGGGAAAATATTGCTGCTGATCGTAATAAATGGAGAAAGAGTGTATATGAGGGAAAAGTTGCCTTTGAGGCATCTCGAATCGCATACGAGAAAGTAAAGCGGGATGTGAGGAAGGGCATTGCTGTTGCACATCCAGACGGCGAGGGTCCTCCTATGGTGCTGACATGCAGCGTCTGTGCGAGACTCTGCCTAAACAAAGCTGGACTCGAAAGTCATCTTCGCAGTCATAAAGTAAGACCACTGGTTGACTACCAGGCTGCTGTTGGAGATGCTACTCATCATGCTTGCCAAACATGTGGTAGAGAATGTAAATCAGCAGGAGGGCTCAAGCGACATGCAAAAGTACACGAACTCCAACCACAGCCGACTATTCCCAGTGAATGTTTTGGTTGCCGACTCTGTGCAAGACATTTTAGATCATTGGCTGGGCTAAAAAGCCACATTCGATCGCAGCGCTGTTAGTTGCTATTGTGTGTGTGTGTAGATGTGTTTGTGTGTGTGAGTGTGTGTGTATATATATATGTATATGTATATTATTATTGTTGTTGTCGTTATTATTATTGTTGTTATTATTATTATTATTGTTGTTATTAATGTATATGTGTGTGTGTGTATGTGTGTGTATATGTGTATATGTATATGTGTATATATATATATATATATATATATATATATATGAATAAAGTTAGTCCTTCATCAGTGATCTTCCAACCATCATTGGTATTTCATAGCTTTAAAGACCATATACCTCCGGTTGGTGCGAGCAACGGCTAAAAAAAGTCGTTGGGACACGTAATTAAAGGGGACACGAGTGTAAACAAACAAAATGGTGAAGCAACGGAAGGTGTGGAAGAAGGAGTCAAGTCCCAAATTTCTTCTTCCACACTTTCCGTTGCTTCACCATTTTGTTTGTTTACACTCGTGTCCCCTTTAATTACGTGTCCCAACGACTTTTTTTAGCCGTTGCTAAAGGTAGTAGCGAGATGACATTCTTTCGCAGCTGGCAACAATGTGGCTTACGTCCTCGATCTTTGTTTTACATAGCCTACATTTATTGTCAGCTGCTGACCCTCCTCTTTTGTGCAGCAGATATTTGGTAGGGAGTTCTTGTTCCTGTATTGCATAGAGATATCCCTCAAGGTGTGATGTCATAAACTTGTCGGAACGCCATGCCAGGCTTTTTGAGTGGTTTATCCCCTCTATGGTCTGTGTTTTACGCCTCAAGTATCCATGCAGAACCTTTTCTGTAAATTGGTCAATTTTTTCATCTTGTTTGAACATTGAATAGGATCTTCCGATTTCTCTGGGTGAGAGATTTATATGAGGCTTTATTCCATATCTCTCCTCCAGATCAGTCGCTATTCTAATGATATTTTTTTTTATGCTCATAAACTTGGGCAAGATGGTTGCCAACCTTTTTCCTCTGTTGAAGGTGTTGCTTCAGTGTTACTATCCGGGTCCCATATGTTGTTAATATGGATTTTAGACCCCGGCCACCTTCCTTGCCTGAGAAGTATAACCTATCCACATCACCATTGATGTTAAAGTTCCCAGTAACACTGAGAAGTTTGCGAGTTCTAACATCCATCTCACTTAGTTCTTGCAATGACCAGTTCAGCAGACCAAATGTTGGCGTTAGTATTGGCACAGCATAAGTATTGTGGGCAATGTATTTGTTGTATGCTGACAGTTCTGATAACCATATTTTCTTTACTCTTCTGAGGTATTCAGTTCTGGTTCTCTCCTTTTTTTATGGGTCCATCATATCTGACATTCTCGTCCTGTCCAAGATATATGTAGTTGTCACCTGACTGTAGAGGTTGTATTGTCAGGCCGTTCATCTCTAGATTTCTAGAGGAGGGCACAGCTCTTCCACGTTTTACTGCCAAATATGCACACTTGGACTCACCAAATTTCATTTTGATGTCTGTTGAAAATTGTGTAATGAGGTCCAATTGTTTCTTGATGTCATTGATATTTGGCCCATACAACTTCAGGTCATCAACAAAGAAAAGATGGGAGATACTTCTGGACCCACCCCTTTGTCCACCTTGTTTCCTGAGTAGGTAAGATAGTGGATTTAGTGAGAGAGCGAAGAGTAGCACTGACAAGCTATCACCCTGAAAGGTGCCATTCTGGTAATGTATCTTATCAGTCTTAACTTGCTCCTTCTCACCTCTAAGGATCAAATTGGTGTACCAGTTCTTGGTCAGGCGTTCAACAGCAGCTACCAATGGTTGTGGGACTTTGACTAACTGTAAAGCCTTAATAATCCACCCATGAGGTACACTATCAAATGCTTTTTGATAGTCCAGCCACACCACAGTCATGTTTCTGCGATTCTTTGTTGTTTTTTCCTGAATCATTTTATTAGTTAGTAGGTGATCTATGCAACCCCACACCCCCCTCTTTCCACCAGCTTGCTCGGGTGTTTTGATGTTGTTGGTAGCACAGTGATCCTGTAAGAACAGGTTAAGGCACCCAGTATATAATTTATACATGATATTTTGGCAGGCTATTGGGCGGTAATTTTTAGCAAGGGTGGTTTGGCTATTTTGGGGAATGAGGAGAGTAGTGGCAGTTGATAACCATCTGGGCAGTTCTTGTGTGCCTTTAATGTTTCTGTAAACAGCCGTATGAGATCTTGACGATAGAAAGTGAAATTCTTCAACCAGTATCCTGTAATGAGGTCTGGGTCTGGTGATTTCCTATTCGACATTTTCTGTAGAGCTGTTTCCAGTATTGACCCATCTATGTCATATTGTTTTGTCTGGACATGTTGGCAGAAGTCCTGTTCCAGTTCTTTTAGCCAATTAGTTTATCTGTTGAATCCGTCATCCGTTTCCCATATGTATGTATGTATGTATGTATGTATGTATGTATGTATGTATGTATGTATGTATGTATGTATGTATGTATGTATGTATGTATGTTTGTATGTATGTATGTATTATGTCAGGTCACCAGTTGGTGCTACTGGTAACATGTATCCCAGTACAACCTGTCTTATGGTCGGGTCGTTGGCGACTAAACTGGCAACCCCACCAAGGTTTCTTGGTGAGGAACATCCTGCAGGACTAAAAACAAAACCTGTCAAAGGGCAAAGGAGTTCTTAAGTGTCAATGGCCATCCAAAATCACCGGGAGAGATGTCCCCTTAGTCTTTGTCAAGGCAGAATTCTAGGAGAAGGAAAACTCTGATATAACACCTGCAACCCTGATAGTATCCAATGATGTTGACTTGTTCTTCTTTTTGGTAAATATCATCTTGGTTAAGAGAGTGGGCTGGCTTTGTGCAGTGCCTTTGCTCACTATAAAAGCTTCACGGCACAGGCATTGCTTTATATCTGGAGATCTCTCTGCACTTGTCGTCACATGGTACCATGGACCCAGCACTATGTGTCAATAATTGTCACAAGTGTAGTGTTTGTACCAGAGTTTTCAAGTCGCTGGCTGGACTAAAAAGTCACACTCGTTCAGCGCATTGGTAGGGGTTTCTCCTACATGGATATAAAGTAGTGGCCGTACTCTAAAACGAGTTGGCAGCCACCATGTATGTATGTATGTATGTATGTATGTATGTATGTATGTATGTATGTATGTATGTATGTATGTCAGGTCACCAGTTGGTGCTACTGGTAACATGTATCCCAGTACAACCTGTCTTATGGTCGGGTCGTTGGCGACTAAACTGGCAACCCCACCAAGGTTTCTTGGCGAGGAGGGTGACTTTGGACATCCTGCAGGACTAAAAACAAAACCTGTCAAAGGGCAAAGGAGCTCTTAAGTGTCAATGGCCATCCAAAATCACCGGGAGAGATGACCCCTTAGTCTTTGTCAAGGCAGAATTCTAGGAGAAGGAAAACTCTGATATAACACCTGCAACCCTGATGGTATCCAATGATGTTGACTTGTTCTTCTTTTTGGTAAATATCATCTTGGTTAAGAGAGTGGGCTGGCTTTGTGCAGTGCCTTTGCTCACTATAAAAGCTTCACGGCACAGGCATTGCTTTATATCTGGAGATCTCTCTGCACTTATCGTCACATGGTACCATGGGCCCAGCACTATGTGTCAATAATTGTCACAAGTGTAGTGTTTGTACCAGAGTTTTCAAGTCGCTGGCTGGACTAAAAAGTCACACTCGTTCAGCGCATCGGTAGGGGTTCTCCTACATGGATATAAAGTAGTGGCCGTACTCAAAAACGAGTTGGCAGCCACCATTTACTTATGTACGTATGTATATTCTTATATATTTCACATCGGTTAACATATTTGTATGTTGCATTTAATTTAATTTATTTTGTATTTTTAACTTAATTTATATTCACATATTTCTAAATATTGTTACGTCACATCCAACGCTTCCTTTTTAATTTTTTACTTTCATTGTTTTGAATTAAGAATTAAGAATTAAGAATTTGGCATGATTTTGATATAACGGTGCATTTAAAATAAAGGAAGAACGCCACATTAAATAATTCTAGTACGAGCTTTCCGTATTTTTGTTTATTGAATAATGTATAGGTGATATACCTACAGTTTGGTATCAGCCAGTCAAATTTGTTTCCTCCCAATCATAATAAAGTGAGGAGTGCGGGACTGTGTCCTGAATATATTTTTTTATCCCGTTGATAAAATAAGTCGGATTACTTTGAATAAATAATGAATGAATATTACATAATTTATGTACTCAATTTCGTAGCTGTTGATTAAACATATATATTCTTATATATTTTAAGATTCACTTCTTTTAACATTTTCAAATGTCAATGCCTCCGGTTATGATACAACGGACGCTATATTATAACGCTTATATAAACGTTCATATATTTGCATGGATTGGCAGGTGGTCGGACGCCATGCTTTGACGTATAGAGTTACGGCCCTTGCCATTCTGAGTTCAAATCTCGCCAAGGTTAACTTTGCCTTCCATCCTTACGGGGTCGATAAAATAAAGTACCAGTAATACACTGGGTATTTGCTGGCCTTGTGCCTAACGTAGAAACAGTTATATCATAACTTATATATTGCGTATAATATCAATATGCACACTACACATACTAGCAGAAAACCACCGAAAGGGTGGTTTTTCTGCTAGTTTTCCTAATAACATATTTCATAGAGATAATACATTTTTAGAGACGTAGATTAAGACTATCTTTTAGACAACCTCTAGTCATATCGACCACAGAACTTATAATGTTCAAGTCTGATACTTATTTTATCGATTTTTGTTTTCTCGAACCATTATGTGAAGCGACATAAACGCAAATACGAACATGTGCACCCCCTCCACTCACACACATAAATATAAACGACGGGTTTCTACAGCAGACCCGTCAACTCTCCCCGCCCGTCGGGGAGATATCTCACCCACTTTGGGGTGGTGAGAGATGTATTTTCTTGTGAAAATGGGTATAGTTTTCATTATGTAAAATCTCCCCATTTCGCCTCATTTTCCCCAGTTCTGGGGCACTTTTTTTATGATACTCCCTGTTTGGGATTTAGAGCTTGGGAGGTCTATTCTACTGTTTCTGTCTATCAAATTCCTCTCTCGGGGCATTGATTAAACCGAGGCCATAATATTAGATGACACTTATCCAAGGTACCCCGCAGCTGAACTGAACCCAAAACAATAAAGTTGCAAAGCAAGCTCCTTAGCCACACAATAATAAATGGTAAAATGGAATATATCTGTTTAAAAAAACACCGACATGTAAAATACAAGCTTTTGAAATTTTAAATGTTTTTGTGTCTGTCCACGAATTTCTTTGTTTCCGCTTTTCAAATGTATTTATAAAACGTGTGTAGATATATGACTTTGAATATATTTGTAAAGCGTGTGTATACATATACGTATATATGACGGTGAATATATCTGTATAACATGTGTATATATATGACTTTCAATGTATTTTTAAAATGTGTGTAGATATATGACTTTGAATGTTTTTGTAAAGTGTATATATATATATATATATATATATATATATTATATATATATATATATGACGGTGAATATATGTGTATAACATATGTATGTATATGACTTTCAATGTGTTTGTATAACGTGTGTAAATATATGAGTGTAAATGTATTTGTCTTCAGACTGTTTATCACTACATTAGATGATTCATTGAGAAAAAAGATAATATGTTGTTTCTTTCACTTCGTTGATATTGGAGTTAATCCAAAGATTTGATGTTTTTGTTTGATAATCTTGTTAAATTAGGTATACAGTAAAATACCGTTTTCTATTATTTGAAATACCAGAACATAAATACGAACACTAAATGCTATTCTGTTTATTCTGTATATTCTGTTTATATTACAAATCAACATTGTGAATTTCGAATGTGTCAACAACATCTCTTCATTTCAGAAATTCACTGATAATATATGCTATATGCTGCTTAAGCAAACATAGTTTCTACATGCAACTACAGACCGACACATGCAACTACAGATTGACACACGCAAACTACAGACTGACACCTTTCAGGCGAACCAACGAATGAGACTCTACATGATGACTTGACCTGCAAGAATTAGCAGTCAATTCTCCCTCAAATCCCACTCATAGCGGCTGGGGATGCTCCGTTCTTTGCCTTTACAGCGTAACTGATTTCAAAAGAGAGAAAGACAAGTCGAAAGAGAGGGAGGTGGCGGAATGTGTGAGAGAGAAAGGGGAGAGAGACAGAAGTAGTAGAATAGTTTCTGCTATTAAGAACTAGTGTAATAGTATCTACTACTACTGAGAACTGGTACAATAGAAGACACTATTGTACTAGTTCCCAGTAGTAGTAGTAGACACTATTGTACTAGTTCTCGGTAATAGATATTATTGTACTACTTCATAGTAATCTAGATAGTATCCGATAAAACTAGCTATGCCGGCGTATCTTTCGTCCGTAACCTCGTGCCGCGTCCTCGTCAGCAGAGTTCTTCAAAACACAACAGAAGCCTCTGTGTTCAGAGAACGTGAGGCCGCCTGTGAGACGTGGGACCGGCTGGGACTTAGCCCAGTAGACGTCCCTCCTCCTTCTCTCCCTGTTGACGTCAAGTTCCCCCAACGCACTTGGGATGCCATCCAGTGCAGCCT
The DNA here is from genome assembly GCA_964016885.1 of Eledone cirrhosa. NCBI lineage: Eukaryota > Metazoa > Mollusca > Cephalopoda > Octopoda > Eledonidae > Eledone > Eledone cirrhosa. Next base: position 202,898,777 of record OZ024741.1, read on the forward strand.
GGCCTCAGACAGGCTCACGCGCCAGCTCGACCAGCACCGCCTTGCATGGTTTCATGCGGCCTCCAAACACCACAGTGGTGCCTGGCTCCATGCCCTGTCCTCCTTCTCCACTGGCACGCAGCTAGACAACCATAGCCTGCGAATCGGTGTTTCCCTGAGGCTCGGCCTCCGGATCTGCCAGCCACACCAATATCGCTGCGATTCCACAGTGGACTCTTTCGGCCTCCACCCGCTTTCCTGTCGCCACAGTGCCGGCCGCATTCCACGCCATACTGCACCCAACGAGGTCATTAAGCATGGCTTGGACGCTGCAGGCTTCCCTTCCCAGCTCGAGCCGGTGGGGCTGGATCGAGGAGACGGTCAAAGGACAGATAGCATGACCGTCTTCCCGTTCCACGGTGGCAAACCCCTCGTCTGGGATGCCACTTGCACCGACACTTTCTGCAGCCGCAACCTGCTGCAGTCTGCGACTGACCCAGGTTCTGCTGTACGTCGGGCTGAGGGGGCCAAACTCCTCAAATACCGGTCGCTCTCCGACAGGTTTGCGGTCGTTCCCCTGGCAGTAGAGACTTCTGGTGTCCTCGGTCCCAGGGCTACCTCCTTACTCACCACCATAGGCGCTGAGCTGGCCAGCCGTAGGTGTGAGCCCCGCGAGTTGGAGTGGCTTTTCCAGCGCGTCTCCCTTGCCGTCCTCCGGGGAAACGCCTTCTCCATTCTGTCCGCCGGGGCTATGGGTGGGCCCCATAGCGTACCAATACATTAGTTAAATACAATTTTTTCATCTGATATATCTCTAAATTATATTTTGTACAATAATATTCGCAGTTTTGTAATGATTAAAAAAAAAAATTGTACTACTTCTTAGTTTACTACTTCTGAGAACTTGTACAATAGTGTCTACTACTACTACTGCTACTACTACTACTACTACAATGGTGTTGACTACTACTGAGAAGTAGTATAATAGTATCTAATACTACTGAGAACTAGTACAACAGTATCTACTACTACTGAGAACTAGTATAACACGATCTACTACTAAGAACTAATATATTATTACGTGCTATGAAAATTAGTATAACACTATGTGCTATGAAGAGCTAGTTTATTTGTATGGATTTATTAGAACTAATATAATAGTCTCTACTAAGACATAGTTATAATATAACTGTTAAAAATCCATGAGAAGTGAAACATCTTCCATGTGTTTTCATTCGCGAATTATTTCCCTGTATTTACATTTTCTTTAGTTTGTCTTTTCTCTGTCCAATAAGTATTTGACATCAGTTTTTTCCCTTTAATTGCCCTACAATTCCAGATCTTATGCCTTTCTCTCTGCTATTCCACTGTTATTATAAGCCAGTACAATTTCTTTTTTATTCATTCCTATCTTTTTTGGCAATCCGATTAAATCGCTTTTTAAATGTCAACGAAACTTGCATGATGCAGGCTAGTCTGTTTTGTTAAATTGTTTACTTACGGGAGAGCGAACTAATACATCAATTGGTTCAGAGAAAATCTAGGAAATATTAGGAAGAGAAAGCAAAGCACAGCTTCAGATCTGAGACTTTCGGTTAAGGTAATGAAATAAGCAGATATTTAAAAATCTAGATGTTTATATTGACCCCCGCCCCAGTATGGAAGAACAGGACAAATAGCCGACAAAAAAAAAAAAAAAAATGGTGCCTTCTAAATCTGACATATTTGAAAATCCCAAATTATTTTATTGTAGTCGTTTGACGAATAAGGTAGAATCGTTACGGCGTTGGATTAAAAATGCCTCGGTGTTTGTTCCGGCGACTCACTACACGCAGAGTTCAAATCACACCGAGGACAACTTTGTCTTTCATCCTTTCGAGGTTGATAAATAAAGTAACAGTTTAGTACTGGGGTCTATTCTTCCTCTATCTCTATCACTTTCTCTGTTTCTTGCCCTCTCTTTCTCATGAAGAATTCGGCAGTGTTTAAACCTGGGGAGGAGTGCGTCACAACGGTGCCACTACGACTACCTCAAGAGTTCAGGACCCCTTCTTTTCTGTCATCGTTTGATGAATATACTTCTATGTTACAGGATATTATTGGTTTGTCAGCCTTGAATGATGTACTGTGTGATGACAATGTTTGATAGTTCATACATTGTTGGTTTGTTAGCTTTGTATAAAATACTGTTTCATGAAAATGGTTCGTAGTTCATAAACCTATTCCTACACATGGCAAAGTATATTAGACTATGGCCAAGGTGGGGCAGAGTTACTTTATTGGTTTCAGTCATTAGACTGCATCCATTTCTTTGAATTACAGGTATATTTCTTTTTGCCTGTTGAGTGAACTGGTGCAACGTGAAATAAAATACTTTGCTCAAAGACAGAACGTACAGTCGAGGTCACAATCTTATGACCATTAGCCAAATACCCTAATCACGAAGCCACACACCTTCACTCAACAACTGTTGTATTGAAATCAAATTATAGTAGACGGTTATCAGTTAATCCTACCGCTGTTTAAACATTGTGTCTCCATTTGATATAATTTTTATCGAAATAAATTAGGCTGATAATACTCTATATCACGCGCTAGATAAAATTAAAGTTAATTAGACTATTTAAATTAATTAATGATATAAATTATAATTGATGTTCGGAATAATGATGTGTCAAGATTACCGGTGGATATTTACTAACATGGTTTATTGGACTCACTAATCTAGTTTGTGTACCGGCATGGCCGTGTGGTTAAGGAGTTCGCCTCGCATCCACATGGTTTCACATTTTCAGTATGGCATTTTGGGTAAGTGTCTTGTATTATAACCTTGGGTTGACTAATGCCTTGTGAGTGAAATTTACTAGACAGAAACTGTGTAGAAGTTAATCGTCAATATATATATATATATATATATATATATATATATATATATATATATATGTAAGTATGTATGTATACGTACATACATATATGTACACAGACGTACAGTAGCATGCATATATATATATATATATATATATATATATATATATATATATATATATACATACATGCAGGTACACATACATATATGCACGCATCAGTTTAGCGGACGCTTATTATAGCGCTTGCTTTGTTCGTTTGTCAACAAACTGAACAGCCTGAATTTATGCCATACGGTGTTAAGGCAACCACGTCACCTTTTTGTTCAACACTGACACAGGAACGATGTACTAGTTTCAAGCTTGTTAGCTATCATCAGCACCGTTTACCCATCTGCCAGATAGTTGAACGTTCGAAAGTATATACTTTCCTTATGAAAATTAACGGCTGAGCAGCCTAATTTGCATATTGAGTGAGTTAAATCGGTCAGGCATACCGAAAACGATAAGTTGAAAAAAATGAAAACGAAAAACGAAATTTCATTTCTCACTCTTAGTATGGCACTTACTTAAATGTAAGTATGTATGTATACGTACATACATATATGTACACAGACGTACAGTAGCATGCATATATATATATATATATATATATATATATACATACATGCAGGTACACATACATATATGCACGCATCAGTTTAGCGGACGCTTATTATAGCGCTTGCTTTGTTCGTTTGTCAACAAACTGAACAGCCTGAATTTATGCCATACGGTGTTAAGGCAACCACGTCACCTTTTTGTTCAACACTGACACAGGAACGATGTACTAGTTTCAAGCTTGTTAGCTATCATCAGCACCGTTTACCCATCTGCCAGATAGTTGAACGTTCGAAAGTATATACTTTCCTTATGAAAATTAACGGCTGAGCAGCCTAATTTGCATATTGAGTGAGTTAAATCGGTCAGGCATACCGAAAACGATAAGTTGAAAAAAATGAAAACGAAAAACGAAATTTCATTTCTCACTCTTAGTATGGCACTTACTTAAATGTAAGTATGTATGTATACGTACATACATATATGTACACAGACGTACAGTAGCATGCATATATATATATATATATATATATATATATACATACATGCAGGTACACATACATATATGCACGCATCAGTTTAGCGGACGCTTATTATAGCGCTTGCTTTGTTCGTTTGTCAACAAACTGAACAGCCTGAATTTATGCCATACGGTGTTAAGGCAACCACGTCACCTTTTTGTTCAACACTGACACAGGAACGATGTACTAGTTTCAAGCTTGTTAGCTATCATCAGCACCGTTTACCCATCTGCCAGATAGTTGAACGTTCGAAAGTATATACTTTCCTTATGAAAATTAACGGCTGAGCAGCCTAATTTGCATATTGAGTGAGTTAAATCGGTCAGGCATACCGAAAACGATAAATTGAAACAAAATGAAAACGAAAAACGAAATTTCATTTCTCATAAACTGATGCGTGCATATATGTATGTGTACCTGCATGTATGTATATATATATATATATATATATATATATATATATATATATATGCATGCTACTGTACGTCTGTGTACATATATGTATGTACGTATACATACATACTTACATTTAAGTAAGTGCCATACTAAGAGTGAGAAATGAAATTTCGTTTTTCGTTTTCATTTTTTTCAACTTATATATATATATATATATATATATATTTGTTGAGCCACTAAGTTACGGGACATAAACGCAGACACATGCGCGTGCGGCGCGCATACACACACACACATTCACCCCACACACATATAAAACGAAATCGACAAAACAAATATCAAATTTGAATAAATTGTACAGGGGTCAATATAATCAACTAAATCTCAATTATGGTGGCGCCCCGGCACGGGCGCAGTCTAATAGCTAAAAGCTCAGAGAAAAAATAAACAAGCTCAATCCTCCCTGCTCACCACCATCGGTACAGAGTTGGCTATCCATAGGTGTGAGCCTCAGGAGCTGGAATGGCTCTTCCCTCACTATACACCGGGAAAACGGCTTCTCTAATATGTCCGCAGGGGCCACAGAGCTGCCAGCGCGTGGGCCCCCACTTGCTCACAATAGTAAGAGATGGAGAGAGCGGGAGGGACAGAGGCAGTGACAGTAGGTGTCCTTTTATGCTCGGACCTGGTATATATATGTGCATATAAGAGATAATTATTTCTACTTTTGGCACAAGGCCAGCAATTAACCAGTGCATTACTGGTACTTTATTTTATCGACCCCGTAAGGATGAAAGGCAAAGTTGACCTCGGCGGGATTTGAACTCAGAATGTAACTCCATGCGGCAAAGCATGACGTCCGACCCTCTACCAATACTGCCAATCCACCGCCCTTGTATATAAGAGATAATGAATCTAAAAGCTGTTTTCTGTAAATGGAATTACATTTTATTGGACTACCTTTTATTTTCTGTATCTATCCTTTTATTAAAAAGAATTACACATTAAAAAAAAAAAAATGATCATGAACTATAACTGTGAAACGTTCTATCATAAACGTAGACTGACTCCAATTCAACACTATTCTGGAATAAACACCGGAAGAGAAATATCTGAAGCGTTGACGTGCAGTCTAAGTCTACAGTCTGTCTTAGACCAGAAGGCTCATTTGGCCGGTGCTTATCCCGGTTTCATGGCGTGAAGCGACTGAGAGTACAAGATTCTCCCCTGGACAGGAGGCCAGTCCATCGCAGGGTAAAATCCAAGCTATTGCTGGTACTCATTTTCAGCTGAGTATACTGGAGCAACGTGAAATGAAGTGTTTTACTGAAGAACACACAACCCAAGAATCGAACCCACAGAATTATGATCGTAAGTCCAATACCCTTACCACTAGGCCACATGCCTCCACTTACGTGCAACAGATAGATATAAATATTTGCTGGCGGTCCCTTAACTCTTGATGGAGTCATAGGGTCGTCTTGAACACTTGTACCTGGCCTAAACCATCTCTTTCTAGGTCTGAACATATTAAATTTCTTCTTCTTCGAGCGAGAGAGAGAGAGAGAGAGAGGCTGGATAGATATCGACTCCAGTACAGAACTATTATCATCCTCAAAAGATGAAAGACATTGGCAATGGTGAAATTTGAGCTCAGAGTTGGGATAAATACTACAAAGTAATTTATCTGATGTTCTAATGACTCTGCAATTCGTTGATAAAAAACTTACATTAGAACTCAGAGCAAAGGCGCGTGACTTAATGGCTAGAGTGTACGGTTCTCGATCGTAAATACATTAGTTCAATTTCCGGCGCCGCATTCTGCCAGTTTGGAGAAAAGTGAGTTATATTGGTAATTCAATGGGAAAATCTTGTTACACCGAATCTCCCCGAAAATTACGTTAAGGGTACACGTGCCTCTAGAATGTTTGCCCGTTAATTTCACGAACAGACTGTTCCGATTATCAAATAACTGGAACACTTGTCGTCTAAAGCCTAACAGTAAATTTACAAAAATGCAGGATATCTTAATTCTGCGAAGCAGCAGAGTCGTTAGAAAATCGGATGGAATGCCTTCTGATAATTGTTCTCACCATTCGCCCTTGCCTTTCACACTTTCTATGAAGTAACAGTTCAATACTCTCTATTTACCTAGAAAAAAAACGGCTGTGTTCATACCTGGAGAGGGATGGTCTTTACTAGGTTTAAATAACCAAGACTATCACTAAGTACCCCTACGACGGAATTAAATGTCTTTGTATGACACGGATATTACCAATACTTATTTTAGCATCACCTATCAACGATATAACGACGTAAAAGATAAAATATAACAGACACGTAATTTAATAATTGTTTCTACGTTAGGCACAAGGCCAGCAATTACCCAGTGCATTACTGGTACTTTATTTTATCGACCCCGTAAGGATGAAAGGCAAAGTTAACCTCAATAATAAGAAACAAGTGCACACTACACGTGAATGGGGTTTCACTGAAGCAGGTGGAGAAGTTCAAGTATATTGGGGCCGTATTCACCAGTAATGGAAGACAATGGGCTGAATTAAGTGCAAGAATTGCCGGAGCCGGTGCAGTAATGCCCCAGATTCAGCATTCGGTAATCAGAATAAAGAGGTATGTGTAAACACCAAACTAACTATCTTCAATTCGGTATTCGTGCCAACCCTTACCTATGGTCATGAATCTCGGGTAATGATCCATAGAATACGATAACGAATACAAGTGGCCGAAATAGAGTTTCTCCGAAAGGTCTTTGGAATAACGCTACTCGATAGAGTGCGTAGCTCGGAGATTAGAGAGTCACTCCAGGTAGAGACACTACTTCTCCGAATTGAGAGATCACAGCTTCAATACTATGGTCATGTGGTTAGAATGTCTCATGAAAGAATCGCTGGACAGATTTTACGAGCAAAACTAACCGGCAGTAGACCCAGGGTAGACCCTGAGTTAGTGGTTGGATAACATCCATGAGCTTGGTTGGTCACGCTTGGGGATCCAGCTGGATTAATTGGAAACGGTTGTTTCTGGCATGACACACTGAAGGCATACATCTGTCCCCACGGCCCTCTCGGGAAGAAGAAGAAGAAAAAGAAAAAGAAAAAAAAAAGAAAAAGAAAAAGAAGAACAACAACAACAACCCCAGTCTAGGTTTTCTAATGAGTCCTTCAGTATGTCAAATTGTATAAATAAAATACTAGTTTCCATCTATTCAATTTTCCCCGCAAAGTTTTGGTCAACTCGAAACTGTGGTTAAGAAACTTTCCTAAGATGCCAAGCAATGGGATCAAACTCGGGATCTTATGATTGCAAAGTGAATTTTAAAATCATCATCTGTACGAATTTTTTTGAATTATTTGTATATCTAAATGATTTATCAAGAAACATTGCATATCTACGGTAAGTTATAATTGTGACTCTTTTATAACCAAACCGCAATAGCAAATAAAAATATTTCATTTCTTTTTCCCGTCGTCTTGAGTAAAAATCGGAAAATCGGATGAAAGAAACGGTTTCTATCGTTCTTTCTATTGCTGATACTATCTGTCGGTGGCAGAAGGAGGAGTCATGAAATAATACATTTCGATCAAAGCACAGAAACACAGCGTACCCACTAGTCTAGGAATCGAATTAAGCCCAGCACCCTAATCCCTAGGCCATATGCCTAACACATGTCTGTTGGTTTAACTCCTCTTGAATATACATATATGTTTAAAGGAAAGGAACTGGACAAAACAATGTTTCCCTAGATATTTCCATTGCTTATACTATCTGTTGGCCTAACATACCTTGAAAATATACATCTTTAAAGGAAATGATACTTTCATTAGATTGAACCAAGGAAACATGGTTTCCTTTGGTTTTTCCATTGTTGATACTATCTGCCGGTCGCAATTCATCGCAGAAGGTGGAATTTGAACCAGGTCAGATACCAGTAAACATCTTATCCAACTCATTACCAAATCTACCAATGCCTCCTCCACCCCGCACACATATTTACTATATAGCAACAATAAAATGTTAAATCTGAAACAATACATCATCTCAGACACCTACTTAACCAACTAGATAAACAGTGGAATTTTAGCTAGCGTTAGTCTCCATAAATAGTTGTTGTTGGACCTTCATCCGACGATGAATGTTCCAGTTGTCTGATAAGCGGAGAAGTCTGCTCCGTTAAATTCATATGGAGGGGGAAGAATATTTCACAGACTTGTGTACCCTTAACATAATTTTCTTAGAGATTCAACATGACACACTATATGACAAGAATGGTTATTTGAAGTACGAATACAATACCTTAAACTTACTTCCCAGGGAAATTCAACGTTATACGCTCTGTAAAATCCTGGCCCTTTGAACTAGATACAACTAATTTTATTTTCGGCTGAGTGGACTGGGCCGACGTGAAATAAACTGCCTTTTTCAAAGGCACAATGAGATAACGGAATCGAACTTACAACCTCACAATCGTAAGCTGAGTACCCTAACCATAAATAGTAAGAATTGAATGTGTGTTGTTAATTATAATTTAGAACAAACATCTGGTTCGCGATCAAGTGCTATCATTTGGCACCAATCTCAAGTGAGATTAAAGGTGTGAATAATTTATTGAATCCGTTTTATTACATCTAAGAAATGGTTATTTATTGCATATGCTTGTAAATTAACTTATTGTTTAATATTACAGATATCTTCCTTTAAGATTTTGTTAGTTGTTATCCCAGAACGGAACGGGAAATTGTGTATCATCGGTAAATTAGTTAAAAGTCAATGTTCAATGAGACCACACTTACTTCTTATGAAACCTATATACACAATATGCAAAAGTTACTCACTATGTCAGACCTGTCACCTCTCCCCGTCCGACAGGGAGATCTCCTACTCCTTTTGGGGTGGGTGAGAGATCTCTTCTCTTTCGAAAATGGGTATAGATTTCATTATGTAAAATCTCCTAATTTTGCCTCATTTCTCTCCGTTTTGGAGCACTTGTTTTTCTTGTACACCCCGTTTGAGTTTTTAGAAGTTGCCAGGTCTGCTGTGTACAGTTAGCGTCACTCCAGGTTACAGTGTTAAAGTACAGCTCGTATCACTACATGTTACATTGTAAAAGTAAAACTAGGAAAATACTTTTCGGTTTTCCATATTATCCTCTATCTATATTTTGTTGCAATGATTACTTGGAGCTAGTAAAGGCACATGGCTCAATGGTTAAAGTGTTTGACTCACGATCATGAGTTCGATTCCCGGTAGCGTATTGCACCTTTGACCAAGACAATTATTTCACTTAGATTCAGTTCACGTAGTTGGGTAATATGAGTTGTATCTGTAATTCAAAGGGCCACTCTTGTCACACACTGTGTCAGTTTGAATCTCCCTAAGAACTACTTTAAGGGTACACTAGTCTGGGAAATGCTCTGTCACTTAAACAATAGTACAAGTTGGGTTGTACCTGTAATTCAAAAGGTCAATTTGTCATACAGTGACACGCTGAATCTCTCCGAGAATTAGTTAGGGTGCACGTGTCTGAGGAATTCTGTGCCACTTACACTTTAATTTCCAATAAATAACATATAACATAATCAAGAATTCGGAGGGATTTAATAGTACAACTAACGTTTTTATAAGGTGGTGGATTGGCAGTATCGGTAGGGAGTCGGAGACCATGCTTTGCAGCATAGAGTTACGGCCCCTTTACGGTCTGAGTTCAAATCCTGCCGAGGTTAACTTTGTCTTTCATCCTTACGGGATCGATAAAATAAAGCACCAGTAACGTACTGGGGTCGATTTAATCGACTTTCCCCTCCCCCAAATTACTGGCCATGTGCCTATACTAGAAATCATTATTAAATTGATGCTTTGATAGGGTGGTGGATTGGCAGTATCGGTAGAGCGTTTGACAACATCCTTTACAGCATAGGGTTTCAAATCTTGCCGAGGTTAACTTTGCCTTTCATCCTTACGCGGTCGATAAAATAAAGTATATAAAGTACCAGTAATACACTGGGGTCGATTTAATCGAATTCCCCCCCCCCCGCCCCCAAATTGTTGGCCATATGATTAAATCAGAAACCATTATTAAATTGATGCCGAGGTTAACTTTGCCTTTCATCCTTATGGGGTCGATAAAATAAAGTACCAGTAATCTACTGGGTATTTGCTGGCCTTGTGCCAAAAGTAGAAACAATTATCAAATTGATGTTTGGAAATAACGTAAGAAACGTTCTTACATGTAATTATGATGGAAAGTTTATACATAAATATATACGCTTTAAAATATGCAGTTTTGTGTCATAGAAACAGCGATGGTTTCAGGCGGTTTGGTAATAAAAGGGGAGGATTAAATCATTTTTATGATACTACTGGGTTGAACGTTATTTGATATTTCTTACGATATCACTATACGGTCATATAAAAAGATCAACTCGTGGTGTTTTAAGTTATGCCTGGAAGGAATTGGCTGGTAAGAGAAGCAGAGGCCGGCAGCCAAAACGATGGCTTGATAATGTCAACCCATGGACTGAACTTGATCTTTTCTCTTTAAACTCTGCTGTTGGTGATCGAACTTTGTGGAGAAAAATATCTCATGTTAATACGCAGTCTGCAATTGGCGGAGTTTAGCGTAAAGAAGAAAAAAGAAAAACGAGATCACTTCGTATAATTTGCCTCATCGATTAATTGCCTTTATTTGTGAATATTGTTAGTCTGGTTCCACTAGTCTGGAAACACTACATTGTATTGTTACTAGCCTTGTCCCCATGGACACACTCTACACTGTATCGTTACTAGCCTGGTTCCCACAGAAACATTCTACATTGTATTGTTGTTAGTCTGGCTTCCATGGAAACATAACATTGTATTGTAGCTAGCTTTGTTCCCATAGAAATATTCTACATTTTATTGTTACGAGCCTGGTTCTCATAGAAATACTACATGGTACTGTTAATTGTCGGGTTCCCGTGGAAGCACTTTACACCTGCTTCCATAATTCACATATTTGAATATTTTGTACAACACTGATTTCAGTTCAAATGTAATGCATGCTTTTCATTGTCTTTGGATTGGACTATTAATTGAAGCCGCACATAACGTTTGGGAATATATAACGGACCTTCTTAAAATTTCTTCTAGGAAAGACATGTGTTAATTTATCTGTAAGCCACTGATGCCATAAAACAGCGGTGATAATGAGCTCTTCGTAATGGGCGGTTTGACTATTCCTTAAGTGTGATAGTTGTTGCTTGAGAGAAATATGAGGAAAGCGACACGCGAGACTATTTGCTTCATCTATTCAATTAACGAGAGAAGCATTATGGTGAATGCGATAAAAGAAGCCCGGTATTTCACATCCACTGATATTTAAGAAATTTATATATATTTATTTTCTGCTGTGATCCATCTGGCTATGGAAGTAAGGATTGAAAGACGTAAATTTTGAACGAGACACGAAAGGAGGATAAAGATGACTTTTTGTTATACGACTTGTCGAGGAAGTTCAAAAGAAAGCAGTAGGAAAGGTTGAGAAGTTAACATCGTAGAAATCCAATATCTTCTCATTTTATTTTTCTTTTTTCTTTACATCTCCCGAAGACATGTTTTCGGGGCTCTAATAATTGTAGGGAAATCGGGCAGTCTTATTTCCAAGCAGATTTTCCTCCCCCACTTAATTACTACAGTTAAATTTTTATCAGTAAATTATTCTCTAAAGCGTTCTCATAGATCATTATAAGACTAAAAAAAAGAAAGTAACAGACGTTCGCGATATAAATTTAGCTAAAGAAGAATCACGGCAAGCCAAAGTTAGGTAATTAATACAGAGAAGGATACACATCCAATAAGAGATACGTGTCTATAACGAAGGAGGGGGAGATAGTTAAACTCTCCATAAAAGGTATTTAACTAACGAGCATTCTTTTGTTTGTTAGGCACACGTGCATGTTGAATTTGCATCGGTTCTGACGAAAATTGCTCCATTTGTTCGAACAGCCTAAATTTGAAATTAACGCGTTAAATATTTCATACATAATGTCTTCTTAACGTAGCTCTCAGGGAGATTCAGCGTGACAGTGTGTGTGACAATGTTTCCTTTTTACTTACGGGTTCAACTCCTTTTTTACCAGTTGAGTAGACTGGAGCAACGGGAGTGAAATAAAGCGACTTGCTCAAGGGCCACCACTGGTTAGGGTGTTCAGTCCAGAACTTAACACCCTAACCAGTAAGGTACACACCTTCACTTGAATTACATATCTTTTTACGGGATCTTCTTTTTAGTCTCCATTACCGATCGGAGACGTATTTTTCACTTAACCCTTTTGATATCAACCTAGCGAAAACCAGTTCTGGTTCTATGAAGTGAAACCACCTATTTTAAACTCTTCCTATTTAAATTTAAATCTTCCAACATAATTTTATATAATAAACTTTTGTTACAAATAATATTTTAATAATGAAATCCTTTATAATTTTAGTAAATACCTCCAAAGTCTTCAATAACCTTTTTAATATCAGCCCGACCGGCCCTGGTTTTATGAAACAAAACCACCCATTTTAAAGAGTCCCTATTAAAATTAATATCTTCCAGAATAATTTCATATAAAATGTTTTTGTTACAAATACCATCTTAATAATGAAATAATGAATAATTTTAATAAATCCCTTCCAACTCTCCACTAATCTACTGAAATAGAGTGCATGTCATTAGAAATGTGATAATTAATGTTGTTGTGAAAACCATATATGTCATATAATCTCATTCCTTCCCCTTCTTACAATAAATCAAACCCCAAATGGCTCTAGAAGCAATAAACTTAGTTGGCCGCCATCTTTTATCGGGAAATGTGGCGAATAATCCATCAGAAACGTGTTGATAGTTATTGTTATAAAGAATAAACATCATTATGTAAGAATGATACAGTTAATAGTCTCCCTTGTCGGGAGACTGTCGCCATAATGTTCAAGGCAAATGGAAATGCCATATGCTACACTCAATGAATTGTTTGTATGACTTCATTTCAAACACCCACTCTTTCTGACTCAGTGTTCTAATTTCACTCTTAACTATTTACTCGGCTATTTTCGGGATAATGTAATTGTTGATATAAAGTAACTATTTTCGTCCATCACCACCTTCCTGTGTCACAATAAAACATATATTTTCGACCAAGCTACAACAAAGTAAATATTCTTTTCCATTTCCTTTCATCTTAGCCGACGTGTTTGTGCTTTTTCAATATGGCTTCCAAATAGATTTAATTTCTTTTGTTTCCAGTATGTAATTCTATGTTTCTAACTTATTTAATACATCAAACAACTAACTTTATCCACTTATTCATTTCCTGATTGATATTCATCTTTATTTGATAAAATAAAATGTAGTGAAGGTGCCTAGCCTAGAGAATAGGGTATTGGGCTCTCTGGTTCAATTCCTAGACCAGGCGGCGTTGGGTTTTTGAGCAAAATACTTTATTTCATGTTGCTCCTTCTGCCAGATGTGACTGACAGAGAGTATCAGCAATGGAAAGATGGTTGGCTAATTTCATTTCCTTTTTTATGTAATACATTTTTATAAAAAATCATACATTTTTAATATGGCATAATTTTATAGAGAAACTATAATTATTGCTGTTCTGTTTTTTTCTTTCTTTACTTATTTCGTCTGTAAAACAATGTGTTATGTATTACTAATATTAATAAATTACTAAAAACAATAAATTAGATAAATGTCAGGTAGATATCTCTGGTTGCTGAACGTTAATATTAGTCCATGTACAAAAAAAAAAACAAAAAAAAACAAAAACAAAATGAAACAACTATTTGACACTGAATGAAATACAAGGTGTTTATAAAGTCTGTGCATCTTCAAACGTTAATAACATAGGAAATCTACATGATAGAAATACACAGTAAACTGCATATGAAAACATTATACAAATTTTGTGCAATGCAGTTCATTTTTCTAACACTCACAAGTACCGTATTTCATGATACATCGTGTTAACTGGGTCTCTAACGCTTTGAAAAAATCCTGCAGTTGCTAATTAGGTATATAAATTTTTAATTAATTAGAAAAATTAATCAGTATCATCATGTCCTCAAAACTATATAAATATATCGTTTGTGTGCAGTTTACTGTGTATTTTAAAAGTTATTAACATTTACATGAATACACAACGTTATAAACAAGCTGTATTGCGTTCACATCTGGGACGGTACTGCTACGACATATATAGACAACTTACACCACGGCCACCTAAAAATGGTCACCCCAACAGATCACTATGAAGTGGTTCTCTAACCTCTGCACACTGTATCATCACTCTGTCGTTCATACCGCTACTTCAGTGTTGACTCATCAAGTCCCACCTCTACTCAGACCTGTCTGACTCACACATGCTGTTTTCCAATATCCAGTTGATACCACTTTAACAAAAGGTAAATAATATCAACCTAGTATGACCATAGAGTTGACTATCGACTTATTTCACATTGTTCTGATCTACACAACAGGAAAAGAAAATGTGTTGCGACGACACTGGTGCGAAGCATTTGGATAATATCATATATACTATACATAAAAATGCTGCCAAGCTGCATTGACCTTTATCAACATCATTATAGTATATATAGTGTTAATATAGAAATGACACTGATGTAAAGCTGTGTCAGCCTTTGGACAATGTCATATAGTGTATATATAGTGTCGAGATACTGTAGCGTAAATATGAGTTACAACACTTGTTCTAAGTTGTATCACCCTTTGCCATTGCTTTCAACAACACCGAAGACGTAAAGAGGAGATACTGACATACATGACCAACTGTTGATCTTCCACAAAAAAACACCTTAAAAATCATCAATTTGTTATAGTTTCTTGTCGATATACTGCAGTATATAATTCTACAGTTTGTTAAACATTTTAAAATTTGTATTCTTCTCAATAGTTTTTGTGATTAGTAAAATAGGTCAGTGAAGTGTTAATTGGACGACAAGGTCACTTCAGAAGCTTTCTACATTCTAGAACTACATCATGAGACTTATGACTGGCAAGCGGCTCAGCGATCGTATCTGTATCAGTGAGCTGCTCAACATTACCAAACTTAGACCAATTACATCAATTGTCAAGTCAAGAGTATTCAAACTATACGACTATATAAAAAGATCAACTCGTGGTATGAGTAGGTTATGCCTGGAAGGAAGGTTGGCTGGTGAGAGAAGCAGAGGCCGGCAGCCAAAACGATGGCTTGATAATGTCAATTCATGGACTGGACTTGATCTTTGCTCTTTGAACTTTGCTGCTGGTGATCGAACTTTGTTGAGAGAGATATCACATGTTAATGCACAGTCTGCAAATGGCGTCACAAGAGAAAATAGGTGCATTCATTTACATGAGTCAATGTGAAAAGATGAAATAATATTAGTTTCAAATCTCTAACTGTTTTTTAAATGGTTATGGTTATTTTAAGAAATACCGTAGAATGCAAATTGGAAATAAGAAAGTGAAACTAGAGTAAAGTAAAGAAAACAAAATAATTTAAACTTGTATCTTATATTTCATGATATTTCGAAGTTAGGATCTATTTGTTTTCACAGGAAAAGAATCGGAGTTTTGTGTTGACGGTGTTATACTGTGTAGAATCTGCTAGCAGATTCTGAAAATATTAAAAGAGTGTGGATTTGTATTTATGAAGCCATTTAAGTGCATGTGTTAAGTATTTTATTGAGAGAACAATTCGTTTCGTTTTTGTATTTCTTTTGCAGAATTCTTGGTTTGAAACAAATGAAAGTAACTAGACTCGGGGAAAAAAGTCAAAACAAGGAGGAGACAGTGAAAGTAAAAAGTCATTGATAAGGTTACAGAATGTATAACGAAAAACGTTTGACAGGTGAATAGCAGTTTGATTGTTTAACCAACTTATAAACAGATTAGTTACTTGATTAATAATAATTATATTAAAAAACTGAAGTGAAACTTAACTGGTACGTGCTCCTATTGGCAGCATGAGCCCCCACCCTCCAAAAGATATAACAATTTATTTTCTATTAAAAACCATCAAGACACGACTTATGATATCACGGAACTGTTGGTGACTTTTAATGTCTTTCTGTATGTTACAGATATAAAAATACTCCACTGGAGCCAGGAATATAAAATATAAATCTGATATCAATACAAACTCACTTGAGATTAGAATTTATTTATAAATAAACTAAAACAAAACTATGTCTTTACTGAAATATATTAGAACAATGATATCTGTGAAAAAAGATTTTCTGGTTGTTTATTCGCCCACCAAGACGATAGTGGAGCACGACATAGCACTGCAGCTGAAATAAAACAGGTTGTTGGTAGTAATACCCCGCCGAAAAGGCGTAGGCGAGATATCCTTAGAGGGGATCATGGTTTCATAGGTTTTAGTGTCTGCTTTTGGAATATATATATATATATATATATATATATATATATATATATATATATATACCCTTAGAACATCTCAAAGCAATATATCAGACACCTAACAAATGCCATAAACGGCCGTGCACTCTATTAGGGTAAACAGAGAAACATCAATAAAATCTCTGTGTCAACTAACTTCCATGTTATGCAAATATGAATTAATGGAAATGCAGACACACAATTCTAATGTTTTTTTAATAATTAAAATAAACAAAATAACCAGTCAGCAGAGCTTCAAATTGCTGTTTTCCTTTCCTATTCGGCTCCAATTACAAATTTGCTAAACATACACAAACGCACAGACACATTCGCTCGCATACATACATACACACACATACACACATGAATACTGATATACATACAGACACACACACACACGTACGTATATATATATATATATATATATATATATATATATATATATATATATATATATATGCATACACATACACAGAAAATCAAACATGTACACGAATGTGCTTACGTGTTTCTATCTGTTTAATCTATCTCCATGTGCATCTAATATAAATGTGTAAATACCGGAATATAAATAGATAGATACATAGAAACTCATATAGATGGATAGATAACTGGATAGCTTTCTATCTATTTATCTATCCAAGCACCTATTTATGTATGTATTTATGTACCACTCGCTTTGTAAAAAAAAAATATATATATATATATAGTAATAATAATAAATTTGAAGACTAAAATCCAAAGAGGGCTCGATAAGGATAAATATATATCAAATATATAAGAACCGTAGAGCAAATATTTATTTCACCCTGTCCTACGCCATCTTGTTTTTGAAAAACAAGATGGCGTAGGACAGAACAAAGGAGAGGCACAAAACAAAGAAAAGAATCCCCAGTCTCTGAAAACTCATTTTCAAATATATATATATATATATATATATATGAAGGCAAAGTAAAGGAAACAATCGTTTCTGTATATGAATGCCCAAATGTCCACTGTTCCTTTGTATGTTTTATATATTTCAAACGATGTCGATTGTACACACATTGTATATTTTCACATAAAAATAAATGCCTGACGAAATATATTAAAGCAGTCATTTTTATTCTCATATAATAATAGTCAAACCATATCTGACCAAGGCTGCGTTAGAACGTGGGATAGAATGCTTTAGAGTATGTATTCTTTCTGGCTTTGTGCATCTCGTATTTAAATCCTGCCGAGTTGAACTTTGCATTTTATCGTTTCGTAGTTGAGCATTCGACAGACACTGGTAACTTAATAATTCGCCGTGAGATTCAGTGTGACACAGTGTGTGATATGGCTGGCCCTTTCGATTACATGTACAAGTAATGCAATCTAAAAAAAAGGGGGTTTTACTTAAGGTAACAATATAGCCCTGGGAATCGAACACACTACTTTACAATCGTTGAGCTGAACACGCTAACCCATAAGCTGTCTATCTTCACACAATTACATTGAAATATATTAAGTGGGTGAAGGCGCGTGACTGAGTGGTTCGAGAATTGGATTCGCAATCGTGAGGTTGTGAGTTCGATTCCTGGACCAGGTGATGTGTTGTGTCCTTGAGCAAGACACTTTATTTCACGTTGTTCCTTCTACCCGGAGTTACGACCGATAGATAGTATTAGCAATTGGAAAGATCAATGGAAACATTGTTTCCTTGGCCCGATTTGACGAAGGTTGATCGACTCTCGATAATCGATATTAAGTGGAGACACATAAGTGGCTCCCTTTTATAATCCGACGTGTTTTCGATTATTTTGAGTTATTAGCAACTGAAGGTTCGTGATGCGTGGCTTAGTGGATAATGTGTTCGGCTCACGATAGTAAGGTTGCAAGTATGATTTCTGGTAGCGCATTGTGTTTTGAGCAAGACACTTTTTCACGCTGCTCCAGTCTACTCAGCAGGCAAACATATGTTGTACATGTAGTATTGATTCACAATAACAACTACATTAAGGACACAGGTGTATGTAGAATAGTCAGCTCCTTACACTATGATACAAGACGGATTTTATCTATAATTCAATGTGTCAGCCTTGTCACACACACAGTGTCATACTGAATCTTGTAGAGAACTGTGTTAAGGGTACACGTGTTTGAGGAATTCTTGGAACGAACACATTCATATCCTGTTGAAATGATGGTTTGAATCACGTGTGGAGACCAATTTTTCACAACCAATCGAGTGCCGTTGCATAGCCTTGGTGGATCTAAATTCCTCAATAACATGATGGGTGCTCGTTCTTTAAGGTAAAGGACATGTGGAGGCATTCCTGGTGGCTCTAAATAGTTGACAGCTTCCGACTGTGTCGACAGATCGATAGAGCTTCGAAAACTTTGGAATTCTTTTTAATAATTCTTGATTTACCAATTTCACAGTCAAATGTTTCGGGGCCAATATAGCCTTTCACTTAGTCACTTGTAACTTGCGAACTGATATTCAAGATTAGGGAACACTTTTTCTGAGATGGAATAATGATCCCACCATCGTGCCTATGGGACTTATATCAATAGCTTTCTTTCTATCTACAGAAAGTCTTCTGTCCTCAGCATTAATAAATTCTGGGCAAACTGCTTTGATTGTTCGTCTTTACCAAGTTATGCCCTCATTTTTGTAGCGAGCATCAAAACTTTGATAGTGTCGATTTTTTCAAACAGGCTCGGATTTGATCAATCCTATTGACTTTTCGAATGACTGGGAACGTTTATCTAAAATCCCTTACTACTACTACTACTACTACTACTACTACTACTACTACTACTACTACTACTACAACCACCACCACTACCACCAACATGGTAGTTCCTTAATGGAAGGGACTGCCTAACGCAACTCCTGCTCACTTTGATGACATTTTAAGAGCTTTAGAAGAGGACTCCAACACTGATGTCATATACCTCGATATCATCAAGGCTTTTGGAGAGGTTGATCACAACATTCTACTGAAAAATTATCCAACATTGGTGTCTCTGGAAAGTTATTGCAATGGATCAAGTGTTTCTTGACAAGCAGAGTCCAACATGATGTAATCAAAGGAGTACAATCAATCCCTGCCAAAAGTCAGTAGTGGCGTCCAATAAGGCAATGTGTTGGGCCCTCCTGCCGAGGTTAACTTTGCCTTTCATCCTTACGGGGTCGATAAAATAAAGTACCAGTAATGACCTTGTGCCAAAAGTAGAAACAATTATTTATATCAATGACTTTCCTGACGCCATCAAGCACAGTAACATAAGAATCTGTGTAGATGATTCCAAGCTCCAGAATGTCATCAATGGTGTGGGAGACTGGACATGCCTTCATTCAGACCTACCGGCTGTTATCCAATAGGCTCAGAAAACAAAACAATATGCTGCTGAACGAAGATAAATACGAACTATTCCACTTTGAAAAAGAGGATGCACCGAAACTCTCATACTCCCTTCCCTCAGGTGAAACTCTCGTGGCATCCAACAACATCAGAGAATTGTGAGTAATTGTTGATAACGACATAAGCTGGCCCACTCATATAAACAGCAAAGTTGACATGACCCACACGATATGTTCCTGGATTCGCAGAACTTTCCAGTCAAGAGATATCCACATCATTATCTTTCTCTTCTCTACTTTTATTCGACCCCACCTTGAATACTGTGGTCCGCTGTGTTCTCACCACACGAAATAAAGTATTATAAAAATTGAAGCACCTCAAAAGTCAATCACAAAAAAGATACATGGCATGACAGGCCTTGCCTATTGGGGTCGACTAGAAAAGCTGAAACTATACTCTCTCCAATGCCGCCGTGAGCGTTACATTATCTGCATGATGTAGAAAACAGTCCATCAGCATTGCCCAGCCCAAATGATGTTAGTATGATCATTAAAATACTTCTATAGCTTAAGCCCCGTGCTATCCACACATAACAAAATTCGAACTCGCGTCTCATAAAAACATTACAACATAATTATTTCAACTTAACTGGTACCACTCTCTATAGCATTGTACTAAAACACATAAGAAGAAAAACAAATCCCACATAGTTCACAGTCTTTGGACAAATTCCTTCAAGATATTCCGGATAAACCTCCTACACCAGGATATGTCACCGTAAACAATAACACTCTACTTCAGGGGGCCATGGTGACCAAATCCTGATTTGAAAGACTTCTCCTGGTGGTTCTATTAAGTTAGACATAGCCTGGGGCCAATACTGGAAACCTATCAAAGATATATATATATATATATATATATATATATATATATATATATATATATATGTATATGAAATTAGAAAATAGAATAGCTTTCACCGCATTTTTTGACTAAATAAATTTTAGTCTGATAATGGGGTTTAGAACCCTCAGATAAATGAAAAAAGATGAGTATTGACGTACATGTACATCAATACTCATCTGTTTCCATTTATCTGAGGGTTCTAAACCCCATTATCAGACTAAAATTATTTAGTCAAAAAATGCGGTGAAAGCTATTCTATTTTCTAATTTCAAAAACTGCTCACTGTTTCAAAACATATTTACACACACACACACACACACACACACACACACACACACACACACACACACACACACACACACACACACACACACACACACACACACACACACACACACACACATACACACACACATATATATATACAAAGATATAATGAAAGAGTGAAGAATAACATGGTCAAAAGTACAAAAAGGGTTTTATTTACAGTATTAATAATTGTTTCATTAGTTAAGTTGTCTTAAAATTGCCAATCACTTGAAGTTGTGTCACTCAATTTTAAATACGATGTATGCTTAACCAAATCATTAGATAACTGAAAAAAATTATACACAGCGTTTACAAATTCAAATTACAACATCATTAATAAAGAAAGCAAAAGAAAAAGAAGAAAAAAAAACGATAGAGAGAAAAAAAGATAGATAGGAACTCCCGAGAACTCATACACTCGCTACCTAAAGAAACCTCTTGCTGAGTCAAACAACGCCGTACGCTAAAACTATCCACAATACGGAGTATTCACAACCTCTAACTGGATTATCTATAACGATAACTTATTATCCCTTATACCAAGCTCCCGCTAGGTTGAGCAACAACCTTAATGTACGACACTAACATGGAAAGACACCACATAGGCATGTCCTTAAAAAACATACCTATACCTACAAACAGGGAATATACACTCGGTATTATACAAAGAACTAATGACTTTATCCGTCGAATCCGATGGAAAGCATATCATTACGATAAAGAACATACTAGTAATAATAGTGGTAGTAATAGTAATGATAAGAATGATGAATTTACCAGTGAAAAATATGGGTTCAAATCCTGCAAATATCCACCGAACAACCCCCAACTTGACGCCTTTGAAAATGACCTCATGATAAACGGAACCAAATTCAAAATACGGACGCATTACAACAAACTGCAAAATAACATCAATGCACTACTAAAAAAATTGCGTAACACCAACGGTATTATAGTAAAAGCAGACAAAACATCAAACGTATACACCATGAGCATACATACAATAACTTTATACGCCGGGAATTACACAAAAAATACAAGAAAACTACAGAGTCTACACTCAATAGCATTAATAAGGAAGGACTTAACATAGTAAAAAGACTCAAAATATCTGATAGAACCGAACCTCTGACCCCTTGTAAACCCACTTTTAATAAATGCAACTTCGAAACTGACCCTACTATTAGATTAATATGCCCATCAAAGTCGGATATAGGTAGAATTAGCAAGTATATACTAGATAGAATAATACCACAAATTAAAGGCAAACTAATAATTAAGCTTTGGGGTAACACTAATGAAGCAATAGATTGGTTTAGCAAATTAGACAATAAGGAAACTTCTGACTTCATACAATTTGACATCAATGACTACTACTCCTCTATTTCGCCAGTCACCCTAAATAAGGCACTAACCTTTGCACAAAAAAAAACTCGGACCTATCATCCGATGAAATTAAAATAATACTAGCTGATAGAAGAACAATCATTAGGTTCAATAATAGTTACTGGGAAAGAAAAAATAGACAAAATAACTTTGATATCACTATGGGATCTAACGATTCAGCTTAAATAACGGACATGGTCGGAATTTATATAGCACATATCTTACATAAGGAATTTGGTAACCTCCAGGGAGGAATTTATAGAGACGATACATTACTTTTAGCTAAAAACTTAAATAATCAAAACTTGGAAAGATTACGTAAAAAGATTAGAACCTTCTTCAAAAAATTAGGCCTAAACATCAGTTTCGAACTCAACTCTAAAAAAGCTAACTTCTTAGATGTATCACTCAACCTAGACACAAGACTAATAGAGCCCTTCCATAAAAATAACGAAAATCTTGCTTACATTAGTTATAACTCAAACCACCCTCGCTCCATAATTAACTCCATAGCACATAGTATATCCCTTAGAATTTCACGCTTATCTTCTAACCTAGAGATTTTTAATGAACACGCTAACTACTACAACATAGCTTTACTTAAAGCAGGCCACACAGAGAGGTATACCAGATACATACCAGATACAAACAACAACAACACACTTAACAGCAATAACACCACCCTCACCTATAGAAATAACAAATATAAGACTAAACATAGAAATAGGTAATGAGCACCAGAAATAATTGAACCGAATACTAATATAAGGACCCCTAGGAACTATAGAAGACCCAGAGATAGAAAATACTTATGGTTCAATCCAATATTTAATTCCTCTATAGAAACCAAACTACCTTCTATATTCTTTAAATTAATTGACAAGCACTTCCCTAAATTTCACAAATACCATAAAATCTTTAATATCAAACTATCTTACTCTACTGCAACCAACATAGAATCACACATACAGAAAATTAAGTATAAAAGAATCTCTAATACAAATAGCCTCCAAACAAGCACCATAACACCAAATACAAAACACATTCACATAAAAAAATCACAACCACACACACCTCAGAATACATCACAACAATACATCAACAAACCCAAATCTCAGCCCATACATAACAACATACAAAACCGCATCGCTGAACCGGCACATAGGAAGGCCTCAAAATGTAACTGTTACTTACCGGATAAGTGCCCACTACAAAATAGATGCCTTGAATCTAATATAGTGTGCCTATGTACTATAAATTCAGGCAACTTAGCATGGCACTACATAAGTTCTACGACGGGCGAGTTAAAAAAACCTTGGTACGTCCACAGACATTCTATAAAGAACCGTAAACTAATGAATACAACAATGCTCGCCAATAAAATCTGGTAGCTTAAAGATACAAACCAAGAATACAGGATTAACTGGTCTAAATTGTCAGGGGCAATGGCCTACAAAATTCGTATGTCCCACTGTAGACTTTATAATATGGAATTATTCCATATTTTAAAATATGACAAAATGCTGCCTAACAGCAAAATTGAACGGTCAATTTTCTGTAGACATAAAGCAGCAAATAAATTCGATAATTTCAAACCAACTTGAATCGACCCAACAATTCCATAATTAAAATTATACCACCTGAGTCTATTATAATAACCCATTATCATAATTGTTGTTATTATTGTTATTAACTGTCAATGAATCAATATCATAACCTATGATATTTTTTCTCTTTCGTTTTCAATCTTTCAATTTCATTCCCTAAATATATTTCATCTCTTACACTATACCCTATCGTATTATCTTCACTTCTAATATAACTTCCAATTTATTAATTAATTAATTTAACTAATACATATATGAATATATTTAATATTTTCATGTTTATACCATCATATCTTTACATTTTAACCACCAATACCACAACTATTTTCAACAATCATATTATATTCATTTTCTTCGCACATATATAACATTTATTTATTTATTTTTTATCATCTTCGCTATAACTTATTTATTATTATTCATTTATTATCACTACTTTTATTTTTCTCTCTATTTTTCTTTTTCTTTATCTTTTTTCTTTATTCTTTTTTTTATTCTTTCTTTCTTTCTCTTTTTTCTCTCTATCTTTTTCTTCTTTCTTCTTTTTCTTTCTTTATTAATGATGTTGTAATTTGAATTTGTAAACGCTGTGTATAACTTTTTTCAGTTATCTGATGATTTGGTTAAGCATACATCGTATTTAAAATTGAGTGACACAACTTCAAGTGATTAGCAATTTTAAGACAACTTAACTAATGAAACGATTGTTAATACTGTAAATAAAACCCTTTTTGTACTTTTGACCATGTTATTCTTCACTCTTTCACTATTATTACTCCAAGATTAACTTACATAGGAACTCCCGAGAACTCATATACTCGCTACCTCTTGTTGAGTCAAACAACGCCGTACGCTAAAATTATCCTCAATACGGAGTATTCACAACCTCTAACTGGATTACCTATAACGATAACTTGTTATCCCTTATATATATATATATATATATATATATATATATATATATATATATATATATATATATATATATATATATATATATAAAAGTTTACATATATATATATACATACACATACATATACGTGTTTTGCAACCGGTCACTTTGTGGCTCAATGAAAAATTAATAAATTAAACAATCAGAGCTATATATCATAAAACATGTCTATAGAATCACAAGATAAAATATATACTATTTCCTCTCCCAATTAGCATAATTAACTATATAAAAAATCGAATAGACCAGGCTATAAGAATGAGGCTTCTATGAAGGAATCTCCGACAAATAACCAAAACTAGCGCTTTGCGTCGGCTGTAGTGGAATATTTATCGAATATTTCGACAGCGTAATCGCCTAGATACAGTCAACTAAGCAGAATTAGGTTTAAAATAAACTAGGAGAAAATAGAATACATTTAAATACCTCTACCATGGTTTCGTCCGTGTTTTGAGTTTTCCAATAATTATGTAATAATTATATAAACTCGAGCGCTGGATTCTTCAGGAAGCTCGCTCATATCTAGACATTAAATTTTCAAAAACGATCGCGCCAAGAATTCATTTCAAAATGGCTAAAAATCGTGACGTAGTCGCGGTCAAGTTGGAAGGGTGTGGTATTTGCTTACGACTGGTGGCATTTTTGCTAGAAAGCACAGCACAATACAGCCAAATTTTTATCTCAACCTAGTGGGAGATTATTTCATATAAAAGCTTACATATATATATATACATACACATACATATACGTGTTTTGCAACCGGTCACTTTGTGTGGCTCAATGAAAAATTAATAAATTAAACAATCAGAGCTATATTCCACTACAGCCGACGCGAAGCGCTAGTTTTGGTTATTTGTCGGAGATTCCTTCATAGAAGCCTCATTCTTATAGCCTGGTCTATTCGATTTTTTTATATAGTTAATTATGCTAATTGGGAGAGGAAATAGTATATATTTTATCTTGTGATTCTATAGACATGTTTTATGATATATATATATATATATATATATATATATATATATATATATATATATATATATATATATATTATTATTACTATATATATATATATATATATATATATATATATATATATATATATATATATAATAATAATAATAAATTTGAAGACTAAAATCCAAAAAAGGGCTCGATAAGGATAAATATATATCAAATATATAAGAACCGTAGAGCAAATATTTATTAAAATAACAGATTAAAATTTAAGGAAAGAATCGCTGCTTTCACCCTTAACGGGATCTTCTAAAAAAACTAAAAAAATCAATCTGTGAACGCATAAGTAAATATTTCGAAAAACGTTGCAACCGAAGGAAGACAGAAAGACGATACTTTAATTCAAGGAGACGTTCCCTGGCAAAGAACGAAAAAAAAAACGAAGATAATACGTCATTATTTGGAGCGGTGAGAACAAATACACGCAAAGACAAAATCACGTTTATGGTATAACTGAAGTCGTAGACTAAAATTCTATTTAGGAAACCGAATGATTCTCGGCTACAGAGTTAAGAATAATGTAAATAAATTACAGAGGTTATTGAAATCAACAATAATTAAATAAATATATACATGCACGCATCCATATACGTACATACACATGCATACGCGAAAACACCCGCCATAGGTATGCAAATACAGGCACGTACACAAAAACACGCGCACACATACAAAAACCCACGCAACGCCTGTACCCGCACACATACGAACGTATACACCAAATACACATAGTACATATATAAACAAATATATATATGTGTGTGTGTGTGTGTGTGCGCGCGTATATATATAATTATATAAACGTATATAAATATACACACATAAATACGTATATAACGCGCGCAAACACATACTTACATGTAAATACACATATGTTCGCTAAACGTACGTCAAACGAAACACAAAGTACACATATACACACACAATACATACGTGCAAACCCGCATACACACACAAACACAAAACTCACGTATACACATAACCATATACACATGTACCAGTATATATAATATAATATATACGCCTATAACAAATACAAGCAAATATACGTTCGAAAAAGTATACGTACCTTCACAAAACATACAGGTAATATATACTTACCTATACAAATAAGTAATGGTATAAACATAAAAGATACTTAGCTAACACATCAAGACGTAAGAAATCCGCGCATAGTTCGTACTATCCGTTAGGGTATAATGTGGGGCTGTAATACAGGAAAGTTTTGTGCAATTTATGTTTACAAGCCGAAATTTCCTCAGATTTTTTGTTTAAGATGTGGTCATTGGCGTAGAGTATTTCCAGGGCTTCAGCGGCGCAGAGGTCACATGGTCTTTTATTTCCGTTATACGATCTAGCTTAGGCTAGGATCTCCGAGTGTAACCTATATTGGGCGTGGTTGTCTTTTAGACTCCAGATATAAGCTGAAAGTGACGTCATATTCCTTCTTAAAGGGTTAAGAAAAGAATGGGTATGCATGTAAAGACGCTGCTTGAATCTATTGGCGGTTAACCATATGTAGGCCCTACGGGACGTGGGTGTTTCAACCTTACATTTGTAGACAATATTACATGAGAGGCATTTCCCGGATAGGGGGCAGTCAACCCGATTCCTACAATTACAGTTAATACTAGCTACAGGGTTACACATGTTCCTACGGCTAGGTAGTTTAGCTAAATTTGAAGCAGTGATGTTATGTGCAAGGTTAGGAGTCGTAGAGTAAGAAATTTTAATGGTATTTCTATTAAAAAATTTATTATATTTATGTGCTGGGGGAAATGCTTCATAATGAGGGAGAGAAAGATCTTAGCTAATGGTGTGGCCACCTCCATATTATATGGTGGGTTATACCATATAAATAATGCGTCGGGATCTATTTTTACTAGGTCTATGCTCATACTCGGTATAAGACCCCGTTAAGGGTGAAAGCAGCGATTCTTTGCTTAAATTTTAATCTGTTATTTTAATATATATATATGTGTTATATATATATATATATATATATATATATATATATATATATATATAACACATATATATATAATATACATATATATATAATAAATAGAGAATGTACATTTAAAATCGTCTCTCTTCCTTATCAATAAGGTTGATACCTTATTGATAATACTTTAAGGAACACAAGTCGTAGAGTGCTTTACTCTGTTTACGACTGAAGTCGGTGGATTTGTTTGATCAACCAACTTTTCTTCACT
The DNA here is from genome assembly GCA_964016885.1 of Eledone cirrhosa. NCBI lineage: Eukaryota > Metazoa > Mollusca > Cephalopoda > Octopoda > Eledonidae > Eledone > Eledone cirrhosa. Next base: position 202,927,310 of record OZ024741.1, read on the forward strand.
TGAATAATATATTATATATAATATATATATATACATACGTATATATATATATATATATATATATATATACATACGTACATATATATATATATATATATATATATATATATATATATATATATATATATATATATATATATATATATATATATAATATATATATATATATATATATATATATATATATATATATATATATATATATATATATATATATATATATTATCTACATCTTACTAAAGCTATACACGGAAACGGTAGGGCCACATACACTGGCAGATTCGGTTACCGAAAACCGAATATTATGAGAAATATAGACTTCTTTCCTTTGTTTCTTACACTGAAAAAGTATTTAAAACAAATAAATAAATGTATAATAAGGGTGACTAGACTGTTTGAATGGAATTCGGACAACAATGAACTTGTAGTGTCACTGAGAAACGTTGAAAGGTTGTACATATTTTTAGCATTTTAACTGATGGAATGAAGACATAAAATGTAGGTCAGTTTGTCTTTCTCCATGATTTGAGAAGTGTAACGTAATGAGCTGTGGAGGAATTATTCTATAATAGCAACTACAAATATTACAGACAAAAGAATGTTGCTTAAAGTCTCTATTTCAACACTGGTCCTTGATGGGATCATATAGAACAATGATTCTCAACCGAGGGACACTTGACTCCCAGGGAGGAAATTTAGCCAATACAGGAATTGGGGGATGATTCCAAACTGAGAAAGAATAGTGTACACTGTATATATAACAAATGAAGCATCAGTATACCCAACTATAGTGTACATTGTGTCTGTCTCCGTCTGTCTTTGTCTGTCTTTGTCTGTCTTTGTCTGTGTCTCTCTATCTGTCTCTATCACTCTCTCTCTCTGTCCCTGTCTGTCTCAGTTTGTGTCTGACTTTCTCTCTGTCTCCGTCTGTCTTTATCTGTTTCTGATTCTCTCTCTCTCTCTCTCTCTCTCTCTCTCTCTCTCTCTCTCTCTCTCTCTCTCTCTCTCTCTCTCTCTCTCTCTCTCTCTCTCTGCCTGTGTCTGTCTGTCTCTGTCCCTGTCTGCCTCTGCCTGCCTGTCTATTTGTCACTGTCTGTCTGCCCCTGTCTATATGCCAGTCGAACTGTCCCTGTTTTTCTCTGTCTTTCTGTCTGTCTGTTTGTCTCTGTCTGTCTCTGTCTGTCTGTCTCTTTCTGTCTATCTCTGCCTGTCTACCTGTCTCCGTCTGTCGAGGGCTATCATTTTATAACTAGACCAAACCTATTAAAATATTTACACAAGGTATACATCTAAAGTTTTTTTGTATAAGCTATTTATTGTTTTTGCAATTTTAGTTCATTTCAGCAATCACATTTTGTTGTTCCACCGAAATAATTCATAGAAGGTTTTTAGGTGGAAAATTTGCAAAAATAAGCAAATGTGTGTGTGTGTGTGTGTGTGTGTGTGTGTGTGTGTGTGTGTGTGTGTGTGTGTGTGTGTGTGTGTGTGTGTGTGTGTGTGTGTGTGTGTGTGTGTGTGTGTGTGTGTGTGTGTGTGTGTGCGCGCGTGCGTAGGAAGGAGATCGATCGTCATACCAGATCAAGGTGACTGATTCCATTGGTCTTTTCATTGCTGATACTATCTGCCGGTTGCAAATCCTGGCTGACGTGTTTCTTTTCTGGGGCTAGATTTGAACCCGTGGCGCCCAGAGCCGTAACATATACTGCAAAGCAACCTATCCGACTCAATAATTTTACAAATCCAATTTATTAATCTACCATATTATATAATTGTTTCTACTTTAAGCACAAGGCCAGCAATTACCCAGTACATTACTGGAATGTCTTTCTTTTTAAATGTTAGTGTGAGATTTGATTTTTCGCTACTCCTTTAGCAGGTCATGTGATCACGCAGAAGTTGCTTCGTTGGTTGGTGCTAGTGTTAGGTATGACACCTTCACGGAAAAATACATTACAATTGTAACACAATATTCCTGTAATTACATACTTGCTTTTGAGAGAGACCAATAAATGAGCACAGGCGTGTATCCCTAACTTTGTTCTCAGGGAGATTCAGCGTAACACAGTGTACGGCAAGATTGGCCCTTTGTATTAAAAGTACAGTCCATATTTATTATAGCGCTAGTGGCTGAGCATTCCACAGACAGGTGTATCCTTAAAATATTTCTCATGGATATTCAGCGTGACACAGTGTTTGATGATGCTGGTCTTTTGAATTACAGACACAACTCATTTTTCCAGTTGAATGGACTGGAGCATTATGAAATAGTGTCTTGCACAAGGGTATAATGCGCCGCCGGGAATCAAGCTCATGATTTTTCGATCGTGAACCGAACACCTTAACCACTAAGACGCGTGCCTTCACATTTAGAAATAGTGTATCATAGATCATCGATGCGTGTGAAGTCGCATTACAGAAAATGAGAATCATGTAGCAGCTGCCTACAACCAGAAACATGAGCTATTCATTCACTAGTATTACACAAGTGTCAACTTAGTTCCCTTCATCCTAGCAAGTGGACCATCACTAATAACATAATCATCAGTTAGCCTGATGCACCTGCAGGTTGCTGATATACAATCTTCAACAATATCACGTTTTCTATAACTCACAAACCATAAAATATATCATTTCAACAGTTGGAGATTTATTACAGTTTTGCAGACTGCGCCAACAGCTATTAAGAATGCAGACACATTTTCAAACTTAAATGCAGCAACTAGAAAAATACCAGTGACTGTAACAATGAATATGTCAACTGCAGTCGATATTGTCGACACTGCAAGAAATATATTTTCAGCTCTCAACATTTTGTGTCTCTGATGAAAACTCACACCAATTGTTCTTGCCATTTTCTATACTCTGTTAGAAAGAAGGAACACGCATTTAACTCCTAGTGGAATCTTAGGGGCGCCGTCTTGATACGCGGTGTGTCTTGAGTATTTTTAACCTGGCCGAGCCCATCTCTCTGCAGGTCTAAACAGCCGATTTTTATTCCTGAGAAGGAGAGATAACAAGAGAAAGTTATAGAGATAGAGGAAGTATCGACTTTAATAGTGGACTGGTACTTTATTTATAGACCTCGGAAGGGTGAAAGGCAAAGTTGACCTCGGTGTGATTCGAACACAGAGAACTGGAGTGGATACCGCAATCAGACTATCGGACGTTCTAACGACTCTGGTTTTGTTGGATGATTTTAGGTAGAAATTCACCGTAGAACGAATTCATTTCCAGTATTGAACAATTGGATTGCACCTTTAATCTCTGGATAAATTTCGTTTTTCAGTTTCGAAAAGTTTATTTAGGAATTCCTTAGCTTATTTTCATTTAGTTCCATAAGTCTGTTAAGACTTTTCAAAGAATTTGATAAACTCTTTTTAACAGATCAAGAGCTTCAATTGGTCCAATGATATAGATAGAATTTCTCAATGGACAATACACATATTTGACGTGTGGGTTTACGCTCTGTAAAATGGTGACAAATTGGCAGTCGTTAGGGCGTCAGATTAACTGCATCGGTTTTTCTTCTGGCCCATGCCTTCTGAGTTCAAATCCCGCTCTGGTCAACTTTGCTTTTCGTCACTTCGATGGTGATTAAGTACCAATTCAGTACTGGAATCGATTCTTCCACTATTTTTTAAAATCATTTTCTCTCTTTCTCTCGTTTTCTCTGTAAGAAATTGACTGTATTCCAACCTGGAAATGGACGCCTCCACCAGGTTTAAATGTTACGATGACACTTCTACAACTCCAAGTATTAATGGACCAGTAACTCTAATTATCCAGCAAACGAAACAGCGGCTAGTGGGAACCGAACCATCGCTGCCAATTATACTTGGTGAGTCAATCTAAGCTCCATGACGTTCAACATTATGAAGAACCACCACGATAACAATAACAATAGCAATGAAAATATTAATAAAGAATAAATAGAAAATAATGAGGCTAAATATAACAAACGGATATATTTAGACAAATGGATATATTGTTTTTGTTGGAGACAAGTCTCCTTTGAAAATCTTATTTTCACTTAAAAAACAAACAGAGATAAAATCACATGAAGAGATTTGTGAAAATATAACTGGAAAGGCATAGAAATACAAACCATGATGCCGTACAAAATGTTATGTGATTAACATTTTCAATATATGAAAACACTTGTTTTTAGTCTCTTTCGTTGATGTAACACTCACAATTTAGGCAATAGAAGCTCTACAGAAATTGTGTCATTTCATTTTTGTTTGTAGTTTCCAACTTAACATTTTCAACCAACGCAAAATAGGAAGTGAAATTATTCAAATCTCCACACATGCAGATAGTTACGATGCATGTATCATACAGCATCTCGGCTTGTCAAAATCATTATATCATTCTAAATATATTTCTTCTCTCAGTTGTTTTATTCTAAGTGATTTTAAAAAGACTCCCTCGACAATTTTATCAGTTAATATTTCAGAGAGATCCTTAACATGTGAGTAATATCAGCTAACAACTTTCTCAATAAAGTGAACAGACATTCTGTCACAACTACGATGTCTTTTTTGGGGGAAACGCCTTCAGATGTCAGCTTTAACTTGTAGGCTTTCTAAAGCCAATGGAACTATATCAAATTAATCTCTGTCATTCTCTCTCTCTCTCCTTATCAATCTATCTTTGCCTGTCTGTAGGCCTGCCTGCCTGTATGTCTGTCTGTTTGACTCTATATTTCTCTGTTTGTCATCCTCTTTCTCTATTCCTCTCCACCCTCTCAATTCGATTAGTTCCATAAAATAGGTACAAGAGTAAATTGTGGCTGTGATGATATCTTCTGAAGATTACACGTGAACTGAGAAACTAGCTACTAATGAGAAGAAATAGTAGTCGTCTTATTAGAACAACTGTTGTTTTCCTCGCAAATTGACACACATACGCGCGCGCGCACGCACACATGCGTACACACATCAGAAAAATTATATTTACTTTGAAAGTTGGTTAGATCAGCATACGGCGAAATATATATCCAAAGTCGTGTCAAAGCATGTTTGGTGGTCTACACGATAAAAGCACTTAATATACGCTGTAAAGTCGTTGGTGTTAGGAAGTGCATCCAGTCGTCGAAAACTTGCCAAACAAAGGGTTAGAAGGACCCTCAATTGTGTCAAAGACATGACAACTTCTCTGTGCACTTGTTAGAACGTGAGATTGTATATAAGTGACCGTAAACTGAATACTACCTCCCACATTAACATTAGAAAACACTAACTGTTTCGATGGCGACAATCACACACACACACACGCACACACACGCACGCACACGCACACACACACACACACACACACACACACACACACACACACACACACACACACACACACACACATACGCCAATACGATATTACATTGTCATCTGAAGAATTTCAAGAGATTTGAGAAGAAATTAAAGAAATATATACCGTCCCTATCGAAGCCGTATAGAAAGCCTGTTTACCAGTTTCAATGATAGAAACAATTGCAAGGATATTAGATAATATATACAAACAGCCAAGACTAAAGCTAGCCATGCTACCAACCAACTTATTGAAGAAACATCGGAAATACCCATTCGGTGCCCACTAGTCAGTTTATATAAACAAAAAGATAGATTAGTGAAAGGGGTCTCCCCGAGGGCCCACATTCGCGGCATTCTACCAGACATAAAGAAAAAAGTATTGCCAAAACAAATTCTAAACAAACATGCGCACATACATGCGTGCGTGTGTGTGTGTGTGTGCATGTGTGTGTGTATGTGTGTATGTGTGTGTGTGTGTGTGCGTGTGTGTGTATGTGGGCGTGTGTGAGTGTGGGGGTATATGTGTGTGTGACCATTCTTGGTATGGACTAATATAGACCGTGTTCTAGACAAAACATAAACGACTATGGAAATAGCCTGCCTGTCTCTCCTCTACCTGTCTCTCTTTACCTGTCTGTCTCCATCTCCGTCTCTCACTCTCTGTCTCTCTTTCTTTGTCTGTTTGTCCGTCTCTCGCTCTCTCTCTCTCTCTCTCTCTCTCTCTCTCTCTCTCTCTCTCTGTCTCCGTCTGTCCCTATCTATCTCTCTTTCTCTCTGTCAGTCTGTCTCTCTCTTTCTGTCAGTCTCTCTCTCTCTCTCTCTCTCTCTATCTCTATCTCTCTCTGTCTCAGTCTGCCTGTCTCTGTTTGTCTGTTTGTCTGTTTGTCTGCCTCTCTCTCTGTACTATAGAGAGAATGTGGTGCATATATATATACATATGAGCGGAACAAGTAAACGTTAAACAATATTTTAAATAAATTAAAATACGATTTAAATATTTACCTCTTCTAGTGCCATGACCGACGATTTCGCTAATCAAAAGATTGGAAATTCAGAGAATTTCCAATGGAAAGATATAGCTCTCCAGATAGCTTTTCCAAAGCTACTAGATATAAATCCACGTAGATGTGGATGTATCGCTTTCTGCCCGGTGAATGAATCAAGCCGTTAAAATGACCACCACACAAATGGGCCGTTAGAAAAAGAGGGAATAATAGACTCGTTGATATTTCATGTTACTAGAAATAGCAGCATGATACAATATTTTTTTCTCAACATTAAGGAGAATTCAGATAAATGATTTATATATTCTAGTAGGTACTAAGTACCCACGGAAATATATATGGTGTCTATAATAGTGGTTGTTCCATGGTACTAATTTGAGATACCAGAACTGTAAATATGAGCGGAACAAGTAAACATTAAACAATCTTTTAAATAAATTAAAATACGATTTAACTATTTAGCTCTTCTAGTGCCATGACCGACGGTTTGGCTAATCAAAAGATTGGATATGTAAAAGATAAACAGAAATAACAACATAATCGGTACAGTATATGGAAGGTATATAATTAGGTTAACGTTTGATATAGCAGGAAGAGGGTCTTAACGTTTCGGACGCTAGAAAGAATGAGAAATAAGATAGATTGAGGGGACGGGCGGGTTGGAATTGGAAAAAATGTTTTTAGGTAAAAATAACAGGTCCATTCATGTTGACATCTCTTGCAAAACTGTTGGTGCTGGCGTTTTGTTTATGATATACTTTTTTTTTTAGAAAAGTGGATGATGGCGCGCGTCTACCTGAAATGGAAAAAAACCGTTTTGTAAAAAGAGCTCTACTCGTGCACGTACGTAAGCATGTGTGTGTGTGTGTGTGTGTGTGTGTGTGTGTGTGTGTGTGTGTGTGTGTGTGTGTGTGTGTGTGTGTGTGTGTTATTATATGTCCGTACAAAGCTAAGAGGAAATGTGTGTGTATATGTAAGTAAAAGAGTGTGTGTGCATATAAGTACGAAGCTATGAGCAAAATTATGTTAATATAAGGGTGTGTCTGTGTGTATACAGAGCAGTGAAGGGAAAAGTGGAGTGAGCATATATAATCGGCATGTATTAGTTGTAAGAGAATATATGATATGTGTATGTGTGTGTATGTGTGTGTGTGCGTGTGTGTGTGTGTGTGTGTGTGTGTAAAAGGTAAACAGAAATAACAACTCAAACGGTACAGAATATGGAAGGAATATATTATCTTAACGCTTGATATAGCATGAAGAGTGTCTTAATGTTTCGTACGCTAATCCGTCATCAGAAGAAAGAATGAGAAATTAGAAAGATTGAAGGGA
>OZ024741.1:202939954-202979954 GCA_964016885.1 Eledone cirrhosa
TTTATTCAAATGTAAATTTAATTTATGTGTATAAACAGGTTTTATTTCCTGTCCCCCTTTTCCGTTTCCAGGAGTACTTTAACACACTTTTTTCAACTATTATTTATGGCGATCGACTATTAGTGTAGTCATCTGCGTTGGGACGAATACATAGTTTACAGACCAGTCTATAAGAAAGATTCGGTTTAGTTATCATTGAGTAACGAGAAATGTTGAGAGGGAATTCATTGAGGTTCGACTAGAGTTGATCATGTAAATAATACTAGAGCTGATAATGTAGATAATTCTAGAGATGATAATGTCGGTAATACTAGAGTTTATAATGTGGCTATGGCTAGAATTGATAAACCTCATTATAAGCACTAGCAAAAAAAACAAAAAAACAACAACCTTCGGGTGGTTTTCTACTAGCATGTGTAGTATGCATATTGATATTATACGCAAATATATATGCATTTAGATATGATATGCCAAATAAAATCGTAATTGAGAATATGCACTGAAATTGAAGAGAGACTGTGTTACACTCTGTTCTGCAATCAGTAAAGTAATCCATGATGCATTTTAAAAAGACGATATTATATATAAACTGCATTAGCGACGGAAATATATGAACGTTTATATAAACGATGTAATAAGTGTTATAATATACTGGGCTCTAACCGGAAATGTTGACATTTGAAAATTAAAAAAAAGTGAATCTTGAAATAAGCAATAAAATTATTTATATTAAATCAAGAGTTACGAAATTTAGTACATAAATTATGAAATATTCATTCATTATTTAATCAAAGTAATCCAACTTATTTTACAAACGGGATTAAAAAACATATTCTGGACGCAGTCCCGCACTCCTTCCTTTATATGATTTGGAGAAATTTGAAAAACATTCTCCTATTCTCTTCGTGCACAGAAAAACGTGATTGCTATTATGTTTCGTGGCTTATTGGCTTTTCATCAGAAAAGTTCCCATACTCTTCTGTCCACGAAAAGAACTCTAGTCAAATGCTATGTATATTGAAATGGTCACGTTAATCTGCATAATCTATATAATGTCATTCGTTGTCGGTATACTTAAATAATAAATGTTAATTAATGCACTACGAAGCGTATATTAGAAAATCTGAGACCTTTTGTCTAACACAGGCATTGAGAAAGACGACGACACGTTTCGAAGTTATGTATTTACAACATAATAAAACAAAATTCAACCAGTAAAGAAGGAGCGGGGCCTTAACACCTGGTGGAGCCGTTATAGGACGCCGTGCTGACACACGGTGTTTTTTGAACAATTAGAAGATGGCAGTTGTGTTATATGGTCTTGATTGTGTTAACTGGACGACAATGGCACTTCAGAAGCTCTCTACATTCCAGAACCATATCCTAAGACTTATAACTAACAAATGACTCAGTGAACATATCTCTATCATTGCCAAGCTTAAACCAATCACATCAGTTTTCAAGTCAAGAGTACTTAAGCTATATGGTCATATCAAAAGATCAACTCGTGGCGTGAGTAAGTTATGCCTAGAAGGCAAGTTAGCTGGTAAGAGAAGCATGGGTTTACTGCCAAAACGCTGGCTTGGTAATACCTATAAAAATCTCTACAGAATAGATAAGATGTTATAGAAATTCATTAATGTATATAAAATAAACTAACACATACACACACATATTACATGTCAACTTATGGATTAGACTTGACCTTTGCTCTTTAAACTCTGCTGTTGGTGATCGAAATTTGTAGAGAAGAATATCTCATGTTGATGCGCAGTCTGCAACAGGCGGAGTGAACATCTAGGAGAGTGGCGAAGCCCATATACCTCCGGAAATGGAGATAAGAGGGAGATAGAGGAGAAGAGGGGAAGGGAGTAATGAGCCCCCAAAACCCTTATACTGGAATGATACTTTATCTATCGACTTCGAAAAGATGAATAGCAAAGTTGGCCTCGGCTTCATTTGAACGTAGAGTGCAGTGAACCGAAATAAATATTACAAATCCTTCTACCCGACGTTCTAATCCGACTTTAACAATTGGACGCCTTTCTTGGTCTTCATGGAAACTAAGCATTTATGAAACAATCGCCGACGTAACATATACATATAACACATATTGTGTAGAGAAAAGAGGAGTAACAACAGAAATTGTGAAAAAAAAACAAAAAAACAGCTAAAATTGGGATTACATAAAACAAACAAGGACCAAGCTCCTACACGTCCAATACGATACATATAACATGTGTGAAACAGACAATGAAAAATAACAGCACTGAGAAGTGAAATTTTCAAGACTGGGCCAGAAAGGTTATTTTTATTGCGACGCTGAATGAAAGCTTTCTCAGCAGTAATTAAAGATTGAGTGATTATGAACGTGATATTAAGGTTAATCTGTTCCAGGCCAAAATGCTCATTAGGCCAGAGCGTTTTGTGGTTTCATGGGTGTTAGGTGATTATGGGTACAACATTTTCTTCTGAACAGGATGCTAGTCCATCGCATGGATTTAGTTTGCCATAAGACCAGAGGCTCATCAGGCAAGAGGTTTTCCCGATTTCGTTGGTGTTAAGTGACTGTTATAAAAAGACTCTTCCCTAGATGGGGCGCCAGTCCACTGCAAGTTTAACACCTATCTACTGCTACTGCTGGCAATGATTTTCTGCTGAGTGGACTGGAGCAACGTGGAATTGCTTTGCCCAAGAACACAACGTCGCGCCACCTGGTTCAGGAATCGAGCTCACTACTTTATAATGGTTAGCCAAATACCTTAACCAATAAGCCACACATTTTCGGGAATGTGGTATACAAGGACAATATTCAGTAATGTGATAATATAAGAAGCAAAGCACATCATGGCTATTGACTGTAATATTAAGAGAATAATGATAATAATCATTTTTGGCATATGGAGATAAAATAACTCTCGAAGCTCTCCTGCGTCTGAACGAAAATAGCCTCGTTGCTTTTGTTGGTCTAATGAGCTTATTTTATAGTCTTGTTATATTCTGACATAGATATCTGTACGTCTGATTGCCTGCCAATTTGGTCGATCTCTCTCCCCACCTCTCTCTCTCTCTCTTTCTTTCTTCCCATCTCTGTATATATATATATATATATATATATATATATATATATATATATATATATATATATATATATATGTATTCATGTATATGCATTTATGTATATATACTTATGTATATGTATATATGTGTATGTATATGTATATATACGTATGTATATGTATATATGTGTATGCATATGTATGTATATGTATGTATATATATATATATATGCATGTCTCTCCCCCTCTCTCCCCATCTCGCTGTCTCTCTCTCTGGGTAGGTTATGGTAATAAATTAATCAAAACATGTAGGATTTCTGCACGGCTGGACGTACACAACTAGTATTTCACTTTTAGAAAAAGTACACACACACACACACACACACACACACACACACACACACACACACACACACACACACACACCTCATTCTCACTAATATGTATCTCTCTCTCTCTCTCTGTCTCTCTCTCTCTCTCTCTCTCTCTCTCTCTCTCTCTCTCTCTCTCTATATATATATATATATATATATATATATATATATATAAATGTGTGTGTGTGTGTGTATATATATATATATGTGTGTGTTTGTGTGAGTGTATATATATATATATATATATAGTTCATTAATACTTCTCACATTTTTACATTCAGGTTGAGTGAGAAACAGATATTAGTGGTTTTGGTCTGTTGTGTTTTCCATTTTGATCAAGTGGAGCATAACAGGGGTGACTAATTAAAGTTGAAACATATTTCGGCATCATGTTAGTATAAGGGGAAGGTAATACAGAGAAAAAAAGTCACAACATATTTCGGCATCATATTAGTGAAAGGGGGAGGTTTACATTCACAGCGAAAGTCACAATCTTAAGGAGTCGGAGAACAGTAACAAGAATATTTAGCAATACCAACGAACTTCCTGTATGTGCACTTCAATACATTTCAGAAAAATAACATCTTGAGAATAATACAAGCTGCAGAAATATATATATATATATATATATATATATATATATATATATATATATATATATATATATAAGGTATATTAGTAATAGGTTTCTGTTACCCGAGTCTATGAATCTTAGTAACATGGATCGAGGACTATTTCAGCATACAGTTGTTTCTGACTCAACACATGGACTTCTGGTTGAAGTTGTTCTTAGGATGATCTTCAGAAGGTAGCGCAAACGATAATCCATTGAATAATTAGAATTAGACAATAAGTTACACGAATTCACCGTTCACTGTAAAAGAAGGAGGAACATTTATTATATAATGTTTACATACGTTTCATCAATATGTGAAGTAAATACAAGTGACTGAAATAGGATTCCTATGAAGGGCCTTTGGAGTAACGTTACTCGTTAGAGCTAGTGGCTGGATAACATACATGAGCTCGGTTGGTCTCGCTTGGGGATCCACATCAACTGGTTACGGATGCTTCTGACAGGACACACTAGAAGGCATACTTAAGGACTCCGCCACTAAAACCCTCTCAGGAATATGTGGGCAAAAAAAAAAAAAAAAAAAAAATATATATATATATATATATAAACGTAAGTATGTATGTATGTATACGTACATACATATATGTATACAGACGTACAGTAGTATGTATATATATACATACATGCACACATATATATATATGCACGTATCGGTTTACCGAACATTTATTATAATGCTCGGTTTGTTTGAAAACAAACAAACAGCCCGAATTACGTCGTACAGTGTTTAGGCAACCACGTCACTTTTTTGTTCAACACTGACACAGGAACGATGTACTAGTTTCCAGCTTATTAGCTATCGTCAGCATCGTATACCTTCCTGCCAGATGGTTGAACGTCTGAAAGTATATACTTTCCTTATGCATATTAACGGCTGAGCAGCCTAATTTGCATATCGAGTGAGTTTAGATAGTAGCGAGATGACATTCTTTCGCAGCTGGCAACAATGTGGCTTACATCCTCGATCTTTGTTTTACATAGCCTACATTTATTGTCAGCTGATGGCCCTCCCCTTTTGTGCAGCAGATATTTAGTAGGGAGTTCTTGTTCCTGTATTGCATAGAGATATCCCTCAAGGTGTGATGTCATAAACTTGTCGGAACTCCATGCCAGGCTTTTTGAGTGGTTTATCCCCTCTATGGTCTGTGTTTTACGTCTCAAGTATCCATGCACAACCTTTTCTGTAAATTGGTCAATTTTTCATCTTGTTTGAACATTGAATATGATTTGAGGCAGGCGATGGTCGTCAGTCATCTCGTCTAATTGGTTATTATTTAGTGGCACATAGTCAAACAAGGAATAAAGAACATACCTCTATTTTATGTTATAAAAACATTTTTTATATAGGAGCAATTACAGAATATATACAAATACATTAATGCTCCTAGGTTGGAATATATTTAAGTCATCATATACTGCCGCATGGTGTGATGTCATCCTTTGGATCACTGCATGATTATAGCACGTCTATTGTCTCCGAGCTCTCATTGTCCAAGTGTTATTGTCTCAGTTACTGACGTCAGAACGTGATGTCAGAACTAAGGGCAGTTAATCGACTGCCTTCACAGTCGACGCTAGATGACGTGATCTTCTACATGGCCTCCCACCAGATTTTTAGAAAATTAAATAAAAATCGGTTCATCGAATCATGTATGTAGAAAAACCGATTAGCAACCATCAAAAATCCCAAACCAAGGAGCAATCAGCCCAACCGAGCCTGAAGGGCACAAGACATTTCAAAAATACATATTAAACAAGCATTCAAGAACGTGAAAGGAAAAAACAAATGTAATAAAATGTAAATACAATTTCCTAAAAGTTCCAAAAGTCACTACAGGATTAAAGCACCGCACAATAGCAGTTTAAAAATATACCATGTTACAGTTTTTTGGGCCAATGAACCCTCCGACCGGAACGGGTCGTAGTCTTATATCTTGGTGATGGGGGGGGGGGGGGAGAAACAGGTGTGTTTGCAAAAGAGAAAGATGGGGGTGTGTGTGAGCATCTGTGTGGGCCCGTTTAAGTCTATCAACCGCAATGGTCTCTCTGGATCCCTTAATGTCTACAGTGAAATGTTTATCAGAACGAGCCAACACACGGTAGGGTCCAGAGTACGGTTGTGTGAGAGGTGGTTTCACGGCATCGTTTCTCACAAACACATGGGTCCACGAGGCAATATCCCTCGGGACTGCACATTTTACAGTTTGCTTCCTCGTATCCATCGGCGGCAGGTCCTGAAAATAAGAACGCAGACGGGATACGTAGGAAAGCGGATCTTGTGCAGCAAGATCGACAGGGGCAAGCATTTGTCCAGGCAACGCTAGAGGAGCACCATACAATAATTCGGCCGAGGAGAACCCAAGGTCCTCATTTATTGATGACCGAATCCCCAACAACACAATAGGGAGGTACTCGCTCCAACGCGTAGAGTCAGAAGTTCGTAGAGCGGCTTTTAGTTGTCGGTGGAAACGCTCCACCATTCCATTAGAGGCAGGATGATATTCAGTCGTTCGGATGCGTTTAGCGCCGATGATTTTTGTGAATTCATGGAAGAGATTCGATTAAAACTGTCTTCCACGGTCCGTTGTAATCGTGGTTGGCACTCCAAAGCGGGCAATCCATCCTGATACTAGGGCACGCGCTGTCGTTTCAGCAGTGATGTCTTTCAAGGGGATGGCTTCAGGCCATCGCGAAAAACGATCAATAACAGTCAATAGATAAGTATGACCACCACTGACTGGCCAAGCTCCCACGATGTCTACATGAATGTGCCGGAAACGGGCGTCCGGTGTACTGAACGTACCGAGCGGAGCATTAACGTGTTTATGGATTTTCAATTTCTGGCAAGCAATGCAGGAACGGCACCAAGCAGTAATATCGCGCCTCATATTTGGCCAGAAGAATCTGGCTGTTATGAGCTTTACTGTGGCAGAAGATCCTGGGTGGGAAATGTTGTGTAAAGCAAGAAACACAGTACGACGATGGGTTAGCGGGACGAATGGTCTCGGTGAATCCAGGGAAACGTCGCAGAGAATCTGTCCGTCTGTGGTGGGCAATGGCAGGTATTTCAAATTACTCGTCGCAAATTCGGCTGATGTAATATCCAACGATTTCAGTGCAGGTTGGTCTGCTGCCAAGTGATTTAAATCGATGTCGTGGGATGATGCAATTGAACTGATCTTCAATCGAGACAGGGCGTCAGCTGCTGTGTTTAATGAGCCTGGAATGTGTTCGATGTCGTTTGTGAATTGCGAGATTAAGTCGAGATGCCTTGTTTCTCTGGGCGAGTACTTGTCGGACTTTACCCTTAAAGCGAAGGTCAAAGGTTTATGGTCAGTATAGATAGTAAAACACCTTCCTTCGAGCATATGTAAAAAATGTTTCACGGAAAGGTAGATGGCTGACAGCTCCCGGCCAAAAGTAGCGAGTTTCTGCAGGCTTCAACTTCCTAGAGAAAAATTCCAATCGTTGTTGGTGATCGTCACTACTCTGTTGTAAGACTGCACCCACTGCAGTATCCGACGCATCAACACAAAGCGAAATCTTGGCATTGGACACTGGGTGGGCCAGCAAAGATGCACTAGCCAATGCTGATTTGGCTTTTTGAAAATTCTCGAGCTGAGTCTCTGAGTCAAAGAGATGTCCTTATTTTTCTTGCGGCAATTTTTCAGAATCTTAGTAAGAGAGAAGAGTAGATTAGCACAATGCGGAACAAAACGTCCATAGAAATTTATCAGTCCTAGGAATTGTCGCAACTGACGAAGTGAGGTCGGCGGAGGCAAATCCTCTATAGCCTGAACTCGTTGAGGGAGGGGTCGAATACCCTCGGAGTCAATTACATGACCTAAAAATTCAGCGATTCCGCACCGAAAACACATTTTGACGTATTTATTTGAACACTGTAATCCTTGAGTCGACAAAACAAAAGATTCAAATGACGTATGTGTTCTTCTCTGGAGGAACTAGCAATAAGCAGATCATCAATATAAGTGTAGACGAAGTCTAAACCACGAGTGACTTCATCCATGAACCGTTGAAAGGTGCTAGCTGCATTCCTAAGTCCGAAAGGCATGGTAAGAAATTCGAATGATCCAAATGGAGTCGTAATGGCCGTTTTCGGAATATCTTCTTTCTTGACAGGAATCTGATGATAGGCTCGCACGAAATCGAGCTTCGAGAATATTTTACATCCCTGCAATGACGATGCAAAATCTTGCAGGTGTGGAATAGGATATCTATCCGGGACAGTTATAGCATTTAACTTCCTATAATCCCCAGTGGGTTTCCAGTCGCCAGAAGTCTTGGGTACCATGTGCAACGGAGAAGCCCAAGGGCTCGTAGAAGGGCGAATTATACCTAGCTGCAGCATGTGGTCGAACTCGGACCGTGCTGCCTTCAATTTGTCCGCAGGCAAGCGACGAGGGCGTGAGAACACTGGGGCGCCAGTTGTAGAGATAAAATGCTCCGTTGTGTGAGTTGGTTCGACAACTCGAAAATTTCCCTGAGTAGGCTGTGGGAAAGAATTCATTAATGTATGATAGGGATTCCCAGCATTAGCGATGAAAAAGCTCGGGCTAACTGTTGGAAAATTAGCTTTCTGGCCACGAAGAGAAAAACCAGTAATGTCGTCTACTAGGCGTCGGTTACGGACGTCCACCGTCAATGCCAAATGGTGTAGAAAATCCGCTCCCAAGATCGGATATGGTAGGTCAGCAACCGTAAAAATCCATTTGAATTCTCGTCGAAGATTTCTGAATTGAGGAGGAAGCGAGATTTGTCCAAAAGTCCGTATCGGCGAATGATTGACAGCTTGTAGATTCATTGATGAGTCAGGAGGAGTTACTGTCATACAATTGACAGGCCAAATACTGCATGAAGCTCCTGTGTCTACAAGGAAGGCTCTTCCAGACAGGAGGTCCTCTATGAAGAAATGGCGGTTTTGTTGTGTCTCCCAGAGTTCACTTGCCGCCTTTAGTGACTCTGATCTACATTTCCCGAAGCTGAATATTTACATGGAGGCCGGCAATGTTTTGCCTTATCCGCGAAGGTGGCATGATACCAGCAAAATAATGTATTGCTGGCGGGCGAAGTAGTATGCTGACGTGGAGTCGCGAAAGAACGCGAACGACTCCTAGGCCGCCATGAATACGGCCTATTCTCCCTGCATAATCGAGCGACTTGCTGCGTCAAAGCGTCAATAGCCTTCAACATGGCATCCTCGCGTCTCGAGACGGGCTGGTTCAAATGAGAGGAAGAAATATGCGAGTCCGAGGCGGTAGCCTTTTTAGAAAATGCCACGATTCGATCCGCGGAGGCAGCAATTTGCTCCAAAGAGCTGGTGTCCACTATATTTGCCAAAATAATTTGGACGTTGTTTGGCAGGCGAGAGAAAAATACTTGTTTAATAAAGGAATTATCCTGTTCAGGCGATTCACTGAGGTCCCTAATGTGGCGGAGAAATTCGGACAGCGACCTATCGCCTAGATACTCATCCTCCAACAATGAACGAAATCTGCTCTCAGCAGAACGACTGTTCCTTCGAAGAATTTCTTCCCGCAACGAATCATAGGAAATACCGGCCGACGGTTTCGTAATCAAATCTTTCACTGTTATAGCGAGTGAAGAAGGAATACCACTTATCAAAAAGTTGAGCTTTTTCTTGGTTTTTACTTCGTTGGCAGCAAAATAAGCGTCTAGCTGCGCAAACCAGAGTTTAGTATCACCTGAGAACGCAGGCAAACCAGAAGTAGTATGCTGACGTGGAGTCGCGAAAGAACGCGAACGACTCCTAGGCCGCCATGAATACGGCCTATTCTCCCTGCATAATCGAGCGACTTGCTGCGTCAAAGCGTCAATAGCCTTCAACATGGCATCCTCGCGTCTCGAGACGGGCTGGTTCAAATGAGAGGAAGAAATATGCGAGTCCGAGGCGGTAGCCTTTTTAGAAAATGCCACGATTCGATCCGCGGAGGCAGCAATTTATTACCACATGGACGAATAAAAGTAAGTAATGTTCAAAACGACGGGAAAACAGCACAATTTTCCCTAAACATCCATTAAGTTGCCGCAAGCAAAAGAAATTCAGTCACAGTACAAGAAATAGCAGCGAAAATCCAAAAGGTGGAATTTGTGGAACAAGATAGCCATTATCAAACAAGATGGCGTCGCATTTCTTTTCCAAAACAAGAATATGGTCGCGTGACGAGGCTAAGCCAATCAGATGGCTGTATTTGAAGAAAGACAATGTGCAGGAATGTTAGCTGGCCAGTCAGCAATATTGAAAAAAAAATTTTTTTTTTCTTTTTTTTTTTTGTGTAATACGAACAATTTTCAATTTAAAACGAATGGCGAAATTAAGAAGGCTGCGTTTTCATATTTAATCATCGAGGGTCACCACTTTAGGCAGGCGATGGTCGTCAGTCATCCCGTCTAATTGGTTATTATTTAGTGGCACATAGTCAAACAAGGAATAAAGAACATACCTCTATTTTATGTTATAAAAACATTTTTTATATAGGAGCAATTACAGAATATATACAAATACATTAATGCTCCTAGGTTGGGATATATTTAAGTCGTCATATACTGCCGCATGGTGTGATGTCATCCTTTGGATCACTGCATGATTATAGCACGTCTATTGTCTCCGAGCTATCATTATCCAAGTGTTATTGTCTCAGCTACTGACCTCAGAATGTGACGTCAGAACTAAGGGCAGTTAATCGACTGCCTTCACAGTCGACGCTAGATGGCGTGATCTTCCACAGGATCTTCCGATTTCTCTGGGTGAGAGATTTATATCAGGCTTTATTCCATATTTCTCCTCCAGATCAGTGGCTATTCTAATGATATTTTTTTTTCATGCTCATAAACCTGGGCAAGATGGTTCCCAACCTTTTTCCTCTGTTGAAGATGTTGCTTCAGTGTTACTATCCGGGTCTTATATGATGTTAATATGGATTTTAGACCCCGGCCACCTTCCTTGCGTGAGAAGTATAGCCTATCCACATCACCATTGATGTTAAAGTTCCCAGTAACACTGAGAAGTTTGCGAGTTCTAACATCCATCTCACTTAGTTTTTGCAATGACCAGTTCAGCAGGCCAAATGTTGGCGTTAGAATTGGCACATCATAAGTATTGTGGGTAATGTATTTGTTGTATGCTAACAGTTCTGATGACCATATTTTCTTTACTCTTCTGAGGTATTCAGTTCTGGTTTTCTCCTTATTTATGGGTCTATCATCTCTGATATTCTCATCCTGTCCAAGATATCTGTAGTTGTCCCCTGACTGTAGAGGTTGTATTGTCAGGCCGTTCATCTCTAGATTTCTAGAGGAGGGCACAGCTCTTCCACGTTTTACTGCGAAATATGCACACTTGGACTCACCAAATTTCATTTTGATGTCTGTTGAAAATTGTGTAATGAGGTCCAATTGTTTCTTGATATCATTGATATTTGGCCCATACAACTTCAGGTCATCAGCAAAGAAAAGATGGGAGATACTTCTGGACCCACTTCTTTGTCCACCTTGTTAAGGATCAAATTGGTGTACCATTTGTTGGTCAGACATTCAACAGCAGCTACCAGTGGTTGTGGGACTTTGGCTAATTGTAAATCCTTAACAATCCACCCATGAGGTACAATATCAAATGTTTTTTGATAGTCCAGCCACACCACAGTCATGTTTCTGCGATTCTTTGTTGTTTTTACTTGAATCATTTTATTAGTTAGTAGGTGATCTATGCAACCCCACACCTCCCTTTTACCACCAGCTTGCTCAGGTGTTATGATGTTGTTGGTAGCACAGTGATCCTCTAAGAACAGGTTAAGGCACCCAGTATATAATTTATAAATTATGTTTTGGCAGGCTATTGGGCGGTAAATTTTAGCAAGGGTGGTTTGGCTATTTTGGGGAATGAGGAGAGTAGTGGCAGTTGATAACCATCTGGGCAGTTCTTGTGTGCCTTTAATGGTTTCTGTAAACAGCCGTATGAGATCTTGCCGATAGAAAGTGAAATTCTTCAACCAGTATCCTGTAATGAGGTCTGTAGAGCTGTTTCCAGTATTGACCCATCTATGCCATATTGTTTTGTCTGGACATGTTGGCAGTAGTCCTGTTCCAGTTCTTTTAGCCAATCAGTTTGTCTGTTGAATCCGTCATCCGTTTCCCATACAGATCTCCAGTAGCTCTCAACCTGTTCTTTTGAAGGGGTGTCATTTACAGAGATTGAGCTTTTGCCAGCGAAGCTGCGATGAACTGATTTAGGATCTCTGGCAAACAATCTATTTAGCACTTGTCGTTTATGTATGTATGTATGTATGTATGTATGTATGTATGTATGTATGTATGTATGTATGTATGTATGTATGTTCTTCTGGTTTTATAATTTCACAAAGTTTTACCAATAGAGAGAGAGTCGGTTTCTAACGTAGACACAAGACTCTTTCATTGGAATTTACACAACATCAACTAGGTAGGTATGTATGTATGCATGCATGTGTAGATATGGATGTTAATGTATGTGTGGATGTTTTGAGTTGTATGTGTGCATGTGTATATGCTTTGTATCTGTACATGTCTATATGCAGTTATTAGAGTCAAAATGTTTGGAATGTTTTACATATTTTTACTGTTCCATTAATGGATTGTACTTGTAATTTCCTAACTAGTTGTGTATTTTCTGTTCCTGTGAAGCCTAGCTTCTCAAGATTTGTATTGAGGCAGTTACTAACATATCCCAGGCATAAATCTGAAGGTGTAATCAGGGTGGAGTAACTGCAGATTTCTCATCAGTTCTGCATAAATATTCTCCTTTTCACTAATCTTTGATATTATATTGCCATCTGCTGGGCTGTTAATTTCCACTACTGTGCATGTTTTCTTCTCCCTATCCCATATCATAATATCTGGTCTGTTATGCCTGCATTTTATTGGGTTTTTTACTGGCACATTCGACCAGTACTCTTTCATATTATGTACATGGATGTCTTCCACATTGTTGTAGCTTTTAATGTGTTTATTATCGGGGCTATCTTTTTTACGAACTGCATTGTACAGTGTTTTGGCCACTACATCATGCCTCATAGGTTGATAGTACCGCGATGACATTTTGGACAGCTGCTGATGACATGGCTGATATCCTCGACGTTAGTTCTGCAGAGTCTGCACCTGTTATCACATCTATGTGTTTTGCCTGCATCCCTATCTCTTTTGTGAATCAGGTATTTCGTGCTAATCTCCTGTTCCTGGATTGCAAAACCGTATCCTTCAAAGTGGTAGCCAATATAGCGGTTGTTGGTCCAAGATAGACTACTTTCCTTATCTATATTACTCTCACTCTGGAGCTTCCTGGCAACATATCCATGCATGATTTTTTGCTGATAGGCATGCAGTTTTTCATCCATGGATTCACTGCGATATTGCTGAGCGACATCCCTGGGTGGGAGTTTTTGATTATCACACAGGGAATATCTCTCAAGGAGTTCTTCCCCAACTCTCATGATCTTATCTGTTTTATGCAGATAGACTTGCTCGAGAAACGGGCTCCTACGCTTCGAGGTTCGTAGATGTTGTCGGAGAGACATGATGCGACATTCAAATGTTGTCTGGACTGATGTTAGGCCTCTGCCTCCCTGCTTACGTTTCAAGTAAAGGCGGTCTATGTCACTGTTGATGTGGAAGTTTCCGGTGTTGTTCAGTATTTTTCGAGTTCCAACATCAACTGCTCGGATTTCGTCTATCGTCCAATTGAGTATTCCAAACGTTGGTGTTAGGACAGGCACAACAAACACATTGTGAGTCACTCTTTTGTTTTACGCAGAGAGTTCCGATGACCAGATCTTTCTTAATCGGGTGTAGCATTCCCTGGTTACGCGTTCTTTATTACATATACCGTTATAGGATATGTTCTCATCTATCCCCAGATATCTGTAGCAGTCCTCATCAGATATCGGTGTAACAGTTAGGCCATTGATGACAATGTTGCTAGATTGGGTTGTTGTTTTTCCCCGCTTTACAGTCATGTATGAGCATTTATCTTGGCCAAACTCCATTCCTACATCCTTTGAGAACGTTGTAACCAGGTCAAGATTTTTTAAAATCCCATCCATGTTCTTGGCATAGAGTTTCAGATCGTCCACAAAGAAATTATGGGTTAGGTTCGTATTTCTGTTCTCCTGTGAGCCAATGATGTATCCCTCACATTTCTTGAGCAGAAAGGACAAGGGGTTTAATGACAAGATGAATAATATCACAGAGAGACTGTCCCCCTGAAATATACCCCTGCAATATTTTATTTTATCAGTGAAAATAGAGTCCCCCCCTCTCTATCTTTAACCTTAGGATTGTAGCCCAAGAAGAAGACAGCATCTCTATGGCTCTGACAATAATGTCTGGACTTTAGCAAGTTGGGGAACAGAATCGAAAGCTTTCCTGTAGTCCAGCCAGACTGTAGTCATATTCCTCCTAAGTTGTCGCACCTCCGACATCGCAGTTTTGTTGATTAGGAGTTGTTCAGCACATCCCCAAACCCCTTTCTTTCCAGCTGCTTGTTCATCTGTGATGATGTTCTTATTTTCACAGTGATCTTGGAGGAATAGGTTTAGGCAGGCTGTATACATCTTATACATCAGGTTCTGGCATGCAATGGGTCGGTAGTTTTTTGCCAAGTGGGTGTCTTTGTTCTTGGGACCAGTAATGTTTGTGCTAATGTCAACCATTCTGGTATAAGTGCTAATTCTGGTATAAGTGTATCTCCCTTAAGAACTTGTTGGTAGAGGTCAGTAAGATACCTCCGATAGAATATCAGTTTTTTGTACCAGTAGCCGACAATCATGTCTCTTCCTGGTGTTTTCTTCTCTTGGAGTTTTCCTATCACAGTCTCAAGGGTACCCTCACTTATTTCGTATGTTTTTGTTGTAGTGTAGGAGCAATAGTTCTGCATCTTGGTTGAAATTCTTCTTTTCACCCCATATTTTTCTCCAAAAGGAATCTATGTCTTTCTGGGATGGGGCCTCAGTGACACTTATTATTTTCCCCTTCATATCTCTATAGACTGATGTTTGGTTTCGTCTGAATCTTTTATTAAGCACTTTTCTCTCATCTACCTTCTTCAGGTATCGGCGTTTTTCGCTAACAGCTCTCAATTCTTGTTTGAGGGTGATCAGCTTATATTGGAGAGTTCTGGTTCTACTGATACCAAACATCGTCTCTATTTTATTTTTCACTCTTTGTTGGTGAGGAGTGAGGTTTTTTTGTTGGTTTGCATGTAAGGAGCATTGTCACATATCCTATGTTTTTTCGTAGGTCAGCAATCTTTTTTTTCTATTTTTTCTATATATGATGGTATTTTTGCTGGTGTTTTGTTCTTGTTAATATCTCTGCTATCACCAAGATAATGCTTCACTGTCGTTGTTAGGGCATATAAACAGGCGTTGATTTGCCAAAATGTTGGGGTTTTTATCCGTCGTAAATATTCATCCCCTATTTCGTCAATAACTCGTAGTATTTCATTATTTGGATTATTTGGTTTTTTATTCAACATTGTCGTTTTAACACGTTCAGCAAGAGAGATACATGAGTTAATTTCGCTTCTCTCTCTCTCTCTCTCTCTCTCTCTCTCTCTCTCTCTCTCTCTCTCTCTCTGTATATATATATATATATATATGTCAAAGGGCAAAGGAGCTCTTAAGAGTCGATGGCCATCCAAAATCACCGGGAGAGATGACCCCTTAGCCTTTGTCAAGGCAGAATTCTAGGAGAAGGAAAACTCTGATATAACACCTGCAACCCTGATGGTATCCAATGATGTTGACTTGTTCTTCTTTTTGGTAAATATCATCTTGGTTAAGAGAGTGGGACTGGCTTTGTGCAGTGCCTTTGCTCACTATAAAAGCTTCACGGCACAGGCATTGCTTTATATCTGGAGATCCCTCTGCACTTGTCGTCACATGGTACCATGGGCCCAGCACTATGTGTCAATAATTGTCACAAGTGTAGTGTTTGTACCAGAGTTTTCAAGTCGCTGGCTGGACTAAAAAGTCACACTCGTTCAGCGCATCGGTAGGGGTTCTCCTACATGGATATAAAGTAGTGGCCGTACTCGAAAACGAGTTGGCTTCCACCATATGTATATATGTATATATATATATATGCATACATATATATATGTATATATGCATACATATATATGTATATATATGTATATATATATATATATATATATATATATATATATATATATGTGTGTGTGTGTGTGCGTGCGCGTGTATATGTGTGTATTACTCTTCTATTAATCTATCAGGTGTTCCAGCCGACAGGCTGAGGGCATGCTATATTTATATATATGTATGTATATATCATTATTTAATATAGAAATATAAAAAGGGCGCTGGATTGGCAGTATCGGTAGAGGGTCGGACGTCATGCTTTGACGGATAGAGTTACGGCCCTTTCCATTCTGAGTTCATATCCCGCCGAGGTTAACTTTGCCTTTCATCCTTTCGTGGTCGATAAAATAAAGTACCAGTAATGTACTGGGTAATTTGCTGGCCTTGTGCCAAAAGTAGAAACAATTATTTAATATAGAAATGACTTCTATAGAAGTAGAACTGTTTAAATCGTATGAAAACACGTGAGGAATGCCAAGTGACAGAGGAGTGAGACAGTAAGAAAGAAATTCTTTGAGTGGGTGGAAAAGAACATTAAAAGAGAGACTTTTATATATATATATATATGTGTGTGTGTGTGTATATATATATATATGTATATATATATAGTAAAAGAATGTTATTCTCCCATGTATCTATAAATACTAGTGCACTGTATCATGTACACAAATCAGTATCGACTGTAATTAAAATCGTGTGACGTGACTTCTAACGATCAACGAATTTTAGACACACCGGACTAATGAAACAATTGTTGATACTTTTAATAGACCCTATTGTACAGCCAACCATGTATTCTTCATTCTTTTACTCCAAGAGCCGCCTGCCTAGGAACTTTCTTAAACCGGCCACCCAACTAAGGAAACATCTTGTTGAGTGAAACAACGCCGAACCTTAAAACTATCCTCGATACAGAGTACTCATAACATCAGGCTGGATTACCTTAAACGATATTTTGTTATCTTATACACACACACACACACACACACACACACACACACACACACACACACACACACACACACACACACACACACACACACACACACACACACACACACACACACACACACACACACACACACACATATATATATATATAAATTCTTTATAACGAGATCGACCTAACACATCGATCGTGTGGCCGGGATTGAAAAGAATTTTGTTATACTTAAAAATGCGTTATAATGGTATTCGTCATAACGGAATTTTACCTGTATATATACATGGTAGACAAATATATGAACAACCTTCAACCTCTGACCCTGAACAAAGATGTCGGGTTCGGCGTAATGTTGCTCAGGAGGTGGTGTATACATGAGCTTAATCTTTTCTGTGTTTATAGTAAGCCGGAAAGCAGCGCATTCCCCAGAAAATAGGTCCATGACTGCCTACATGTCCTACTCGGTATGAGCAACAAGGCCTGCATCGTCAGCATAAAGCAATTCCCTGATAAAAGACCGGAAAGTCCGTGATTTGGCTCTAAAGCGTGTTAAGTTAAAAATCTTACCCGTGATCCTGAAACGTAAATACACACCGACATCGCAATTCTGAAACGCATACGTGAGAGTCACGACAAAGAAGATAGAAAACAGAGTTGCTGCTAGGATGCACTTTGCTTAACTCCATTGTCGATGGATATGGGTTTAGATAGATAACCATTGAAGGTAAGCCTCCCTTTCATAACTCGATGTAGCTGTTTGAATAATTTCACGAAACCTGGAGGTCATTCCTTCTTACCAAGAATGGTCCACAGATCATCCCTATTCACGGAGCGAAAATCTTTGGTGAGATCAACAAAAACCTGGTACAAAGCCACGCACTGTTCTAAACATTTCTCCTGCAACTAACGAACCGAGATCATGTCCGTTGTGCCACTGTCCGACCTAAAGCCACAGTGTGTCTTCGGAAACACGCGAGGGAAAATCCACTTGGTAAGCCTATTAAGGAGACGTTTTGCAAACACTTTACCCACTGCTTCAAAAAGGCTTTTACCCCTATAGTTGCCACACACCAACATTCACCCCTTTTTCTTTGAACAAAGAAACAAGGATCGAGTCTTGATACCACCATCGAAAAGGTAATCATAAATACCTCTCTCTAACCTACCCATAGATTTTTATAATGTAAACTGGGATGCAATTATTAACGATCTTTCACATGTCGACTGGTCTTTCACACACACAGACACACACACACGCACGCACACACACGCACACACGCACGCATGCACGCACACACGCAGACACACATCCACCAACTTCAAAACATCTTGGCAGATATTTGCAGACACTGTTACAAATATATGGGCAAAACATACACCAACAAGATCTGTGAAAAAAAACAAAGCGCATAATTCTCAGGCATAGAAGAACTATCATTAGTTGCCAGCAGCAACACACGCATTCGACTGCTATTTCATTGTTTGAATAAAAAAAACGATTAACCTTCAAAGCAGAATGAAGACCATCCTCAATAACCAAAGAACAGCTGAGGAGGACTGGTCCATTGAGAAAATCAAACTCAATCCCAAATTCTTTTCATTTTCCAAAAGACAAAGCCACTGTTGGCTCTCTGGCTGATGAAAATAACACCTACCATGATGATGTTAAGACCCTGACAAAGATACTGCAGAAACAATACTGCTCTGTTTTCAGAAATCCTGAAATGGTTGATCTGGGCTGCATCAGTAGTGTAAACTCCAATACACTATATCTGACATAATGGCGCCCCTGATATATTAGCAGTAATAAACAATATCAAGCATAACCCAGCAGTAGGCCCCGATAGCTTCCCTATTAGTATTCTGAAGAATTTCCGACATCAACTTGTATCGCCTCTTGCTAATCTTTGTAGAAACTCACTGGACTTAGGCTATATCCCTGAACATTTTCTGCCCCAGTCTGTCGTCCCAGACTGCCAGTGAATTACCGTCCAATCTCACTCACCTTTCATATTATTCAAGGTATTTGTGATGGTCGTGAGGTCACGAATAACTCACTTCTTTGAAAGGAACAACCAACACTTAAACCATACAGGATACCTTCCAAATAGGCCGGCCTCACGACACAAATCCAATTGCAGCAGAAAAACGACAACAATCATCCAGGCACTCCATTTAAAAAAGTTGCACGGGTAAGAACATTGGTAATAGCACCTCCAATGAAAAACGTTTATTTGTGAGTGCCTGTTAAAAACTCACAAAAATATACCGACAGGAAAGTTGTTTTATTTGGAGAAAAATAAGAAGTTGAAAGTACAGTTTAGCTGTCTACGTGCATTGTTCATAGAAATATTGTTGAGCACCTTCTTTTCATACTCCTTCTGTGACAGTTGTCCCCCCGGCGTTTCCACTCTGTTTTGGCCTATTTGAAGAGAAAGTCACGGGTTAAGTTGGCAGAAGGTTCCAGTGTCATAGCAGTAAGGCGTAGGCTACTTACCTCAAAAGTTCATTCGCACTCTTTCCACTAAGTTACTCTTTCTCTCTATCCCGCTCGGTGCATTTATTCCTAGTTGGTAATTGGTAAAGAAAATAAAAATCTTTCCGCTTAACGTCAGCGTACGTGATTTTATCATAGGTGTGGGGATATTTTGGCGGGGGTTTTCTAAAAAGATCCACTATTTCTGTCTACTGGGGTTAGTGGAAATGTCTCAGGATATGTTATCAAAAAATTAGTAAATGACACTTAGCGATTGAAAAATAATCCGATCGTCGGAATGGTAATCTCAACTGTAATTGGTAACCCGGGCTGGCTTTCCTCGCTTATGTACCAAGATAGATAGAAATTACTGCTTAACGCCAGCGTATGTGATTTTTAATATAGGTGTGGGGATATTTTTTGGCGGGGGCTTTCTAAAAAGATCCACTATTTCTATCTATGTACGTAATGAGGCATATGGCTTGGTACTAACACCAATAATAATGTGTGCAACCGGGGTAAGTGATTATGTCTCAGGAAGTATTGCAAAAAAATATTAAAGCAACTGGGGTAAGTGGGAATGTCTCAGGATTGTTAGCCAACAAATTAGTAAATGACACTTACTGATTGAAAAATAAGCCGAACGTCGATAACCGGCGCCTAACACCCCTTTAACAACAGAATATTGAAAAATAAAAGCTGTAGTTAATATCTTTAGACCGCAAGGAGTATATAAATGCAAGTTTGAATTCAATCGGAGTAGAAATGTGGATTTGTATAGACTTTCAAAAAATGAGGACACACACACAGACAATTTCACTTTTATATAAATATATAGATACACAATGCTTCAAGTAAACTATAAATTCCTCTTATATATATATATATATATAGAGAGAGAGAGAGAGAAAGAGAGAGAGAGAGAGAGGGGGGTGGGGGCTTGTGGCAATATTAAACGACTGATAGAATGACAGAATAAGAACAATTTTCAACACTAAAGTTTATATATTTCCAAATTATAAGGCCATGGCACTACTGAGTGATTATGCGGTTCGTTTCGCAACCACATACTTTCCGGTTGATTCTCACTGAGTGACACATTGGGAAAATGTCTTCGAATGTAGGTTCGAGTTTACGAATGAGTAAAATTTGGAAGACGGAAATTGCAGAAGCCCATCGTGTGTATATGTGTATGTGTACTTGTCTGTGTTAACATTTATGTCCTCTAACACTCGTAGTTTGAGAAAAATGGATCACTAAAACATCTAGTACTGGCTGAGGGTGGATGGAGGTCGATATAGTTGCTTAAAACAAGGCGGTGGTCCAGCATGGCCATGATCTAGTGATTGAAACTAATCTATATATATAAAACTGTGGTTGTCTGTCTGTCTATCGATTTTTGGCACACATCTCCTCTTAGAATCTCTCACGGAATTGCACCGAAATTGCTAGACTTGTACATTGAGCCCTAGCGAAGACATCGGAAAAAAAAAATTTCAAATTGACCCACCCTATCTGACGAAATCGAATATAATGTATCGATTTTTGAGCGTAAGTTATCAGTTATTTCCCTTTGTTCTGTTTACATTGAGCGTCTTACGTAAAAAATTACGCTGGCTTTAACAGTTGTCGAGCCAGCAAAATATTGACCTGCAAAATTCATCAGTTCGAACACTAAGCTTCCGTTTTGCTTCATTTCCATTTAAAAGCATTTTAAAACAATATTTTTACTTGAAAACAAGTCTATTTAAAGACTACGTAAAACAAGCAAATATTTCGTCGTTAGGCGTGCAGACAGACAGTCGTGCAGACAGACAGTCGTGCAGAGAGGTGATATACGCGTGCAGACAGACAGTCGTGCAGAGAGGTGATATAGGCGTGCAGACAGACAGTCGTGCAGAGAGGTGATATAGGCGTGCAGACAGACATAACTGATAATTTGGTTACGCTAATGTTTTTCTCTGCGTTGCAGTGTTTACATTTTCGATCTTTGTTAATAAATAACCAGTGCAGTTTCTATCCCCAGCATCCTCTTTTGTTATAACATTCGGGTTATCGTTATGTTTTCTTAACTTCATAAGGCATACCTGCAAAATTCATCAGTTCGAACACTAAGCTTCCGTTTTGCTTCATTTCCATTTAAAAGCATTTTAAAACAATATTTTTACTTGAAAACAAGTCTATTTAAAGACTACGTAAAACAAGCAAATATTTCGTCGTTAGGCGTGCAGACAGACAGTCGTGCAGACAGACAGTCGTGCAGAGAGGTGATATAGGCGTGCAGACAGACAGTCGTGCAGAGAGGTGATATAGGCGTGCAGACAGACATAACTGATAATTTGGTTACGCTAATGTTTTTCTCTGCGTTGCAGTGTTTACATTTTCGATCTTTGTTAATAAATAACCAGTGCAGTTTCTATCCCCAGCATCCTCTTTTGTTATAACATTCGGGTTATCGTTATGTTTTCTTAACTTCATAAGGCATATTGTTGGTTGAGGGAATATTAATCAAAAACACCACATGCAAGTCTGCACAGTAGACACTACAGTTTTTAAGCCAAGAAAGAAACTTAACATTGTAACTTTAACACAGCTACTGAGCGACCCCGAGCAACGCCGGGCTTTACTGCTAGTCTATATATATAAAGCTGTGGTTGTCTGTCTGTCTATCGATTTTTGGCACACATCTCCTCTTAGAATCTCTGACGGAATTGCACCGAAATTGCTATACTTGTACATTGAGCCCTAGCGAAGACATCGGAAAAAAATATTTCAAATTGACCCACCCTATGTGACGAAATCGAATCTAATGTATCGATTTTTGAGCGTAAGTGACGAGTTATTTCCCTTTGTTCTGTTTACATTTTCTGCGTGCAAAAATTAAAAAAATTACGCTGGCTTTCTCAGCGTTTAAAATGACATTAACACAATACACGAACAGTTGTCGAGCCAGCAAAATTTTGACCTGCAAAATTCATCAGTTCGAACACTAAGCTTCCGTTTTGCTTCATTTCCATTTAAAAGCCTTTTAAAACAATATTTTTACTTGAAAACAAGTCTATTTAAAGACTACGTAAAACAAGCAAATATTTCGTAAAAAAAAGCAAAAATTATATAAGTTTATTTAAAATATATGTATCTGTAAATTTCGTTAGGCGTGCAGACAGACAGTCGTGCAGACAGACTTTAAGCCAAAAAAGAAACTTAACATTGTAACTTTAACACAGCTACTGAGCGACCCCGAGCAACGCCGGGCTTTACTGCTAGTAAAATATAAAAAGAAAGGTAGTAAAAGAAAATACTGAATTGATAATATTTCCTTTTCCACTGTAAGGCCTTTATCAGGTACGTAGCTTAGAGATTAGGATGTTCGGTTCACGATCATAGGGATCTGAGTTCGATTCCCGACGGTGCATTCCCGTTGTGCCAGTCTAGTCAGCTGAAAAAAAAGTGTTGTACCCGTAATTTAAAGGGCAAGCCTTGTCACATTGTGTTATGCTGAATCTTTCCGAGAACTACGTTATGGGTGTACTGACTTTGGAATACTCAGCCTCTTGCACGTTACTTTCTAGAGCAGGTTGTTCCGTTGGTCGAATAACTGGAACACCAGTCCTCAGAAGCGACGGAGATCCAATGACAACACCATAAGATGTCTGAATTAATGTCAACACTTCATTTATCTGTCACATCTAACGATAGTTTACCATAATCTTAACCTTTCTATTATGTTAAAGTAAATCCCTCACAACACCACCTATTTTTAATGTTATACTTTAAGAATATCAGAACATTTCAGAAGTTTCTACCAATATAATAAAGTTTTAAATGGGATTTTCGCTTTGTTTGAAACTGATCTGAATTTTCCAGTTATATAATCTTATATCATTTGTTACTGATTTCAATCACTAGACTGCGGCCATTTTGGGGCAGCGAATTAATTTAGTCGATCTTATTTTGTTTGTTTGTTTTTATCGAAGTGTTAATTTACAGGAAATATCCAGATACGACTGTATACCATATACCTATATTCACACGCATACACACACACACACATATGTATATATATATAAGCACACACACACACACACACACCCATATATATATATATATGGAAAAGCGTACCAATGTTGTCTTGGTTGCCCTTGAAATATATATAATAAAATAAATATGGTTTTATAAATATAGTTTCCATTCATTTAATATCATTGTATACTCTTTTACTCTTTTACCTGTTTCAGCCATCCAAACAAATAGTAAAAAGGAAAAAAATACAGTAGAAAATGCTAGAGGGATTTTTTCAGTATAACATCAAAACATTTATTTACAAAGTAGGGATTTCCGCATTTAATTCTATACCGGTTTCAGTTTTATATGCTTTTTTCAACCACGGAAGTGAATAGTGCAATTAAATACATATTTAGAGAGGAAAGTTGATATTTTTGTCCGTAGTTTTCTTTCGTTCTCTGTCATTGTGTGTATATATATATATAGACGTTATGAGTTAATCTTCTCCTTCTGGCAGGTAGGCAGATAATATCAGCAATAGAAAGACCAATGGGAATATACTTTTATTGGTCAGGTATGACGATCGACTCCTTTTTTATATTAAAATGCCGTTGTATGATTTTGAACCAAGTGTTAAAATGTTGAATGACGGTTAGGAAAGATAGGTTCAGGATTTCGTGTTTAATATGTTACCATGCACAGTTCTCTGGTAATATACGTAGTTTGTCATTAGAATATAAATAATTTGAAAATATAAATAGACTAGAATACTCATTGTATTAAGTATTTAATCCAATAAATGTTTTTTGTAATCTCACAATAAAAAAAAATGAGGTGATTTATTTTTAAACAATATAATTTATAAAAGCGACAAAATAAAAAAGGGAGAAAATCCTTTGCTGAATGGTATGTATCAGCTGAACAACGCGGTGTACAACATGGCAAATGCATTGCCGCGGAGAACAGCCAGTAGTACTCACTACATCAGCCATTCCATATCACGGAGCTCCTCCTTCAGTCAGGATGTCCTCAACACAGATTGGAAGAAAATGGTAGCAGTCCGAGGACCGAGGACATCGGAGGCCCCAATAAAGACCGGCACATCTAGGAAAGGGTTAGCTAACATCTAGTATTTAGTCATATTCGGCTCCTCTGTGGAATTTCAGAGACCAAGGACACCGTATGGTTAGTCAGTGCCTAGTATTTAGTAAATTACCGTATTTCCCGGCGCCGAAGACGCTTCGTCCTCGAGGACGCACCCTAATTTTGACAACGAAAAAAAAAAAAAAAAAAATTATAAACAACCTTCGGCCTCCAGGATGCATGGTAGATTTTTGAGACTTATTTTAGGAAAAAAGTAGCGTCTTCGACGCCGGGAAATACGGTATTTATATCTGTATAATCCTCAGGCACATAAAAAGTAAAATGATTGTATTTTTGTTGCCAAATTGCTAAATAATATTTAAATGGCATTTATAGACACCGTTAATGAAGTCAATAAAAATATAATTATCAAAATTGGCATACATTTTGGACGTAGCATAGACGAATCGCTTCGCAATCATTATATCCCGATTTCAACCCGACTGCACGCACATTCACTGTATGTATATATATATATATATATATATATATATATATATATATACATATATATATATATATATATACATATATATATATACATATATATATATATATATATATATATATACATATATATATATACATATACATACATACACGCGATGGGTCCAAGCACCGTAAAAACCGACGAAGGTCGATCATTCATAGAAGTTTGACATAATTGTAGTCTCATTAGTTCCCCCCTACAGCTGCTTTAAAGTAAACAGAATTTTAGTTTAAATCACTAAACACTGTATAAAATCCCACTCTTTCAGCAGGGTCTCTCATATTCAATACAGCTGCACAACCATTAGTTTAGCTCTGATTAAAAACAATTACTTTAATTTAAATAATTTAGAAGTATATCATACTTTTAAAAGCGGCGAATTGGTATAGTTGTTAAGTGTCGGATAAAATGATTCGGTATTTGTTCCGGCTCTCTGAGCTCTGAAACCAAATCCCACCGAACTTGCCTTCCATCTATTCGTGGTCGAGAATTAAAGTATCAGTCCAGTACTTGGATCGATTCTTCTTTGTCTCTCTTTATCACTTTCATTCGCACCTTCTTCTCTGGATCAATTCAGCTGTGTTTACACCCGGAGGGGGATAGTCTCCACCATATCTTAAAATGTTCCAATAAAACCATATTACATGATAGCGTCTATACAACTCTCTTATCGTCTCATCCGGAATCTTCCTGAGAATTAAGTTAAGGGTATACGTGCCTGTGGAATGCTCGCTTACTTGCATGTTAATTTCACAAGAAGGCAGTTTTGTTGATGAAACAACTGAAACGGAAGTCCAACAAAAACTGAAACGGAAGTCCAACAATTGCTTTAGTTTAAATATTTCAGAAGTATATCATATTTTTAAAAGCGGCGAATTGGTATAGTTGTTAAGTGTCGGATAAAATGATTCGGTATTTGTTCCGGCTCTCTGAGCTCTGAAACCAAACACACTATATCTTCTGCGAGACGAAACTGCAGAAGTTGCAGTATTTCATTATCCTAGACTGTGATCTTTGTAACATACGTTCCACTGTTCTATTTTGAAGACTGTGTGTGTCTTCTAAATCTATACACCTTACAACAATTACCTCTGTTTGCCATTTACAGTGGATATTGGATATTTACAGTTCAAATCAAAATATAGTGGTTTCCAAATTTAGATAACTTAGAGTAAAGTTAATGGCTACCACACACTATTTAAAAATTCTGAAATATAATCTAAATAGAGCATACAAACCCCTGGTGACGGAAAAAAGTGGACAGCGCCACCCATAGGATTCGAACTCACACCTTCCATAAGCCGTGTGGGTGTGGTGTGCTACACAAAAGTGGTGCGTGGCCGTTACTTTATGTCTCTTAAGCTTTATCAATCAGCCAGGAATGGCGGAGAAATGGCAGAGTTGTTAGAACGTCGGATAGAATGCTTAACGGTATTCGTTTCGGCTTTTTGTTCTCTGATTTCAAATCCCGCCGAGGTTAACTTTGCCTTTCATCCTTTCGCCGTCGATACAAAAGTACCAGTCTGGCGTTGTTTCTTCTTCTATACCTCTTTCTCCCCCCCTCTCTCTCTCTCTCACTCTCTCTCTCTCTCTCTCTCTGTCTCTCTCTCTGGGAGAAATCTGCTGTATTCAGACCTGGAGAGGAGATGAGTTCCGCTAGGCTTAAAATGCCCTAGAAACACCGTAAGTCAATATGGCGCCCTACAACTCCATCAGAAATTACGGGCCCATCCCATACCAATCAACCAGGAATTTGTACTAGGAAATATAAGCCCTATTCGTTTGACTAATTTATATTAAACAAACATGTGTATTGTCGCTATTAATTTACTCTAAGTTATCTTAATTTTCAAAAGTTCGAAACACATTCAACTCTTCTAAAAAATGATTGGTTTTTAATTTAGGAACCAGATCAGCGATTTGGAGGGGGGTATAAGTCAGTTACATCGACCATCAGTGTTTAGTTGGTACTTTATTTCATCGTCCCCGGAAGGATGAAAGGTGAATTTGATTGCGGTAAAGTTAGAACCAGAAACGTAAAGAGCCAGAGCAAATGCCACATAGCAATTCGTCCAATGCTCTACCGATTCTGTTCTAGGAATTCAAAACAGAATACAATAAAAAGAAATTGGAGCATGGTCGTGTTTAAAATAAAGTTTAAAGGTAAAACAGTTTATACAGACATACGTGTTGTTATCCAACACCAGGTAAACTCAGGTGAACCCAGTGAAACCTACGTAAACCCGAGAGTATTTCAGGCAGTCATTTAGGGATAACTAAAACTGTTAGATATATTTTTTATTTATTTAAAACGATAAATAGTAATTTAAAGAAGATTTGACTTTATTGTTTACAGATCGAACAGCCGTGTAGACACTCTTGGTTGTTTCCGCGTACACACACACACACACACACACACACACACACACACACACACACATGCGTCTATAGACGGACGCCCACACCTATGCATGTGGAAGCGAGGGAAGCGAGAGTTGGAGTGCGATATGTGTGTGTGTGTGTGTGTGTGTGTGTGTGTGTGTGTGTGTGTGTGTGTGTGTGTGTGTGTGTGCGTGTGTGTGCGTGCGCGCGCGCGGTGGTCCGCATAACTGTGAAAATAGATATGGAGAAATATGATGTAGGTTGTTGAGTAAGAGATATTCACCTGCTTGTAATTAGTTTTAGAGAACAGGTGAGTGTTGGCTAGATTCTCACACACACCTGCCTCACAGGTGATCTAAACTAATCAAAGGATCCCGAAGGTGCACACAGAGGTTTGACAGCTGAGTTATGGAATGTTCTTGCTATGTGTTCGGATTATATGGTGAGCCGTTCCTTACTCTCTACATAAACGTGCATCAAGTATTGCTCTGATCTGGGGTCTTCCCGAGCAGTGAAAACTATACTACATACACACACTGATGCACACGCACACAAATGCATACACACACACACACAAATGCATACGCACACCCACACACCCACCCACACACACACACATATGTATATATACATACACATATATTTATATATACACACACACACAAATATATATATATATATATATATATTATTGGCATAACTTGCTTCACCTATATAACGAAAAATAAATAGGAAATGAGAAACAAGAAAATTCTATACCTTTGGTTGGGTTATATACCTCACTCAGCTTTGCCCGGCGGTGGTGAAAATGGCGAAAGCATTGTCGTGGGGTACAACCATTGACGCACGATACCAGACCTGCCGATCTCTAAAAATCTAAACGGGGAGTACCATGAAAAAAATGTGCCCCAAAACGGGGAGAGTTGACAGATCAGCGATACATAAGCCATTCTTCTCCACGGGATTCCTTCTTCAGGCAAGATGCTGCCTTCTCGATTTAATCGAATAAGAAAAATGAACTTTATTGTTTTCCATCCCTACAATCAAAACAATTTAGTTTATTTT
Source organism: Eledone cirrhosa (assembly GCA_964016885.1). Classification (NCBI taxonomy): domain Eukaryota; kingdom Metazoa; phylum Mollusca; class Cephalopoda; order Octopoda; family Eledonidae; genus Eledone; species Eledone cirrhosa. The sequence continues at coordinate 202,968,699 of OZ024741.1, forward strand.
CCTCTTTCCCCTTTTTTCAGGTCCTTATCACACTTATCTTCATATAGACTTTTGTTATTGTTACACGTTTTGTTTTCAATAGATTGGCAGTATCGGTAGAGGGGCGGCGCCATGCATTGTAACATAGAGTTACGGCCCTTTACAGTCTGAGTTCAAATCCCGCCGAGCTTAACTTATATACATATATATATATATATATATATATATATATAAACAAGAAAGACCGTTTCATTCGTCCAACACTATTTATTTTGTTATACGTATTTCAAAGACGTATGGCAGATGTAGAGTAGAACAACTGCCCTACGTGTTCTCTTCAGACACAAGTAAATATTTCGAAAAACGTTGCAACCGAAGGAAAACAGGAAGACGATTAGGTATGTCTTCCTGCTTGGTACGGGTATGTTCTTTGTAGAAATATTCAGATGTTGTTTTTGCATGATGAATATAAGTCAATAGGGTGCTCAACCGAGGGAGCCAAATAGTAATAATAATAAATTTGAAGACTAAAATCGAAAGAGGGCTCGATAAGGATAAATATATATCAAATATATAAGAACCCTAGAGCAAATATTTATATATATTTATATATATATATATATATATATGTGTGTGTGTGTGTGTATGTATATACATATATATATTTATGTGTATGTGAGTGTATGCATGTATGTGTCTATGAACACTGTTTACGTGTTTACGTCTCCGTTCATGTCCCGTAAGTTAGCGGTTCAGTAAGAAGAGATAACTAAAATCAGTACCTGGATCGATATGCTCGGCTAAATTGATTCAAGGTGCTGCCTAGCATAGCCACAGTCAAATGACTAAAACCACTGAAACAATAAAAATTAAGACAACGTACAAAAGACAATGTATCTGACAATGGAAATAATTTAACGACTTGTTTGTGAGATGTGTTGTAGTATTGCTGACAGCATGTAATTCTTCTAATCCGTAATGGTATTCCCACTCTGCACAGATAACTGTAATTATTTCTACGTTAGCAATTGGCTGTGAAATGCTGATGATATAAATGGTAAAATCTGATAAAACCATTTACTTACACACATACACACATATACGTTCATACATACACATATCTGTGTACATATGTGTGTGTGAATAAGTTTACACGTGTATATATATATATATATATATATATATATATATATATATATATATATATATATATATATATATATATATATATATATACATATGCATATATATATATATATACATATGCATATATATACATGTATATATATATGCATATATATATATGCATATATATATATATTTATGCATATATATACATGTGTATATATATATACTTATATATGCATATGTATATATATATATATATATATACACGTGTAAACTTATTCCCATATATATATATATATATATATGTGTGTGTATATATACATAAATACACACACACACAGATATGCATATATTTGCATATATATATATGTGTATATACCTAATTATATATGTGTGTATATGTATATTTATATATATATATATATATATAGATAGATAGATAGAGATAGATAGAGATAGATAGAGAGAGAGAGTCGCAATGCAAACTTCTTGTAGCTCTCACAGATATACATATTTAATTCTACTTAGTCATCCTCATTCAATTAGTACATTTCGTTAACACATTTAACACATGCAACTATATACCTATAAACTTACATATATTATACATACAACTAAACACCTATACACATAAACGTCTTACATATACATCTATACACACACCCAATATTTTGCACAATGCATACACGCATGAGTGTACACAACGCAAACCAGAAATGAAAAAAAAAAAGAAATTGCAACAATACAGTTTGCCTTATTTTCACCCATTTTAATAATTCACAATATTCCGGTGATAAAAAAATAGTTTGTAATTACATCTGCAAAGCAATTCCTATTCTTTCATGCCGACTGTTCAACTAATTCTATACGACTATCTGGCAGGTAGAGCCATCAAAACCTCCTCCCCATTGATCAACGGTGCCGAACTAATGTCGTGAAAGAAAAAAAAGAAGAAAAACCTACCCTAACCCTCCTCATTGCTGCCTCTTATCAGATAAAGATCATTCCACCCATTTTAAGCTTGTTGAAAAACTACATTTTTCTCTTCTCTTTTATTTCCTACTTACTAGAGCAGGTTTCTTTGCCTGAGCAACTCACCGTTTTAAGCTTCCTATTTCACCAGCTGTCTCAACCAAAACGTCTGCTTAACTTACAAACTATGGCCGTTTTTTTTATCCATCAACGATTTTCTTTGTTTTCTCTTTACCTTTCTATATTTTTTTCTTATTTTCTTTTACTACACTTGAATTCTTTTTACACAACTCTTTTAAGAACTGGCTTTGAGCTCATTTTCTCTTCCATCATATTTCTATACAGAAGTAATTATTGTTTCTGCACCCACTAGCACATAGCCGACTGTAATCATATATTATCTGTCTGTATAACTTAGCTTTATTTAAGTATATGCAACACTATATTGTTCCATATCTTTCTTCCGCCATGTTCAACCATATGTATGAATTCTGTTTTTGTTCCCTCTCCACTAATTTTCAGCACAATTGATTTAGTTTCACTTCAGGTAATCATTCATTTTCGTTCATATAAAGTTTTATCAGATTTTAAGGCTTCACATATATTAGTGTTTTTATGGTAAGGAGATGACATTTAGATTTCTATGTATGATTCAGAAACCAAAATATGAAAGATGGCTCGACCACCTTGCATTCAAGACATGAGGTAACCCAAATGAATCTCACATGCCCTGATTATTGAACAGAAGGTTAACACCGTACAGAGCTAGATTTACCATTTTGCTTAGGTGCGCTTAAGCATAGATCCCCGTTGTCCACAGGGGGGAGGGAGGAATTCTTCCTGCCAAAAAATGTTTTTACTTTAAATTACCTCTTTCAGGGCCCAAGTAAGGGGCCTCATAACTTAACTAGCACAGGGTCTCATTTGTTCTAAATCCAACAATGACACTGTGATTCAATTGGAGCCTATCAGTAATTGAATGATCTGTCAGCATTGACTCAAAACACTGCAAATTCACCACCACTCCTTCATTCAGTGTTATGTATCAACATATGAAGCTTATGAGGTGAAAGGGGCATGACATGAACATCTAAGCTAAATTATATCCAAAGTACCTCGACGTGATATCCTCTTGATCATTGGGGGCCCGAGTGCTGTTGTAGGAGCTGACAGCACTAGCAACATGAGAAAATGTGGCGTGGTGTGATGGACAACAAAGGCAGATGTTGTGCAAACTTTTGCTTGAATAAACAACTGTGTCATTAGAAGTAACATCTTTCTTCACAAAACATCCAGGAGCTCACCTGGAGATCGTTCAATGAGATCGACCATATTATCATCAATGGGATATGGCGACAGTTACGTATAGATGTTGGAGGTTATCACAGGGTCGATGTATTCAGGGACCGCTCTTTATCCAGGGAACATCACCGATAATTCAGTGACCATTACTTGATAACAGCTATCTCAGCATTGAGAAAACAAGGTTAGCAAAGAAAACAACTCGATATATCCAAAATGAAGTGTCCTAACACCAAACAGCATTTTCTCTAAGAAATCAAGAATCGTTTCAGTGCCTTTGTTGCTACGACTGAGGACGACACTCCTAATTTATCTTAGATGGGATATGTTTAATAAAACCTATGTTGGAGCAATATCTTTGGCTACAACATGATCATGACAACGACCATGGCGAAAGGTAGATGAAAGAATACAACTAAAATCTACGATATTATATATGAAAGTAGTGAACCCTCGGGAGGAGGGCTAGCAGGTGTATAAGTCAATGTTAGATGCCACGCTACTGCAGCCACAGGAGAAGGGCTTGCAGGTGTATGCGTCGATGTTAGATACGATGTTACTGCGTCTCAGGTAGAAGGTTTAGCAGCTATATAAGTCGATGATAGATACTAAAGTTACTGCGTCCCGAGGAGAAGAATCAGCAGGTGTATTTATTCAGTGATAAAGCAATGAAAATAATCGTTAGGAAGGATAAGCGATCCTTTAATTAGGAGCTGGCATGTAAAGGTGAATGAACTGTAGCCAGAAAAAATGTGAGTACTGTTTATCACGAAACATTTTGTGGCAGCAACATCAGCCAATCAATCCCAGTTAATGTCATAAATAGTGCCGTTATTATAACTGAACGAAAACTAAGAAGAAGTGAATCCAAAGTTCTAAACCACTCTCAACCAAACGAATTGTCCAGCCTTCAAACAAGAACATTCTCTTAATGTCGACACTAGTCCTCACACGGTCACTGAAATCAAAGAGACCGTCAGAACAATGAATAGTAGCAAATAACTTTGGGTTAACACCATCCATGCAGAAATGATTAAAGCAAACCCCATCAAAGCAACGTCACTACTGCTTGATTTCTTAAGAACATTAAGAAAATTTCTTAAGAACATTAAGACACATGGGATGGCTTTCAACTTCCAGGGTCGGAAATTTATTCCAGAATGGAATTAGGGATGGGGGGAGGGGGGTGTCAGCTGGGAGAGGAATCCAAACTGAGAAAGAATAGTGTACATTGTACATATATATCAAATGAAATACCACTATACCCAACTATATTGTACATTGTGTATATATCAAATGAAATACTGACATGCCCAACTAATGAGTACATTGTGTATACGCCAAATGAAAGCACGGATTAAGAGTTCCCCACCACCACCACCACCATAAAAAAAAAAAATGCTGTTTCAGACTTAATCCCGTTTATGACTTGAATCTCTGCAAACCACTGGACTATACAATTATTGAGATTTGAAAAGCTTGCTGATGTTAATATGGCGTCGGAATGAAAAATCACTAAATGATTATTCAAAGTGGGGGGGGAATTGAAGAAGCAAGGGATTACAAGTGGGGAGGGGGGAATGGTACTTGGGTCTCTGATAACTCCCTGCTTTAGAATCATCTGAGACAGTAACTCCATTTTTCAAGTGACTTGGCTAAAGAACACATTGTCAAACTTCTTATACGGCACAGCTTCAATTTGTTGTTGTTGTTACTGCTTTACATGTAGGCGGCGAATTGGCAGAGTCGTTAGAACGTCGGATAGAATGTTTTGCGGTATCCGTTCCAGCTCTCTGCTCTCTGAGTTCAAATCCGTTGAGGTCAACTTTGCCTTTCATCCTTTCTAGGTCGATAAAAAAGGTACTAGTCTAGTACTGGGGTCGATTTTTCCACTATATCTCTTTCTCATTTCCCCATTCTATCTTTCTCTGGAAGAAATCTGCTGTGCACAGGCCTGGAGAGGGATGGGCTCCGCCAGGCTTAAAATGCCCAAGAAACGCTGTATGTCAATACGGCGCCTCTACGACTCTTTCGGGATTTACGGTACCATACATACATACAATGTACATGGTACTGTTTATGTTGTACATTATACTGTTTATGTTGTTCTTGTACTGTTTATGTTATGCATTATATTATTTATGTTGTACATTGTATTGTTTATGTTGTTATACATTGTACTGTTTATGTTGTTTGTACTGTTCAGTTTGTGTTTTTGGTATTATTGTTGTAGATTGAGTATAAAATTGTTGTTGCTGTTGTGTAGGCAGTAGGTTTTGTTGGAGCTTAACCCTCTAGCATTTAAACCGGCCGTATCCGGTCAGAATTCTCTCACCTCTTTCTGTTCAAACTGGCCATTACTGGCCACTAATACTGATATTAAGGTATTGTTCTCAAAATAATTAATAACAAAATCTCATAGATTCGATATGATATGAGGTAAAGCCTTTACAGCGAAAATCTGATAGTAAATATTGAATAATGCAACTGCTAAAGTGTTAAGACAATGGTGGTTCTTCCATTTTTCTAAGGTTTTGTTGTGATTTGTGAAAGCGGGTGGCTCAAGAGTTGATGTGTTTAACCTATGATTGTAAAGGCCTAATTTCCACACACACAACAGTGTGTTGTGTCCTTGAACAAGAATCTTTATTTCTCGTTGCTCCAAGCCACACAGTATCACCCTCAATCTTCCTGATAACTACGATAATGGTACAGACACTTGCACGTTTATTTAATAAACAGGCTGTTCTGTTGCTTTGAACAATAGGAACATCCATCGTCGAAACCGACGGAGGTCGTATACTTTTGTTTTATGCTATGATTTTTAATGTATTCACAGGAGAGTTGAGTCTCCCTCTCTTTATGTCCCCCACCCGCCTCTATCTCACTCTTGGCTCGGTGTTGTTACATGTTACATGCTCCAAATTCATATTGTCTGTTGTTGCTGAGTCCTGACCTTTCAAAGTTTTCAGCAATGTCATATGTATTTGTATTTTTTATCGTTCAACTGGTGTTTCAGTCATGACAAACAGTTTTGTATTGTTTAAATATTACATCTTCCTATTCAGAAAGAAGAGAGTAGTTTTTTGGTGTGGGTGGGGGTGGCTGATATTTGTGTTGAGGGATTACAGTGGGGGGGGGGGGGCTTCCTTTATCCATGTGACACTAATTTTTTTTTAATATATCACAATAAATAAATAATTTATTCTCTCGTTGGTACACACACACACACACACACACACACACACACACACACACACACACACACACACACACACACACACATATATATATATATATATATATATCAGACCTGTCAACTCTCTCCATCCGATGGGGAGATCTCCCATGCACTTTGGGGTGGGTGAGAGATGTCTTCTCTTGTTAAAATGGGTATATCTTTCATTATGTATAATCTCTTTATTTTGCCTCATTTCTCCCCGTTTTGGGGCACTTACAAAGATAACACATGGGAACAATATGATGATAGATATTGGTTTAACGTTTTACATAGTAGGAAACAGCCTCAACGTTTCCGACGTTAGTCCTTCATTGGAAGATGGAATGGAAGAAGAAAAAAAAAAAAAAATTTCACTGGAAGAAAACACGTGTAGTTAGACAGCCAGTTTGTGTATGTATATATATATAAATATAAGTAGGTATATATATATATATATATATATATATATATATATATATATATATATAAATATAAGTAGGTATATATATATATATAAATATAAGTAGGTATATATATTGTTATACTTGGGGAGGGTCATATATATTTATATTATTAAAATAACAGATTAAAGTTTAAGCAAAGAATCGGTACTTTCACACTTAACGGGATCTTCTGGGGAGGGTCATATATATTTATATTATTAAAATAACAGATTAAAGTTTAAGCAAAGAATCGGTACTTTCACACTTAACGGGATCTTCTGTAACTAAAAAAAAATCAATCTGTGAACGCAGAAGTAAATATTTCGAAAAACGTTGCAACCGAAGGAAAAAAGGAAGACGATACTTTGGTTCGTGAAGACGTTCCCTGGCAATGAACGAAAAAAGGCGAAGATAATTACGTCGTTACGTGGACCGATGAGAACAAGTAAACGCAAAGACCAAACCACGTTTATGGTATAAATGAAGTCGTAGACTAATATTCTATTTAGGAAACCGAATGATTCTCGGTATCAGAGTTAAGAAAAATGTAAATAAATTAGTAGAACAAAAACGACAGAGGTCTTTAAAATCAATAATAATTAAATATAAACATACACACATCTATATACGTACATACACGTGTATACGCGAAAACATCCGCTATGCATGCATATACATGCACGTACACATAAACACGCGCGACACAAGTATCCGCACACATACAAACATATACACCAAATACACATAAAAAATATATATGTGTGTGTGTGTGTGTATACATATAATTATATAAACGTATATAAATATACACAGATAAATACGTAAGCGTACGCACACACATACCTACAGATAAATACACATAAGTTCACCAAACGTACGTCGACCAAAACACAATGTACACATATACAAATCTTACATACGTACAAAACGCATTCACGCAAACACACACAAACAGAAAATACACATATACAAATAACCGTATACACATATACCAGTATATAATATAATATATACACCTATAACAAATACAAGCATATATACGTACGAGAAAGTATACGTACCTTCACAAAACAAACGGGTAAGATATACTTACCTATACAAATAAGTAATGGTATAAACATAAATATACTTAGCTACCACATCAAGACGTAAATTATCCGCGTATTGTTCGTACTATCCGTTAAGGTATAATGTCGGGCTGTAATACAGGAAAGTTTTATGCAGATTTTTTCAGATTTTTTTGTTTAAGATGTGGTCATTGGCGTAGAGTATTTCCAGGGCTTCAGCGGCACAAAGATCGCATGGTCTTTTATTTCCGCGATATAATCTATCTTAAGCTAGGATCTCCCATTGTAATCTATATTGGGTGTGGTTGTCTTTTAGACTCCAGATATAAGCTGAAAGTGACGTCATATTCCTTCTTAAAGGGTTAAGAAAAGAATGGGTGTGCATGTAAAGACGCTGTCGAATCTATTGGCGGTTAACCCTATGTAGGCCCTACGGGACGTGGGTGTTTCGACCTTACATTTGAAGACGATGTTACTGGAGAGGCATTTCCCGGATAGAGGGCAGTCAACCCGATTCCTACAATTACAGTTAGTACTAGCTACATGGTTTCACGTGTTCCTACGGCTAGGTAATTTAGCTAAATTTGAAGCAGTGATGTTATGTGCAAGGTTAGGAGTCGTAGAATAAGGTATTTTAATGGTTTTTCTATTAACAATGTTATTATATTTATGTGCTGCGGGAAAATGCTTCTTAACCGAGAGAAACAGCTTAGCTAATGGTGTGGCCACCTCCATATTATATGGTGAGTCATACCATATAATGCATCGGGATCTATTTTCCCTTGGTCTATGCTCATACTTAGTATATGCTACCTTATCGACAAATCCACTCCGAGCAAGAGCTTCACTGTAATATGTGGAATGGTCGGTGAAAATATGCTCGTTTGTAGATAGACGGGAAAGCCTCAAAGAACGTTTCTTACCAGGTTCTTGGTTATGCTGGCAGGATGGTTAGAATGCTTACTTATGTAATTAAGCGTATCATTCGGCTTTCTATACGGGTAGTGCAAGCCATTCGACAAATTGAGAGAAACGTCGAGGTAATTAACGACCGAGAGGTTGTCCGCAACCTGTATGGAGAGGTTGAAGCCTTTAAAGAAGGCTGTGAGTTCTTATGTGAATCTGTCGCAAGCGCGTGGACGGCACTTTGTCATGGTCAAAAGATCGTCATCGCGGTACAAACCACCGCCCACGTTGGGGAATTCTTCCTTGATAGAGAAAAGAATGAAAAGGCCGATAAGATCTGTAACCTCCGATGAATTGCTGGCGCCCATACTCACGTCGAATGGGGTACTATTAGATTTTTTTATCCAAATAGAGTCGTGGAAATTAATCACCGATTTACGGGCATTGAGGATGACATCAACTTCGAAATCCTTAACCACCGTGAGCGTTTTAGCGAAATTGATAGCTCTAAGAAGAAGTGGTAAAGTGATGGACGAGTAGTAGTTATTGATGACGAATCGGATAAAACGGCAATGTTCCCTGTTGCATATGCCATTGAACCAATCAATCACTGCGAAAGAATTATTCCACAGTGCAAGAGGGGCCAAGTTTCTAATTTCAGGTATAATTCTATCTAAAATACTTTTACTAAGTCTACCTAAACCAGACTTAGTAGGGTTAATTAGCTGGATAGAGGGGTTGTTGGTGAAATTGGGTTTTTGATCCTTCAGGGTAAAGTGTGTGTTTGTAGGGGGGGATAGGGTCCAGACGTTCAGTCAGGTCCTGGATGTTGAGTTCAGAAGTGATTTAAAACCCACCATCGTTGATGTCATTAATGACACTCTGATTGGTTTCCCGGTAATCCTTAGTTACAGCATTATGTAGCAGATGATGGTAAGTACTGCGCTCCACTTGATATAGATTGCCAGTTTTGTCGGAGTGGACATGCACGGCATTAGAATCCTTAATAGAACGAATTCTATTCTTCAGGTCCTGCTGGAAGGAATTGCTCCTATTCCGAAATTTGATACTCCGTATGAGTTCCAAGACATCGTTTTCGAAGGGTAGCAATGCTGGGTTTCTCAGAGGGTTATTATAAGTTTTAAACCCAAATTTATCCTGTTTATTGTCCGCTTTTTCCTGGTTATCGAAATAAAAGGCACGCCAACGCAAACTTTTAAGGAAGAATCCGTTTTCTGTATCAGAAGTTTTAGGTATGTCTTCCTGCTATGTACGGGTATGTTCTTTGTAGAAATATTCAGGTGTTGTTTCTACATGATAAATATAAATCAATAGAGTGCTCAACCGAGGGAGCCAAATAGTAATAATAATAAATGTGAAGACTAAAATCCAAAGAGGACTCCATAAGGATAAATATATATCAAATATATAAGAACCCTAGAACATATATTTATTAAAATATTACCGGAAAACCAATCGGATTGTCATTAATGACTTGTGAACTCAACATCCAGGACCGCACTCAACCTCTGGACCCTATTCACCCCTGCCCCCTTTACCTTGAAAGATCACAAACCCAATTTCGCCAACAACCCCTCTATCCGACCAATTAACCCTACTAAGTCTGATTTAGGTAGACTTAGTAAAAGGATTTTAGATAGAATTATACCTGAAATTAGAAGCTTGACCCCTCTTGCACTGTGGAATACTTCTTTCGCTGTGATTGATTGGTTCAATGGCATATGCAACAAGGAACATTGCCGTTTTATCCAATTCGGCATCAATAACTACTACTCCTCCTTCACTTTACCACTCCTTCTCAGAGCTATCAATTTCGCTAAAACGCTCACGGTGGTTAAGGATTTCGAAGTTGATGTCATCCTCAATGCCCGTAAGTCGGTGATTAATTTCCACGACTCTATTTGGATAAAAAAAAATGTAATAGTACCCCGTTTGACGTGTGTATGGACGCCAGCGATTCGGCAGAGGTTACAGATCTTATCGGCCTTTTCATTCTTTTTTCTATCAAGGAAGAATTCCCCAACGTGGGCGGTGGTTTGTACCGCAATGACGATCTTTTGATCATGACAAAGTGCCGTCCACGCGCTTGCGACAGACTCAGATAAGAATTCACAGCCTTCTTTAAGGGCTTCAACCTCTCCATACAGGTTGAGGACAACCTCCCGGTCGTTAATTACTTCGACGTTACCCTCAATTTGTCGAATGGCTTGCACTACCC
>OZ024741.1:202984954-203012454 GCA_964016885.1 Eledone cirrhosa
GTCTACCCTTAAATTACGTCTAAGTGAGAGATTCGGTTTGGTGCAGTGTGTGACAAGGTTGACCCTTTGAATTCTAGGTACAGCCCATCCACGGGCTCCAAACAGTTGCTATCTACCCAATTCCACTCAACGAGACACGATTTGAGCTGAGGCTATGGTAAATGACATTTGTCTAAGATGACATTTGTCATATAGTCGAGATTGGACTGGGGACCTTATGATTTCGAACCGAACTTGTTAACCATTCGGCCATGCAGCGTCCGGTATTAACATAGAATGTGTCAGAATAAACCAGTTGTGACCTGTTTTTTATGTTTTTTTTTCAACAATAAATACTTTCCTTCTTCGAAGTGAAATCTAGCAAATTGCTTTTGACATTGATAAAGTAACCAATGAAATATAATAATATCGGATAACTGTGGACTAATAATATCCTATAACAACTAACATTGAAATGGGGGTAGGCGTGGAGAGTTGAGTTCTAAATAACATCTTTGAAAAATTTCTCTGCGGTTTAAAAAAGCTCATAGTGGGAATTGACGTAACTTTCCTGTCCTTAACAATTAAGTATCCTGTTGGTTAAAAGACCTTTATTATTTCTTACAATCTGGATACTACATAATTGCTTCTAAACAGCTTCTCCTTCCAAAGAAGCCAAAGATTTAGCATAAGAAGCAATCATTTTATGTATGTCTACACAATAAAGGCGGTAGAGCGTTGGGTGAAATATCTCGGTATTTGTTCTGGCTCACTGCATTTTGAGTTCAAATCCCATCAAGGTGAACTTTGCCTTTCATCCTTTTAATGTCGATAAAGTACCAGTCCAATACCGGGGTCGATCATTCCACTCCTCTCTCACTCCTCTCTCTTTCCTTACCTTGAAGAAATCGACATGATTCTAACATGGAGAGGGTTGACTACGGTAGGTTTAAATGTCCAAAACACGCCGTATGTCACGATGGCGTCCAAACGAATCCCTCGGGCGTTAAAGACCCATGGCATGGAGAGGTATTCTGTAAAGAAAGTATGTTTCAGAAATGGAAGATTAAGCATGTTTAACAGAAACGTGCTTATGGTAACTGTACCATTTCAAAGCTGCTTGATAATCTGGGAAGGTGGAAGTCTGAAACACGTCAATGTGTTCTTCCGAAAGTGGATCGTGTTATAATAATCTAAAATTGTTACACGTACTCGCAGAAAGATACAGCATGGATGAATGCTTAAGTTCGATTCACAATCATTAGGTCCTTAGTTTGATTTCACTGCATGGCATCATGGCTAAGTGTTTTTTACCATAGCCCTGTGTTGACACATTCATATGAGTATAATTGGGTAGACGGAAACTATTTGGATTTCTGTCGGTTGGATTGTACCTGTAATTCAATTAAAAAAGCCAGCCCTATCACAAAGTTTCAGGCTGTATCTGGCTTAATGGTAATAGTGTTTGAGTTCAATTCCCGACAGCGCATTATGTCCTTCAGCAACATACTTCATTTCCCGATACTCCAGTACATTATGCTGGAAAAAGAGTTTTACCTGTAAGTGGAAAATCCAGTCTTGTTACACATTGAGTCGCACTGTAGCTGCCTGAGAATTAGGTCAAGGGTATACATGTTATAAATTCATTTCATGTGAAAGCTATTCTATTGATCGAACAAATGGAAGACTCATTATCGAAATTGACGAAGGTCCATTACTCTCAGAAAAAAAGCTAAGGATACCAATCTCTTAACTTAATATCAACAAAATATTACTTTTTGATAGAAAAGCAAATGGCTCTAATATCCGGGTGAAGTCGTAGAGGCGCCATCTACAGTAGATATACGGTGTTTTGGGGGCATTGCAATCCTGGCTGAACCTCTCCTGATCCAGGTCAGGACACAGTCAATTTCGTCTAATGAAGGAGAGAGACAGACAGCAAAGGTCGTAAAGGGGCATAGAGGGAGCATTGACCCGAGTACTAAACAGGTACTTTATTTATCGACTGCGAAAAGATGAAAGTTGACCACAGCGGGATTTGTTTCGAAATCAGAATGCAGTGAGCCGGAACAAATACGCTCTAACGATCTTGTAACTTTGCCGCCTACTCTCTCTTTCTTTCTCCTTCTCTGTATATATACATACTTACATATATACACACAATTATGTGTTCCTTTCCATAGACTGATGTTTGCAGCGAGGTGTATTTTTTATTTATGTCTGAAGAATTTTCTCTTATCTCTCTCATTGTCTTTCTACTCCCCCTCTCACTCACATGTACACGCTATACATATATATATATATATATATATATATATATATGTGTGTGTGTGTGTGTGTGTGTGTGTGTGTGTGTGTGTGTGTGTGTGTGTGTGTACGTATATACATATATATATATATATAATTATTGTGCGTGTGCGCGTGTGTGTGTGTGTGTGTGTTTCTTTGAAATAAATTAATGTGACTGCGAGAAAGCCCTACCGGAAATGTAGCTGTGAGCCATGTCAAAGTAGGAAGCTGACTGCGCAAGTCTATATATATATATATATATTTATACATATATATATATATATACATATATTTATATATGCGTGTGTGTGTGTGTGTGTGTGTGTGTGTGTGTGTGTGTGTGTGTGTGTGTGTGTGTGTGTATGTGTAGGAATTGACTGTCACCAATAATTAAGGCGGAAGTCGCGGATCAGATTTTGCCCCCCAAAGCACGCATCACTGAAGTTTCTTTACGGAAAATAATTGATGGTGTCTGCTTTATCCAGCATCATCACACGCTGCTGCTGCTGCCTGTACTGTTTAAGGAGATTGGGTGACATCACCAGAGGCTTTTAAAGAGGTTCAACTCTGATTCTTGTCACTTTAACTAAACATTTCATCTCTAACCGACTTCACTTCAGCAAAATCTGAAATCTCACGTTGACTTATTTTACGCATAATACTCAAATCTACACACATATAATGATTATATGTATACTCTCTCTATCTCTCTTTCACACACATACACGCACATACACAGACACATACACACGCACGCACGCACATACCCCCCCCCCCCACACACACATATATCGTACTATATGCAAATGATCCTTTCCAGTAAATGTTCATGACACGAAATCTAATTTCATTTCAGCACCGGTTAAATGAATGTCACTGATGAGAGATTAATGCATCTTGAAACAGCTGTCTGGCATTCTCAATGGCCACTTTGATAATGTGACATGCTCACAGAGTAAAAGAGAGAGACATTATGTTTTCTTTGATAATGAGGCTCTCATATACATATTGTATATACACATATAGTATATGCAACAGTGTTAAGCAAAGTAGGGGGTATATGACCTCTACTTTGCTTAACACTGTTGAGGTTCTACTGCTAATTAATTAGAGCTCGCCAAGTTTGCACTATATGCAAATAACCATTTCCAGCCGATGTATTCTATTTTTTAAATACAAATGAGCTTCTCCAGCAAACATTCATCACGCACAGTTGGACCAACAATTTCTCTATGGAAGATGCCAGCATACAACTTGAGCAGTTCATTGAAATAATATAAGTCATATGCTCTACGTTCGCCCCGAAAAGAAAGGTCAACAGACAACATTGTTATTGATAGAGACAGAAAAATCCTTATGAGGAGAACGAAGATCTCAAACCAGTACATATACAAGTAAAGAACAAGAAGAATCCCATTTGAAGCAGGTACTGTTTCAAATTGAAAATGACCTCAAACTCTCCCACGAAAAGGAGAGAACAGAAATAGAAGCAAGGGCTATAGAAAATATAATGACGAAACCTAAGGCATTCTTTAAATTTGCAAAAGCGACACCCCACGGGATAAAAGTAGTTGATCGTACGCAGACCCACAAGGGATAAGTGAGGTAGTGAATGAACAATACATAAGTGTTTTCACACTTCCAATGAGAAATATGCAAATAAATAAGCCATATGAATACTTTAACACCACTGCGTTATACAGAGAAATGGCAACCATCAACTACGTAGATATAAAAGTGACAGATGTAATATCAGCCATAGACAAAATGACCCCAAATTCAGTTGCTGGCCCAAATGGTTTCCCAGTAACACTCCTATAAACATGCAAGCGACTATTAGCAAAACCACTGCAGATCCTCTTTCAAAGATCCCTTGCAAGTTGTAAACTACCCGCAAAACTATAAGAAGACATAATATGTCCCATCCATAAAGGAGGAAGCAGAGCAGATGCTCTGATATGTGAGGTCTCCCTGACCTCACATATCAGCAAGGTTATGAAACGAATCATCAGAAGAAAACTGATTACTTTTCTAGAGGAAAATGATCTTCTAACTGACACCCAGCATGGCTTTCGCAAAAGTAGAAGTTGTCTTACGCAGCTCTTACAGCATTATGACTGGATTCTCAAACAGCTCTTATACTGTTCGAACGTCGATGCCATATCTCGACTTTGGGAAGGTCTTCGACAATGTTGATCGTGGAATATGTCACAAACTACGTAGTCCTGGCATCGTTGGAAACCGAGGTGAATGACTTCATGACATCTTAAAAGACATAAACCAGACTGTTGCAGGCAACGGGGCCCTCTCAAATGAAACGTCAATAACAAGTGGCGTACCCCAGTCTTGGGGCCACTACTGTTGTGGCTCTCTCAAACACTCAGACTTCTGTAATACAGGTAGCCTCCATCACATGTTATGCTGATGGTACGAAAGTAGCACAGGTAATAAAAAAACCCAACTGATGCTACTCTCTTACAACAAGATTTAGATGCCACATACGAATGGGCTGAAGAAAACAATATGTAATTTAATGCGGGTAAATTTCAAGCCCTCCGCTATCAACCCACAAACACAGGACCACCACAATAAAGTACAATGGACCAGGAGGAATGGAAATGCCAGAGTCAAAATCAATACGGTACCTGGGTATTGACAAGGGCGATGATGCATCGTTTCATGCACACATCACCAAAATGACAGTAATCTGCAGACGGCTGGGGTGGTGGATTCTGAGGACTTTCAGGACAAGAGTCCCCGAAACTATGTGGGTCCGCTGGAAGAATTTTGTCCTCAGTCAACAGGACTATTGCTCTCAGCGTTGGTCACTCTACAGTGCCAAACTAACTGCAGAGCTTGAAGCAATCCAACGAAGCTACACCAAGAGAATTGCCTCAATGAAAGAGATGAGCTACTGGGAAAGGCTGAAAAGACTAAAAATTTACCCACTGGAGCAAAGACGGGAGAGAAGCACCGTGTTATACATATGGAAGATCCTGGAAGGATTAGCACCAAATTTCGGCATTGAAGGTAGGACCAGCTCACAAACAGGACTCCACTATGTAGTCCCACAGATCCCACCCATCGCATCAAGATTAAGGACCACATACTGCAAAAGCCCGGGGTTCAAGGGACCCCAGAATTTTAATAAGTTGCCAGAAAATCTACATGGTGTGCATGTGGATATTTTCAAGAGACACCTCGACATCCTGCTGACAAAGATCCCACAGCACGAGGCGAAGCGCAAATAAGGACGGCAATAACAAACTCCCTTTTGCATCAATGTATATATATATATATAAAAATATACACGGGTGTGTATGATTGTGTATAGAAGATTATATTAATAAAAGGAATTACAACTTTGTCTGATTTACTCGTTTTATTTACAATCCTTTAAAATTTATAATGGTATTAGAATGAAATAGTATGGTAGAATATTAAATTCTAAGTGTTAATTGAACAAGTACTTTCATGCTTTCGCAATCTTCAGGTTCATAATGTGTGGTGACAGTCAAGTTTGCAATTTTCAACTGTTGAAAATTGCAGTTGAAAATTGCAAACTTGACTGTCACCACACATTATGAACCTGAAGATTGCGAAAGCATGAAAGTACTTGTTCAATTAACACTTAGAATTTAATATTCTACCATACTATTTCATTCTAATACCATTA
Source organism: Eledone cirrhosa (assembly GCA_964016885.1). Lineage (NCBI taxonomy): Eukaryota > Metazoa > Mollusca > Cephalopoda > Octopoda > Eledonidae > Eledone > Eledone cirrhosa. Next base: position 202,990,899 of record OZ024741.1, read on the forward strand.
TAAATTTTAAAGGATTGTAAATAAAACGAGTAAATCAGACAAAGTTGGAATTCCTTTTATTAATATATATATATATAAATGTAATTTGAGTTTTTCGAATATTTACTATAATATTCGATTCGTTCGCTATTATGCAAACAAGTTTCATTTTTAAAGCCATGTCAGTAGAATAAGCCCCTCATTCTTGCTCTTGTGTTGGCATGTAAACAGAACTGCAGACACTAATGTTTCTGGGTATTACCCTTCATCGGTGCAGTTCACTGTTCACGTGCCAACTGTCAGAGCTAGTGAAAATATATTATATTTTCTGAAATATACAGTGACTGATCGGCCTGATTTGCATATTAGCAGAGTGGCTGACCAGCATAAGAGCAAGAATGAGGGCTCATTCTACTGACATGGCTTTAAAAATGAAGCTTGTTTGCATAATTGCAAACGAATCGAATATTACTATTAATATTCGAAAAACTCAGATTACATTTATTGTATGCAGCCATGTAGAGCGAAATTTTATATATATATATATATATATATATATATATATATATATATATATTGTTATACTTTGGAAGGGTCATGTTGCCAATAAGAAACACACGCACCAGTTGCTTTCACTTCAATTTATTATAAATTTATAAATTTACGAATTTACAAACTTATAAATTTCTGGTTGGTTGGTTGGTTCCACAACCAGATAGTTGTTTATATATAGTCATAGTCCTTTCGTCACACACTCTGTGACCTCTTCAGTGACTGGGGATTCCTTTCTTTGTTTCTGTGCCTTTCCTTTCTTCTATCCTACGCCATTTTGTTTCTGTGTGTGTGTTGTGTGCTCAGTTTGCGCATGCGCCACATCCGGGTGTCTGTGTGTGTTTGTGTTCATTTATCTATTTGTTTATTTATTTATTTATTTATTGTTGGTTGGTTGTTTGTTCTATGTGTGTGTGTGTTTTCATTTTGTCCTGTGTGTGTTTTCATTTTGTCCTTAATTGTAAGTTGTGATGTTGCTGTTCCACTCATATTTTCTATTTAATTTTGGTTGTAATTCTTTTATGCTTACTGCCTCTGTAATTTGCCTAAACATTGCATCTTTTCTGTGTGTGGATTCTATTTTTATTTCTATGTTCTCTAATCTACCCCTGTGTTCTATCTTAGCATGTTGGTAGAGCACAGATGATTCTTTATTATCTTGGAGGTCTCGCCAGTGTTCATTTATTCGTTCCCCTATACTACGAGCTGTCTCACCTATGTACACTATATTTTTGTTTCTACATTGTCCTTCAGTACATCTTATGCTATACACTGCATTTCTAGTTTTACAGTTAATATGGGGGCTTATTTTACAGGTTATACATTTCTTATCTATACATGAGGGTCTTTGGAACGGGTATGTCTTGCTAATAAGTGTTTTTACGGAGGTACCTGGTCTTTCTACTATCTTAATATTGAGTTTATGTTTATTTAGGGCCCTTCTAAATTTGTAGGCTAGTTCGCCTCTAGGGGTTGTATTGATGAACATTACACTCTGGTATTTATTGCTATCATACCATGAGTTTATTCTATTGGCCTTGTTCCTAGTTCTTTCTATTCTATTCCAAAATTTGCTCCTATACAAGGGGCAGGTCCCATTTATGTCATTATTTACCATTTTTTCCCATTTGGTTCTGGCTCCTTTATACACTCTGATTCTCTCTCTCTGATTGTAGCCAGAGAACTGCATACGGTGGATGAAGTGTTGTATGTGTCTCTCTAGTTCTTCAGGGCTGCACATGCGGGACACATTTCTCATCACCCGTACCAAATCCGCAATCAGTATGTTGATTTTGGTATGGTCCGAAATGGCCGAGTTTCGGTGGATCAGATGTTTGGAAGTCATGGGTTTGGCATAATGGGAATGGAGGATTTGTTTTTGGTTGTTAATGGTATCTAACTAGAGCTCTGTGTCTAGTACAGGTAATCGATGGTTGGGGTGTCTACTTGGGTAGTCTATAGTAACTCTAATGCTCTGGTGGATGGAGTTTGCTATTTGCTGGATGCTTTCCATTGTGTTTTTCTCTAGTTCCTGACTGTTCTTTAGTGGGGGTGTCTTAACTACGATGTTTATGTCATCTACGTAGCGGGAGTACATTATCAGGGTTAAGCTGTCTTCTAATTGTTCTTTAAGTTTTTGTTTAAGTCTACTGTCCCACCATACCATGAATAAGTTAGCTATGGATGTTGTGTCCCTGTATCCATCTATTGACGTGGATTTTGTGGAGAAATGCGTAGAAATGATCAGCGAGAGCAAGGTTGAGTTCCGTGGGATTGATACCAGTGAGCTGGGACTTCTACTTAAGCTTACCCATAGTAATAGTTACCTAGACACTTATGACCTTAGCAACCTGTGCCCTACAAGACCAGCAAGAGGCAGGCCACCTACCATTACCTCAATGGCCAAGAAAACCCACACAGATAGATGGAACGGGTGGACCAGAGCCATACGGACACCCGAAAACCACGATGAACTGAAGAAAATGATTGCACATGCGGTAGGGGCCAGCATAAATTTAACCCTTAAGGAACATATGTTCAAATTTAATGGTAAAACATATGCCCAAGAGGAAGGAGCAGCCATTGGTGTTAGCATTGCAGGCGACATAGCTAACTTATTCATGGTATGGTGGGACAGTAGACTTAAACAAAAACTTAAAGAACAATTAGAAGACAGCTTAACCCTGATAATGTACTCCCGCTACGTAGATGACATAAACATCGTAGTTAAGACACCCCCACTAAAGAACAGTCAGGAACTAGAGAAAAACACAATGGAAAGCATCCAGCAAATAGCAAACTCCATCCACCAGAGCATTAGAGTTACTATAGACTACCCAAGTAGACACCCCAACCATCGATTACCTGTACTAGACACAGAGCTCTGGTTAGATACCATTAACAACCAAAAACAAATCCTCCATTCCCATTATGCCAAACCCATGACTTCCAAACATCTGATCCACTGAAACTCGGCCATTTCGGACCATACCAAAATCAACATACTGATTACGGATTTGGTACGGGTGATGAGAAATGTGTCCCGCATGTGCAGCCCTGAAGAACTAGAGAGACACATACAACACTTCATCCACCGTATGCAGTTCTCTGGCTACAATCAGAGAGAGAGAATCAGAGTGTATAAAGGAGCCAGAACCAAATGGGAAAAAATGGTAAATAATGACATAAATGGGACCTGCCCCTTGTATAGGAGCAAATTTTGGAATAGAATAGAAAGAACTAGGAACAAGGCCAATAGAATAAACTCATGGTATGATAGCAATAAATACCAGAGTGTAATGTTCATCAATACAACCCCTAGAGGCGAACTAGCCTACAAATTTAGAAGGGCCCTAAATAAACATAAACTCAATATTAAGATAGTAGAAAGACCAGGTACCTCCGTAAAAACACTTATTAGCAAGACATACCCGTTCCAAAGACCCTCATGTATAGATAAGAAATGTATAACCTGTAAAATAAGCCCCCATATTAACTGTAAAACTAGAAATGCAGTGTATAGCATAAGATGTACTGAAGGACAATGTAGAAACAAAAATATAGTGTACATAGGTGAGACAGCTCGTAGTATAGGGGAACGAATAAATGAACACTGGCGAGACCTCCAAGATAATAAAGAATCATCTGTGCTCTACCAACATGCTAAGATAGAACACAGGGGTAGATTAGAGAACATAGAAATAAAAATAGAATCCACACACAGAAAAGATGCAATGTTTAGGCAAATTACAGAGGCAGTAAGCATAAAAGAATTACAATCAAAATTAAATAGAAAATATGAGTGGAACAGCAACATCACAACTTACAATTAAGGACAAAATGAAAACACACACAGGACAAAATGAAAACACACACACACATAGAACAAACAACTTACAATTAAGGACAGAATGAAAACACACACAGGACAAAATGAAAACACACACACACATAGAACAAACAACCAACCAACAATAAATAAATAAATAAATAAACAAATAGATAAATGAACACAAACACACACAGACACCCGGATGTGGCGCATGCGCAAACTGAGCACACAACACACACACAGAAACAAAATGGCGTAGGATAGAAGAAAGGAAAGGCACGGAAACAAAGAAAGGAATCCCCAGTCACTGAAGAGGTCACAGAGTGTGTGACGAAAGGACTATGACTATATATAAACAACTATCTGGTTGTGGAACCAACCAACCAACCAGAAATTTGTAAGTTTGTAAATTCGTAAATTTATAAATATATAATAAATTGAAGTGAAAGCAACTGGTGCGTGTGTTTCTTATTGGCAACATGACCCTCCCAAAGTATAACAATATCGGTTTCAACACACGATTTCAGATAAAGAATCTTGCTAAACAAATTCAGAAACGAAATATATATATATATATATATATATACACATATATATATGCATATATATATATATATATATATAACGAAGAAAATGTGGTAAGGAACCAGGTGGACCATAACGCACCAAAGTACTCAATACTTAGTGTAGTAGAGTGGGTAATAGGAACGAATAGGTCCCCGACGGCTGAGCTCAAGCCGTTTCGACGGCTAGTCCAGAATTAGCCGTCGAAACGGCTTGAGCTCAGCCGTCGGGGTCCTACTCGTTCCTATATATATATATATATATACATATATATATATATATAAAGAGAGATAGAGAGAGAGTGTGTGTGTGTGTGTGTGAGTGCGTGCGTATGAGTGTGTGTGTGTGAGTGTGCGTGTGTGTGTATGTGTTAGTGTGTTTGTGCGTGTCAGTGTGTGTGTGTCTGTGTGTGAGTGTGTGTATATAGGAGGTGAGATTTGAACTCAACGAATAAAAACAGACTTGATACCACAAATCATCCCGTCCTACAATTTACCAATTCCACCGCTCCACCACCCCTTCGCTGGTACGTTGTTTATTGATACCGAAAGGATGATTTGAATTCACACCGCAGTGAGATGGGACAAATACGAAGGCATTTAGTTCCACACTATACCGCCTGTGCCAATTTGGCGTCTGGGATATAATACTTGTTAAAGATGTCGTTAGATTCAGCAAGCTGTTTAATGATGTCAATGATTATGAAATGTGTACGTTTGCGATTTAAATGTTATATATTTTTAGAGATTGTTCTCATTTATTTGCGATGTTTTCTTTTGTATTAGAAATACTACTTCAATTACCTTTGTTGATATTTTCGATTTAAGTAGATATCTAAGAAATGTCATGACATTTTGGGGCCTGCCCTACTGACTTTTGTCAACAGGGATGTGAAGCAGATGCCACACATTTAAGGAAACTGATGGTTTCAGCAAGAGCCAAGATGTCTGCAATCTTGATTGGTAAGATGAAATGTTGCAGAACGATTTTTGGTACGTTTTTTTTCTTTTTTGACATTTTCGGTGCGACTTGAATAAGACTAGTATTATGAAGAGAATTTGTAAATACCAATTCTTTTTGCACAGGATGAAAAACAACAAAGGAAATAAAATTAACATTCATTATTAGAATTGGCAGTATCGGTAGAGGGTCGGACGCCATGCTTTGACGCATAATGTTACGGCCCTTGCCATTCTGAGTTCAAATCCCGCCGAGGTTAACTTTGCCTTTCATCCTTACAGGGTCGATAAAATAAAGTACCAGTAATGTACTGGATGATTGCTGGCCTTGTGCCAATAGTAGAAACAATTATTATTATCAATCCCGCCGAGGTTAACTTTGCCTTTCATCCTTACGAGGTCGATAAAATAAAGTACCAATAATGTACTGGGTCATTTCTGGCATTCTGCCAAAAGTAGAAACAATTATTATTTTTATTATTATTATTGTTCTTTGAGTCTCAGTTATTGATGTTATTTAACTGTAAAGTTTGTTGAAATGCATATCAAGCCGCTACCTGCAGCCTCAGACATTCAGGACGTATCGGAGAGTTTTTGCTGTTCCCAGCAAGCATGCCTTTTGAAATGTTCCAAAAAGCGGGGCTGGGCTAATCTTCTTTAACCATCCTTGGACACTCTTTGAGATAGTACCTAGTGCGCCTATGACAATCGGGACGACCTTGATTTCATGGCAGTTCCAAATCCTTTTTAACTCCCACTTTAAATCCTGGTATCGGTTAATTTTCTCCCTCTCCTTTTCTTGCACTCTCGTGTCAAATGGGCAGGCTACATCTACAATCAGGCACGATCTTTTTTCCTTGTGTTCTAATTTCTTGTCCGTCTGTATCCTAAAATCCCATAGCACCTTTACATGATCGTTTTCTATCACCGACTCTGGCTTATGCTCATACCACTTCTCAGAATGTGGTAAATTATTATTATTATTATTGGTCTGTTCGGACGTCTTTTTGCTCGCTCCCAGTAAGTCGCTTTTATTTACCTGTTATAATCATTTGTTGTTAAATTTTTCTTTTTGTGTAAGGGATATAAGCCCTTGACTTTGCCCTGTGAAGGGGAAAGTATAATATTTGGGCCTTTTCGCCCAAATATTTGAACATTTTACTTTAAAAAGCATTGCTGAGCCACGCCCCCCCCCCCCCCAGCAATATGTCTGCTGTCATGTGACAACGGCGTAAAAGTTGAGAGGAGGGTTACAGAAATTAATACAACAAACACCACCACAAACAACAAGGGATTTTTCATGAAGGTTGCTCTTCCTCCTTGTTATTTCCTCCTTGGACATCCCCAAGTCAATTTTCTTCTCCTTCTGTACAATTTTGAGCATTGGCTATCGGCCGAGTCCATAGTGAAGATCAACCCGCCGCCCTCCTTTCGCCAGGAAGAGCAGGCAATTTCCCTCTGTCTGGTGGCAGTTGCGAAAGAGGTTGTATGGTGGACCAGATTGAAAGGACTGAAGACAGACACTTTTCTCTTCGGCCAATCCTTCACCAATATCTTCAAGTTTCACTTGGAAAGGAAGGTGAGGGTGGAGAGAGAAGTGCTGCCCCCCAGTACATTTGCTAAAAGGTGGATGAATGGCCCGTGTGAATGGGCCTACTCTGACCATGCGCCTATAGGCTAGCTAATTTCAGGAGAGGAGTGCTCTCCTGGGTGCCCTAGAAGTGCAGGGTGGTTCAGGATCGGTGGGGTACCTGAGTCAGCCATGGGTCGTCCATCCTTATAGGGGAATTTATTTTATTATATTTATGCATAGTTTATTTTATATTTTTTATATCTTCATTGTTAAATTAGTTTTGCCATTGTGCACTTTTACTCGACCTTATTGTAAACCCCCACTGTCCCTGTCTTTGTATTGTCCTCTACATGTCGGCCCTTGTGGCCAATAAAGAAATCATTATTACTTGAATTGGTAGTATCGGTAGAGGGTTGGACGTCATGCTTTCTAGCATAGTTACGTCCCTTTACAGTCTGAGTTCAAATCCCGCCGAGGTTAACTTTGCCTTTCATCTTTACTGGGTCGATAAATTAAAGTATCCCTAATGTACTGGGTAATTGCTGGCCTTGTGCCTAAAGTAGAAACAACGATATTAACACCACTAACAAGAAAATAAACAACGACAATACCAACAGCAACAATACAAATTGCACCGAAAACAACAACAACGGTGGCACAAAAAACACAACCAACTACAACAGTGATAACAGCAACAACAGCAACAACACCGTTTGTAGCAGTAGCAACAGCAACAGCACTTGGGGTGCGTCTGGGCGCGCAAAACCCACATCACCCGAGGCAAAAAGTACGCCACAGTAAATGTACTTTTCGCCGCCCCCAAGAGGCGAAGTCTCACTCTTTGGAAACCCTAACGAGTGAGGAGATAGTCTTGGTGCCCTCCTACTGCGGGCAGAAAACTGTGAGGGTCAAAATGACCCAGGCCCCGCCCGACGTGCTCATACCTTGGCTGGCCGCGTCTGTACTGGCTGTAATCGAGGAGAAGACCACCATACTGCAAATAGAGAGAATAGGAAGCGAGAACTGGTCAGGAATAGGCCTGCAAATGCTAATACAGACTGACCAAGAGTGCATCGAGGCCATCCCAGATATCGTAGACCTCTAAGAAGGACTACAGCTCCCTTTAAGCATGGAAGGAAGGCGCCCAAAGTGCTATCTCTGTGGGCAGAAGGGTCACCAAGAAGAGGGCCCCCTCCTTCCGATGCCGGCTCCGCTACTACCAAGAGCAGGGCAGGCAACAGAGGCAGAAACCCTTCCATAGTGAATAGGAGGGCAACGTCCGTGGCACCCATACCAAGGCCACGGACAACTAAAACAGCGACAGCAGTGGCGGCAACACCAACAGTCGCAGTAGCTACACCGGCTGCAAAATCGCCGGAGAGGGCTCCACTACCACCACCAACAGCAGTGGAGCTCATACCCCTCCCAGACGCCACGGAATCCGATATGGAGTATGAGGCGGGAGGGAAGTGGCAAACGGTCTGCCACAAAAAAAAAAAAAAAAAAGGAAAAACCCGTTAGCTTCACCCTCCAAAAGCGAAGGCAAACGAAGAGGGGTAAAGGCAGCAAAGAGACTTGCAGCAATACCACCAACATCACCATCACCACCACATGCATCACCACCACATGCATCACCACCAACAACAACGACACCACCACCAGCATCGCCAAAAACACCAACATCGCAAACACAACAAAACACACATACCCAACAGTAACAACAAGAAAACAGCAACAAAATCACCCCTCCCCCCAAAAAGTACACAGCCATAAATATGGCAAATAAAGAACTCTTACATATAAAGTAGTATACAGACATCACAGAAAAAAAAACTACTACATCCCACCAACACCAAGAACTCTCCCGACAAGCATAAACATCATTGAAATCAAACTAGAACATTACAAACTTTTAAAACAAAAATTCCCCAACGTAGTTTGAGACTTCAGAGGGTCGGTTACCAAGAGGATATACACCAACATCCTCTTGGAAACACATATGACCAGCCAAATGGACTGTTCTACTGTCCCTTTACCACACGATCAAAGTAAGTGATCATTTCTCACTTACCCCGTTTCTCACCCAACATGGCCGTACTTAGAATAGGCAGTATAAATGTACGTGGCATGGGGTCATCTTGGAAGCAGGGTCACCTGCTCAACGACCTCAGGTCACTAAACATGGATGTGGTGGCCATCGACGAGACCAGAATCTCCGAAACACGAGCCTTCGCACCGATCTTTGGCGGGTACGATGTATACACATCTCCCAGCCGTCCAGGATCGGGGGAGAGGAGTTGCTGTGCTTTTATCAGAGAAGCTTGGATCTCGTCATACGGGTCATCTTCCTGGATCCAGAAGGTAAGTCGGTGGTGCTGGACGTGACCGGCAGCGAAGGCAATGCTTTCAGGCTAGTAGCCGTCTAAGCCCCATCAGGGGCAGAACGGCCAGATTTCTTCAGACGTCTAGAGACCTTTCTTGAAACATCCCGCTCTTTAGTGTTAGAGGCCGACTTGAACGGTATCTTAGATACACACTGGGATTATGTGGGGCTAGTAGACAGGGCAGGATGGTGTAAAAGCCTCAACAACCTGCTCAGACGTTTTGAACTGGATTATCCTAATGTGCCAATATGGACATGGGCAAACCGCATCGGGTCATCCAGATCGTATTTAGATAGGCTTTTCTGTAGGGAAACAGAATAGGCTAGTGTAGGTTGTCCACAATTTAAAGTAGTCGGCTACACGGACCACAAATTTGTGATCTGTGAAGTTGACTCCATAGGCAAGGGCCTGGCTACTGGAAGCTGAATGAGTCGTTCCCGGCGTGCAAAGCTTACAGAGACCGGATTAGCGAATTAGTTGATAGTGCGTTGACGGGTGCGATCGTCAACAACAGGTATTGGTTTACCCTGAAAAGGGCTATTAGAGTAGAATCGATAAGGTTTAGCAAAGGAGTAGTGATAGAGGAAAATAGAGTAGAGGGAGAGTTAGTTAGAAAGCTAGAAGAAGCGTTTATGACAGGCATCGCAACCGACGTGCTTTCGGCGAGATTGGCACTCGACCAATTCTGCAACGCAAAGCACGAAGGCTGCGTTGTCAGAGGTAGAGCACATGCTCTAAGACACGAGGGGACGAAAGCCGTTCAATGGGCCCGAGTGGCGGAGGCGCGTTGTGGCAACAAAGCCACGATCCGGTCTTTGGTGGACCACGACGGGCGCATGCTACTCGATCCCGCTTTTCAGCGATACTTCGCACAGCTGTTCGGGGGCAGCGGCGGGCCGGATTGAGGGATGGATTTTAGTGTCTACCTCGACGGACTGCCGGGGCTCTCGGCCACTGAGGCGGAGTGTTCTGATAACAGCCGCTGAAGTACGGGAGGCAATGACTGGCTGCACAAGGGGTAGATCGCCTGGTTTGGATGGTCTGCCCTATGAACTTTACGTACATATGCCAGACTTGTTCGGAGGCCTCTTGGCGGACGTCTACTGCAACTGGAAACAGAACGGGAAAATTCCCAGCTCTGTGAGCCGAGGAGCGGTGGCGCTGCTGAGAAAGGATCCGAACAAGGGGGATAACATAGATAATTTCAGGCCCATAACTCTGCTAAACACAGAGTTCAAGATTTTGGCCAAGGTGCTAGCAAAGAGGATTGGCGCTTGTCGTAGGTGGTCTGGTGGGAGAGGAGCAGACATGCGCCATTCCCGACAGATCCATCCACGACAACCTCCACCTCATGCGATACATCGTAGAGAGGGTAGCTAGGGAACCTGGCACGGGTGGGTCCTTGATCAATTTAGATCAGTCGAAAGATTTCGATAGGGTCGAGCATCGTTACCTAGCGGCAGTCCTGAGGGCGGCTGGCTTTGGGCCCGTCTTCAGAGGCTGGATCACTGCCATGCACAGCGACATCTGATCTGTGGTGAGAGTGAATGGTCACCTTTCGGAACCGTTCAACAACATGCGCTCGGTCCGCCAAGGATGTCCCCTCTTGTCCCTCTTGTACGTATTGACTCTCGAGCCATTACTGCACAAACTGGAGACGTTGAGGGGGATCCCGCGCGAACTAGGATGCGGAAGATCCGTGTCAGCATATGCGGACGTTGTCACCGTAGTGGTGTCGAACGCCAAACACATGGAGGCGATCGGCACTACACTAAGAGAATACGAAGCGGTGACAGGAGCAATGATCAACTAGGAAAAGTCAGTGGGCCTGCAGCTCGGCACCTAGAGAGGCAGGTCCATGCCGTCCAACAGCGTCGTCGGGCACTGGACGGACGGACCGCTTAAATTGATAGAGGTTTGGTTCGGTCCGGACCTCCAGACGGACAAAAACTGGGACGAGGTGACGAGAAGGGTGGCTTCTCTCACCAAGAAATGGGCGGAGAGGAAGCTATCCCTGAAAGGTAGAGCGGAGGTGGCTAACGCGTACATCGCGTCCGTCATCTACTACCGCCTGACCGTCGTACCTTGTCCTAAGCCCCGCCTGACTGCGCTGGAGCGTTTGCTCTTTCGCTTTTTGTGGAAGGGACGCGCTCCGATGGTCAAGCGGTCCATCTGCTGTCAACACCCGCTACGTGGAGGACTGGGCATGCCGTGGCTGATGATGCGCAGACACGCGCTCAGGCTACGACATCTCCACCTCTTCCTCGACGGTGATCAGGTGTGGTCGCCGTTTGCTAGACACGTCTTTCCCCAGCTCGTCTCCTTGACGGAGCTGCAGTCCTGGGTCAAGCGAAGACCGAGAGGGAGCGCTTGGAGACTGGAATATCTTCAGGCGCTCACAGCCCTCGACTAATCGGGCAATGTAATCGGTGGAAACTCCACCCTGGCGTTCTATAGAGGATTAGTGGAGGGGAAGAGCGACGACGTACTTGGAGAAACTCTAGGCGTCGACGAAAATCAACTAGCCAATCTCTTCGGAAGGACTTTCGGGCCGGGGCTTATAGACAACTTCCAGAAATCCCTGGCCTGGCAGTGCTACCGGGGAGCTTTGCCAGTTCGGGATAAACTCTACAGGCATGGAGGTGCCGTCAGCCGGGCATGTCCGAGATGCGCGCAGGGTGACGAAACCGTCCTGCACGCACTCATCCAGTGTCCGAGCATTGCTGACTTGTGGGTTTATGTCGAACACCTGCTGTCGCGTGTAGGACGGATCCGGCTATCAGCTGAGTCCATCGTGAGGATTGCCCCGGCCTCTTCCTTTAGCCGGGAAGAGCAGGCAGTTTTTATCTGTCTGGTGGCCATGGCGAAAGAGATAGTATGGTGGACACGTTTGAAAGGGCTGAAGACGAGCACTTACCTCTTCGGTGATGCCCTGATTAACTTTTTCAAATTTCATTTGAAAAGGAAAATCAGGGTAGAGAGGGAAGTGCTCTCTTCCCAGCATTTTGTTGAAAGAAGGGTGAGAGAAGCAAGTATGGCCCGAGTGAATGGGCCTACTCTGAGTATGTGTCTGTAAATTAAAGGTGGAAAACTGGGAGAGGGCACTTGCCCTGGTGGTCAGGGTCATTGTGGCCTTTTAATGGGCTTTCTCCACAAATGTCCCTCGGAAGTCTCCCCCCTATTGGGGAATTTTTCATTGTTATTTTTTTTGTTATATCCTCTGTTTTTGTTTTTTTACACGCAGAAATGCCCATTTGTACCGTCCTGTATTGTCCTGTACTGTCCTTAATGTCTACTTTATGTAAACCCTTGTGGTTAATAAAGAAAGCATTATTATTATTATTATTGTTATTATTATTATTATTGAGTCCAAACTGCACGCATGGAATTTGATTCTTTCTATAAACACCTGGTCTGTATTTGTGATATGGTACAGCGCTGGACTAAAACTGAGTATGATGAGAACAAGAAAAACGATGGCCATGCATAAGGCGTCACATCAAAACCAACTGTAAATTGGCAGTACGTGAAATGCACAGTTAAAGGAAGAGGACTGATAAATGTTACAGAATGTAGGGAGAATGAGAAGCGAGACATTAATTACCACGTGATAAATAGTACTTCTACAGTATTCCTCAACAGGACTAAGGTTAGAAAAGGGAAGGATGGAGAGTAAAGACAAGTTTAAGAGACGTATCTCTGTCGAGAGAAGAGAAGGAATAATGGGAAAGATATTATATGACCAGTTTGAATGACAAACGTCTGAACTAAAGACAGAAAGACCTTGGGATTGGCTCTCCCGAATTGATCTAAAAAGGGAGACTGAAATATTACTGATCTCATAAGACCAAGCTTTGAGTACTAAGTCGGTGACTAAAGGGATATATCATCTTGGTGAAAGTGTAAAGTGCCATTTGAGTGGAACTAATACAGAAAGTGTCACCCACATTGTGAGCCCTTGCAAAATGCTCGCTCAAAAAGAGTATAAAGAAAACATGACAATATCTCTATGTGCCTTCACTGATCAATGTACAAAAAATATGGATATTAGGTATCCGATAACTGGTGTCAGCATGCCCCAGAATGTATCCTTGATGACAGACAACCCCAAGATACTCTCGAACTTCTCTATCCAAAGAAACTGCAATCTTGAATACAACAGACATGATACATAGGCGTAGTTGAACCCCGTACTGCCGAGCTCCTCCGCAAGATCGGAACGTCGGCGGCCCGTTCAAGAAGGAGCCCCCGAGGTGGGCTGGCTTGGCTATTGCAGCGGGTATTGCTGGCCATTCTCTTCGGGAATGCCTTTGCGGTCTTGTCCATAATATTTAAGATATTTCCAGTTGTCCTCGGAGCATTGGGCTCGATACCACTCAAACTGAGAAAATATCTTAAGCAAATAGACTTCGAATTAATGACTGCCTTTTAGGGCACTGCACATATTCTTAGGTAAGTCGTGTTTGTCTAAGGTCTTTGTTGCGACCTGACAGACAAGAGATCAATTAATTATATTACTGTACAAACAATAAAAATAATAATCATAATGATCAAACACAGGCGCTCTAACATCGTAGTGCTTGAGAAATAGGCAAATAAGGATTTTATAATTGACGTAACCTGCCTTGTGGATACTAATTTGTTGGCAAAGTTAGGAAATTATCCTGAGTGTAGGGTGACAAGAGCAAGAATGTAGAATAAAGAAATATGCATCATTCCCGTGATCATTGGTGCTTTGGGACCAATCTCCTAGATGTCCACGACCATTTGAAAAAACTCAACATAGAGTACTAGGTGAGTACTCTTCAGAAATCAGTGTTTTTAGGGACAGCACATTCTTCGAAAAGTTTTGTCTATTAAATGATAGAAGAGCTAGTCATTCTATATGGTTTAGGTTTATGAAGCCTAAGGATGATATGGAGTCCTAAATAACCAGTAAAACACCCAAAGCTGTGAAAAAGAAATAATAACTTATGATTAGACATCAACGACAGTATGATTCCTTGTTAGAAGATCGGTTGGCTATTATATACTTAGAAAGGAAATTTGATCTCAGTATCAAGGTTTAATTTTATTATTGTTGATGCAAAAATATCTTTTACTGGTTCAGTCGTTAGACAGCGATTATACGGGGCCACGGGCTTGGAGCGATTTTAGTTGATCATATCAATCTTATTACAATGGAATCTCGGTTCACAATTTTAATTCGTTTCTAAAGGCCGTTTGTCACCCGAAATGTTCGTAAACCGAAACTATTTTTTCCATACGAAATCTTGAGAAAGAAATACAGTGAGAGAGAGAGAGAAAGAGACTGTGTGTGAAATATGGATAGATATCCCCAAGTAACCAACTACACTCCAAGTGTCGCTTTTTCGCCGATACTCAAAACTTGTTGCCAACCATTGTTGCCGGCTTGTGTGTTCGTTACTCGAGACACTGCTTGTGAACCGAGACATTTTATGTTCGGAAAAATTGCTCGTGAACCAATTTATTCATGATGAGACGCGTTCGTGAACCGAGGTTCCATCATACTTATTTTGGCAAGTTTGGTATATATTTTATCGGTCTTTTTTTTTGTCGAACTAGATTGCTACTTTATTTCTTTGACTCCAGGAGGGAGAAAAGTAAAGTTGACATCGGTGAAATTTGAACTGATTAGCATAATTTATATTTCGTGGTTAAAGGGTAACAAGCTGGTCACGTACTAACCTCTTAGTCATATGCTGAGCAAGTTATCACATACTGACTAGGTTGTCACATACTGACCACCTGGTCAAGCAGTGATCGCTTGGTCACACGCTGGCCTTTCTATAATTACAATAATTGAAGCTATTCTATGCGAAGTTGTAACCTGCATTTCTAAAGATAAGTGTGTATGCATTAGCAGTGTTTATATACCACTAAAGGAACTGTTGAAAGAGAGGCTACCAATATCTTCACAGAGAAAAGGCCATATAGTGCTGAAACTGCCCAAGAATTATGTATTTTGTAATATATTTTCTGGTGCGTAGCTTAGTGGTTATGGTGTTCAGTTCATCGTCGTAACGCCATGAGTTCGATTCCCGGCGCTGTGTTGCGTCTTTAATCAAGACACTTTATTTTACGTTGCATAAGTTCTCTCAGCTGGAAAAAATGAGTTGTACATGAAATTTAAAGAACCAGCCTTATCATATACTGTGTCATACTAAATCTTCCTGGGAACCACGTGAAGGGTACACGTGTCCATTGAATGATCAGCCACTTACATATTAATTTATTAAAAAAAATATATATATTAAGTGAACTCTGTGGATTAAGCGTGATTTCATGTATAGACTTATAATTTCTGATAGAGGTGTTGGGATGTCGTGGTGACATACGACATTTCTTCGACATTTTAAGCTTGGTGGAGCCTATCTCTTTAGGTATGAACACAGCCTATTTTTTCGGTGAAGGAGAGAAAATTATAGAAAGGAAGTGAGAAGGATATGTTATATAGAGGAAGAATCGCCACGAGTACTGAACTGGTATTTTATTTATCGACTTCGAAAGGAGGAAAGGCTAAGTTGACCTCAGCGGGATTTGAACTCAAAGCGCAGAGAACCGGAACCAGTACCGTAAAGCATTCTATCCGAGGTTTTGTTATTACTTTCTTTAAAATTCCCCGAACATTTTCTAAACAATTACTGCTCTATATTTCCGATGAACCAGTAAAAAATAAGCCTATTTTGCTTTTTTATCTAAAACATTAGTTTTTCTTCCACATTAAATGACAATGCATCACATGGTGACCAGCGACAAGGGACTTTTGTGAGAAAAACTAGACTAAACAATGCAATATAAACATAACGGATCTAAAGTTAAATATATCTTAAATAGATGATATCTAAAGGGGTGTTAATACATGGGGTGCATGATTTAATAGTTAGAGCGTTGAGCTTTCAATCGGGAGGGTGTGAGTTGGATTCTTGGATTAGATGAAGCGCTGTGTCCTTGAGCAAGACACTTCATTTCACGTTGCTCCAGTTTACTCAGCTGTAGAAATGAGTTGCGACGTCACTGGTGCCAAACTGTATTAGCCATGGCCATATTCTTGGGGACAACATCGGTGGTGTGGAGAGGAGAGACTGATATGCATGGACTGGCGGTCTTCTAAAAGCATACTTGCAAAGACTTGGGCCTCGGAGGGGAACATTCTACGTGCAAATTCTATGGTCATTCGTGATCGAAAGGGATTTTTACCCTTACTCTTATATGTGACACAATGTATCAGTGTCTGGAAATATCAGTAACAGATGTCAACACGTGACACAGTGTCTGAAAAAGTCAACAATAGATGTCGACATTGTATAACACAGTGTCTGGATAACTTCAAACACGTTGGCTAGTTGAGTCCATTATAACATCAACAAAGAATCCTTAGCTACTTCACATGAACATTGTTCACATGAACATTGTTCACATGAACATTGATGACTATAAAACTGCTAATTGTCTAGGAGGAGTTATTAATGTAATTAGATATGAAAAAAAAAAGTAAGAAAGAAACCGAACGTCCGATCGGACTCAGGAAACTATCAGATATCTCCTGTTAATACCATTGTTGATACTAACTGCCGGTCTAACATACCTTGAAAAATACGTATTTAAAGGAAAGGGATCGACCATCAGTTCGGACCAAAGAGGCAATGTTTTCATTGGTCTTTCCATTGTTGATACTATCTAAAGGTCACAACTCCTGATAGAAAAACACAACGCACTGCCCCCTTGAAGAATCGAAATCACAACCTTATCATCAAGGATCTAACACACCAACCATTAAACAACGGGCATTCACTTTATTTACCGAATCAACTAAAAAACACACGTACACCTGTAAATCTGTCCTGCTTTCCAGCAAAGAGTTACGCCTCTTTACGGTCTGAGTTCAAATCCCGCCGAGGTTAACTTTGCCTTTCATCCTTACCGGGTCGATAAAATAAAGTAACAGTAATACACTGGGATAATTGCTGGTCTTGTGCCAAAAGTAGAAACAATTATATATATATATATATATATATATATATATATATATATATATATATATATATATATATATATATAAGTCGTTTGGAAGCCTCGACAATGCAAATGGGTAAATCTCCGGGTAACAAGGTCCGGTGGTGGAGAGAGAGATGTAAGTGGGTGTACGTTGAGATGCGTGGTGTGTATAAGATGTGTGAGATGTGTAGAATGAAGGGAAGAGTAAAAGGATAAAAATAATAACAACACAAGAGAGAGTTACCTTGGGAGAGATTTAATAGTCCCTATATATTTCGGATTCACATCCATCAACTGGGTTTTTTTTCCGAAATCAACAAACAGCGAAAGACGCCTTCCGGACTTGTCCGACAGACAACCTTTTCCCCCACCCCGGAAAAACCCCAGTTGATGGATGTGAATCCGAAATATATAGGGACTATTAAATCTCTCCCAAGGTAACTCTCTCTTGTGTTGTTATTTTTATTTTTATCCTTTTACTCTTCCCTTCATTCTACACATCTCACACATCTTATACACACCACGCATCTCAACGCACACCCACTTACATCTCTCTCTCCACCACCGGACCTTGTTACCCGGAGATTTACCCATTTGCATTGTCGAGGCTTCCAAACGACTTAAATATATTTACTTATTGTTCCACAATGCTTCAAGCAAACTTCAATACTCTCATATATATATATATATATATTGGTAAACGGAAAAGAAAATGCTGACAAATTGTTCACAGTGAAAAATAGTTTAATTAGGGATAAGTGAAAATGTGTAATAGTATTGGTTAGTATTCAGTTTTGGTTTTAAGTTTTACCGGTTGCGCATTTCTAATACTTTTCAAAAATAATTTTGTGATAGAGCGCTCGTGATGTTTGCTCTAATCGGATTAGAGCAAACATCACGAGCGCTCTATCACAAAATTATTTTTGAAAAGTATTAGAAATGCGCAACCGGTAAAACTTAAAACCAAAACTGAATACTAACCAATACTATTACACATTTTCACTTATCCCTAATTAAACTATTTTTCACTGTGAACAATTTGTCAGCATTTTCTTTTCCGTTTACCAATATATCATAACTCGTGTGTTACACCTCTATTCTTTTAAATATATATATATATATATATATATATATATATATATATATATATATATATATATATATATATATATATTATGTATATATATATATATATCAGACCTGCCAAACGGGGAGTACCATGAAAAAAAGTGCCCCAAAACGGGGAGAAATGAGGCCAAATGCGGAGATTTTACATAATGAAAGCTATACTCATTTTTACAAGTGAAGACATCTCTCACCTACCCCAAAGTGGGTGGTAGATCTCCTCGTCCGACGGGGAGAGTTGATATATATATAATGTGTATATATGTTAAAGTACGTATATATATTATAGTACGTATATATGTGTGTATATATGTTAAAGAGTGTATATACTAAAGTGTGTATACAAGTAAACAAACCGTTCTCATATTTTAACATTTCTCTCTCATTTTGTTTATAAATATTTATATGTACATATACATACGTGTAGGCGAAGACAGCTATATAGATAAACACATACACAGACATCAATAAATATATACATACACACACGCACCTTGTTTCATACATAGTCACACCAAAACACTATCCACACACACATGCATACACACCTATGTAAATATAAACATACAGACATACATTTATATTCATACATTTTCACACCAAACATATTAGCCACATACGCAAGCATAGAGAAAGAGACTGGCGCATGCCCAAACACGCGCACGTCCGTCGCCATTCCTGTCATCAGCTAGTATTATTAATTACTCTTGACGTTTCATCCATCAGAATGTGTAGCTAAGGGCACCCCTCTCCCAATTAGATGTCCTGGAAGGTCTACTTGATTAGGGTTTATTTCCTGTGAATCTCTGCTCCATCATATTACTTAGATTAACCAGATTAACCGCCCATGAACCGGGAAATAAGATGCGTTTTTGCATCTCTAAAGCAATAGCTATTCTCAATGCAATAGCTATTCTAACGCCTGCATCAGGTGGAATCTGTAGACTGCGACATTTATTAAAAGAATTATGTAAGGCGACAGCAAAATGTATTCAATTGACTATTTTGGTAATAACCCTACCAAAAATAGTTCTGATTCTGTGAGACAAAGCCACTTATTTTAAAGGATTTCTATTTAAATTATAACCTTCGGACACAATTATTTTATATAAGAGTCATATGATAGGTTATTATTTATTGGCAGTATCGGTAGAGGGTCATACACCATGCTTTCCAGCATAGTTACGTCCCTTTACGATCTGAGTTCAAATCCTGCCGAGGTTGACTTTGCCTTTCATCCTTACGGGGTTGATGAAATAAAGTACCAGTAATGCACTGGTTAATTGCTGGCCTTGTGCCTAAAGTAGAAACAATTATTTAGTATAATGAAATAATTAATCATTTTAGTAAATCCTTCAAAATTCTTCATTAACTAGTTGAAATAGAGCAGCAGGGAAGATTACACACACACACACACACACACACACACACACACACACACACATATATATATATATATATATATATATATATATATATATTCTACTGACATGCCTTTAAAGAGGCTGTTTGCATAATTGCGAACGAATCGAATATTATTAATATTCGAAGAAAGTGCAGTAGATTGGTAGTATCGGACGCCATGCTTTGCAGCATAGAGTTACGGCCCTTTATGATCTGAGTTCAAATCTCGCCAAGGTGAACTTTGCCTTTCATCACCACGGGGTCGATAAAATAAAGCACCAGTCACGCACTGGGGTCGATTTTATCGACGTCCCTCTCCTCCGAAATTTCTGGCCTTGTGCCTATATAAGAAACCATTATTAATATTCGAAAAACTCAGATTACACATATATATATATATAAATGTTACGTATTTCCGTAGAAAGGGTAAACGAAAAAAAAGAGTGCTCTATGTATTGTACAGAGCTATTTTATTACTTAATAAGCAACACAATATAATTATTTCACTTCCTTGCAAGGAACATCCAGTTCATTCATCAGACAAAATAATAATTTTGTTGTTTATTATGTATATATATATATATATATATATATATATATATATATATATATATATATATGAGAAAGTAAGTCCATAGAATCATTTGATAAAATATATACAGTATTTCTTCTGCCAATCAGCATAATCAACCACGCAAAAAAATCAATGTACTTATGAAGAAACAATAGATAAATAAATGATACCTATTTTATCCGCGATCCACAGCCACAAAAGATATACCTAGTACTTCTAATAGCCCGTAGAAATCGACTAGACATATAGTTAACCATACACAATTAGGTACAAAATCAAAGTTAGAAGAAAAAATGTACATAAACATACCAAAAACATGTTTCTACCCCCGGAGATTTCATTCGCTTTTTGGAAATATCCGATCATGGATAAATCAACGAGTTTCGAAATCATCAGGAAACAAACTCAACTGGACAAAGATTTTTCTTAAATGATCCCGCCAGAAACGAATTCAAAATGGCTAAGAATTGTCATATGGCCAGTGGTCAAGTCAGAAAGCTTGTGATTGGTGCCTGACGAATGCTTTGTGTCCTTGAAATACGTATAAGAAAATAAATATGGCACTATCTATATATCTAAAACAGAGAATGTCTGTCTGTCTGACTCCCTAAAACTCGAGAACCGCCCAACCGATTGTTTTTAAACTTTACACATGTAATACTTATGGTCTTGTGAGTGTTTTGAGCAAAATAAATTACAAATTGTCAATGCCCTAGGGACCGCATTAGGCGATTTAGCGATCTCTCTCTATAATTCTTAGTCTTTCTTTTTAGATAGATACATAGATAAAATGTTGCGTCCTTATAATATCTGTCTGTATGCCTGACTGTCTGCATTACGATATTATGACGCTATATGTGTGTGGGTGTATATATGTATATATATATAGTGTATATATATATATATATATATATATGTATATATATATATATATATATAAATATATATATATATATATATATATATATATGTATATATATATGTATATATATATATATATATATATATATATATATATATATATATATATATATATATATATATATATATACTGATATAAAGCACTCGACAAGTATTTGGAGTAGATATACG
>OZ024741.1:203017454-203064954 GCA_964016885.1 Eledone cirrhosa
ACTCACGGAGCTCACTCCTTCCAGTGGTCAAATCCGCACTTACAATAGTAAATACGGTGGTGGTCCGGGGAAAAGGGAACGCCGGAAGTCTCCGTCGCTATAGGTTCATAGAAAAACCTGTTAATAGAAAAACCCATTGGTCAGTGGCCGATATTTCGACAACTTGCGATTTTTTACTTTTCGGAGAACAAAGCCTGGGTCTGTCGCCGAAAGCACTTCACTGCCGCTGAAGAAGGTGGTCGCTGCATGTTATCTCCTAGATGAGGGGCTTGCCACCGCAAAAGAAGAAGATCGTGATACCGTCAGGCCTTTTATCGTCTCCGCGGTCTATCTTCTTCGCCCCAACCCCAAAAGGGAAGCCTGTGACGTCCAAGCCATGCATTACGATCTCGATGAGAGAGGCACGACATGGGTGGCTGCTGGCACTGAAGTGGTATATCTATGTTGTTGCTTTAATTGATATCAACTCAGTTTATTAAAAACGACTCACAATACTTCCGCGGGTGTATTGGGCCTTAAACTCCTGATTGAGTCGTAGGGGGCCGTAGTGACATGCCACGTGCCTTGAGCATTTAAAACCTGGTTGAATCCATTCCCCTCCAGGTTTGAACAATTTCTTTGAGAGAAAGAACAAAACTTAAAGATATATAGAGGAAGAATAGACCCCAGTACCGGATGAAACGTAATGTTAACCTCGGCAGGATTTGAACTCAGATTGCAATGAGCCGGAGCGGATACCCCGAAATATTTTATTTGATGTCCTAACGACTCTGTCACTTCGCATCCTTATCGCAATTCTTATAAATAAATAGTCTAAAAACTTAAGCCGTCATAAGAAAGAAACAAATATAGAGAAAGGAGAAATCAAGATCATTTAGTCCAGACATGAAGAAACCTCTTAGAATCTTGCTCCATCACTATTCTCTGACCCTTTACCACCTTTGGTCCATATTTGACAGTAATTGAACTCTACTTAGCAGTAGCGACAGTAGTTGATCACCGAAGCTGTCTCACCATCATATACTATACTGACAGAATTTAGTTTGAAATGGCGGTCAAAGATAAACAGACAGACTATAAAGAAAGACGAACGGATGTGTTGGTGTACTGAATTTGCTTCCTTCCTACTTTCAATGGCAGCTGTGGGCGGAAATAGATAGGTGGTGGTGGGGATACTGCTTAGACAACAGACTTCTCGGCTTCCCGTCATTAAGAGCTTCTGTATCTGCTGTCTGCTGTTACGTATATTTACTGTTTAATACATTTGGAATAGTGGATTATTAATCCATATAGTAATGGTAAGTGGAATCTAGCTTCTCACTAATTGGATCACCTCTGTTATAACCTAGTAGTTAGGGTGTTGGACACACAATTATAAGGTTGTGGGATTGATTTCTGGACCGGTCATTACGTTGTGTTCTTAAACACGATGCTTCATTTCACGTTGCTTTTCATGATAGGACTATCATTGACCCCCCCCCCCCGAAAAAATCTAGGAGATACAAATTCGTAGGAGGTCAGCCAAACTTACGTAGATGTGAGCTGTAAAAACAACTGAGGGTCACCTATCAATAAAACACCTGAGAAACGTCCTATAAAAAGCAATCTCGTAGGAGGTAAGCTAAACCTGCATATGTCTGAGCTGTAACAACAATAACAACTGGAATCCCAATCAATAAAACACCCAAGAAATATCCCATGAGATGCAACCTAAGGTCAGCTAAACACACACAGGTGTGAGTTGTAAATTTCCTTTTTTTTTCTTCTATTTATCAAAACAGCAGTGGGAACGGCGGGCATATTAGAACTCCGAATAATTTTCCGGGTAAATTCTGAATTTAAATTATGAACTATGAAGCGAATCAAATAGTGTCTATTTCTCCGGTCTTTGAGATTCTGTGATACGAATCTACAGGCGCCAATTTTCCTGATTTCGGAAACCCTTTGAAGGACATGGGCACTAAACTATTTAAAAATATAAAGATTAATTAGAATTTAAAAAAAAAGTATATTATTTTTTGAGTGACGTGATGTGATAGGCAAATAAGCAATCTTGCACAATATATAAAATACATAAAAGTGTGGTGGGTTGGCAGGCTTGGTAGAGCGTCGGATAAAATGCCCTGTGATATTTAGTTAAGGTTCTTTACATTCTGAGTTCAAGTCTCGCCGATGTCAACTTTGCCTTTCATCCTTCTGGGGTCTATAAAATAAAGTGCCAGTCAAGTACGGGGATTGATCATTCTTTGTCATTCCTCCAAATTTGCTGGCCTCGTGCTTAAATTAGAAATCAATATGATACAAAAATGATGTAAATATTATAAGCTAAGCTGGGTTTGGATAGCATGTTGAACCCGTTCGACGACAAGTGTTCCAGTTGCTTCAAGAGTGGAACAGCCTGCTTTTGAAATTAACGTGCAAGTGGCCTAGTATTCCTTCCATTGACACGTGTATTCTTAACGTAGTTTTCGGAATGAGACAGTATTTGACAAGATTAGCCCTTTGAATTACAAGTACAACACTTTTTTCTAACTATTGAATTTGAGCAACGTGAAATAAAATGTCTTGCTCAAGGACACAATGCACCGCTAAGAGAAAAGTAGAAAAAATTAAAATATGTAAAGCAATGTTGAAAATATCAGTCTATTATATTAATGATGTTATATCGATCTTAAGGGGTCGATAAATTAAAGCACCAGTAACCCACTGGGGTCGATTTAATTGACTTTCCCCTTCAGAAACCATTATTATCAATATCAGTAAAGTATCGGTCACATGCTTCACAACATAGAGTTACGGCTCTTTATGTACGGAGTTCAAATCCCGCCCAGGTTAGCTTTACCTTTCATACTTACAGAGTCAATAAAATAAACTCCCAGTAAAACACCGGAGTCGATTTAATCGACTCCCCCTTCCCTTCAAATTGTTGACTCTGTGTCTACGTTGGAAAGGGGATGGTAGATGTGTGTGTGTGTGTGTGTGATAGATAGAGATAGAGATAGATAGATAGATAGATAGATAGATAGAGATAGATAGATAGAGAGAGAGAGAGGGGGAGAGAGAGTGAGAGAGAGAGAGAGAGGGTGGGAGAGAGAGAGAGAGAGAGAGAGAGCAGGAGAAAAACTAATTGATATTGTAATGCAGGTGCTAAAACTATTATCAACTAACATATACGATAATGCGTTACCTAAATCGGTATTGCCGAATAAAATGTCTTATATTTAGTTAAAATCCCTTTACGTTTTGAACTCAAATACTAACAGATCTATTTGTCTTTCCTCCAGCCGGGGACTGATAAAATAAATAACAACCATATTCTAGCTCCATTAAGTTGACAGACCTACCACACGTAGTATGTGACCATGTATGTGTGTTTGTGTATGTGTGCGTATATACGTATATACGTATATATATGTATATATATATAACGAAGGAAATGTGGTAAGGAACCAGGTGGACCATAACGCACCAAAGTACTCATACTTAGGGTAGTAGAGTGGGTAATAGGAACGAGTAGGACCCCGACGGCTGAGCTCAAGCCGTTTCGACGGCTAATTCTGGACTAAATGAACATTTTTATCCTGGTATATGAATAGCCGAGCTTCTCAGGAGGTAATTCCATATATGGTAAAAGTGATTGTCACAAGGATTGGTCAAAGTTTGTTGTGGAGACACATAATTCTATCATGGGAACATCAAACCATCCTAGGAACATCAGCAATAACCTGGTTAAAAACATCTCCCTCCGCATATCTCGTTTGTCCGCTAATGAGCAGATATTCGAGGAACATGCGCCTTATTACAACCAGGCCCTCAAGCGGAGTGGTTTCCGGGAGGAAATATCCTACTGTCCAGCTTCCATTAGCGGAACCAGCAGGCGATACCGCCGCTCACGCAATGTAACATGGTTCAATCCTCCCCACAACGCCGAGGTGACAACTCCTATCGGGAAAATCTTCTTTAGGCTCATCGAAAAACACTTCCCACTACAACACCGCTACCACAACATAATCAACAAAAATACCATCAAACTCTCCTACAACACCACACCAAACTTTTCACAAAACATCGTCTCCTCTAACAACAAAACACTCAACCCCTATGGAAGAAATAACCTAAATAGCAGTGGAGAGCCGACCAGGAGGTGCAACTGTCCTGATGGATCCATTTGCCCCCCTCGACAACAGATGCAGAAATCGTAATGTGATCTACCAGTGCAACGTGAGGACGGACACCTCCAACAAAGCTTATATAGGATTAACCGCATGTGACTTCAAGACCCGGCTATACCAACACAGACATACTTTCCGAAACCCGGCCCGGCGTCACGCCACCACACTTTCGGGCCACATCTGGGACCTCAAAGATAACAATATTACCTATGATCTCACTTGGAGCTTACTGTCCAGAGCCAACTCTTACACGGGAGGACGCCGTCCGTGCAATTTATGCTCGGAGGAAACTTTACAAATGTTGTTTTCGACGGACCAACTCCTAAACAAGAAAGACGAACTGGTAACTGCATGCAAACACAGATTGCGTAGGACTTACCTCGCCCTCAAACCCCATAATGACCCGGGGGGGGGGGGGTTAGACAAGGGATGTAACACCCCACTTGCCGACTTTGTAATGGGTACATTTACATATATATATTATTTTTATATATGTGGCTTTGTGTGTATAATTGAAATCAATATTATAACTGGAGTAAAATATCCGTAGATTTGAGTAAATATCTGGAAAAATCTGCAAAAAATAAGATATCATTAGAAAAATAAGATGGAAACAGCTGAGCAATGGGGCTGAAGGACTTAGTTCAGGTGTGCTTTAGGAACGGCTTCAACGAAAGTGGTTGCGTAAGGTTGGCAGCTGTGTTTGGCCAACCATTAGGCTAATATCAACAAACTATATTCACCAGGATCAATTAAACATTAATGTTATTTTTTCTCAAGCAGCAACACGATAAAATTACAAGAAAAATAAACAGGATTATATCAGCTGTCTTTTAACTCTTCCTGCTAAACTTCAACGTATCTAGTAATGAGTTGAGCAGGAAGATTTACCACAACTCTTAATATGGGTCTTCAATAGCCACCACTCACCAACTGTTGTCTATATTGTGACGTTATATACATTGTTTATACATAAACGGAACCTTAGATAGGCAGCAATCACCAATGTTGTTTCCTTTAAAGATATATATTAAAGGTATGATAGAGGGACAGTGTTAGCAATGGAAAGATCAATGAAAACATTGTTTATTCGATCCGATTTAATGATCAGCTCTTCTTTTTTAAACACACCTTCAGAGAAATGTTAATGCTTATACATACACTGGTACACTTTTAGTACACTTTATCGACAATGGAAGAATCATAAGTTAATCTAATATCAAGGCGGTACTAATTATAAGGCTGACTAGACTGAAGCCTCGGCCATGGGTTAATAAGCCTCTGCCTCTGTCAGCCTCTCTCTCTCTCTGTATATTTCTCTGTTTTTGTCTCTCTGCCCCACTGTCTCTGTACCCCATCTCTCTCTTTCACTCTCTGTCTCTCACCCCCTCTATCTCCATTTCTGTCTCTTTCTCTATTTTTCTGTCACTGTTTCTGTCTGTCACTCGCTCTCCCTCTCTGTCTTTCGCTCTTTCTCTGTATCTTTCTCTGTCTCTCTTTTCCTCTTACTTGTGATCAGGGCTGCACCATTCATAAAGCTGACTGTTGGGAATCAAGGAGCCTAGGTATGATTTAATAGTATTTGAATTTGGAACCTCGAGATAAAAATAAAAATTATAAACGACCACAGCCTCTGAGTAGTAGTCAGAACGAATAAATAACATCTAGATGTTATTTATTCATTCTGACGACTGAAGACAGACACAACATCTGCCTTCAAGAAACCACTGGTAAATGAAATAATTATCTTATGTTGTTTATTACATAACTAAATATATATACATATATATATATATAGTGTATTTAGAAATAAAAAGGAAAGCACAAACGGGGAACAGTCCCTTCAGTCACAGACATTACAACGCATTAAAGACAATATGTCTAACTCCAGTGCGTCAATAACTTGTGAAAGTCATTGGGGAAGGAAAAAAGGAGAGGGAAAAAAAAATTAAACAGAAGAGAAAAAAAGAAAACGAAAACGCAGAGAACATACTGAAAAAGTGGGGAACATGAGATACATACTGCTGTCACCCTTTCAAGAAATGTTCGGAAAGTGAGATAATCTAAAATCTGTACACGCAGATATAAACATTTTAGAATATCTCAGTTTCCGATGATCCCTTTAAATGGTCACACACACACACACACACACACACACACACACACACACACACACACACACACACACATACACACACACACACACACACACACACACACACACACACGCACGCGCACACGTACACACACACACACACACACACACACACACACACACACACACACACACACACACACACACACACATTAAGCGAAACCACAATGCTAGCCAACTTGAAAAGCAACGCGAAAAACTTATGATTTTCTTTAAAAACGTAGGACTTGACATAGAGATAGAACGGACATCTAGAACCGCTAACTTTGTTGATGTGATCCTAGAACTAGACACTGAATTGTACCAACCATACCATAAACCAAATAAAAGTATCTCCGGTGTGTAAATTACACTCCAACCACCCTAAGTCAGTGCTAAATTCCATCCTTAAGAGTGTATCCGACAGAATATCTGCTCTGTCGGCTAATGTTGAAATATTCAACCAACATGCCGATAATCATAACAAGACACTGACTAGGGTTGGTTATACTGAACCCATTAGGTTCAACAGTCATCGGGACCGTGATCGGCTTATTATGACTCCAGACGCACACATATGAGGAACCATGACCATGTACCAACCTATGACGGCAGCAAAACACCCGACAACCAGATACGACCAAACCAACACAGAACTCCTCGGCTCGCACCTATGGAAGTAACGGTCCCACCAGAAACGACGCGCCTACCGGAGGTAATCAGGTTGATTATAACAACTCCATAAAAATGGACCGGAACAACAATGGTTATCCTACTGACCATAAACAAGCTAACAGAAAGAACCAAGCCAATACTTACGTCAGCAACACTACTTCCGTGACTAATACCTATCATACCAATCCCGATAACAACGATACTGGTTGCCACCGCAAGGAAGGAACCAACCAGGCCTGGACTTGCCGCCCAACATAAAATTAACAGTCGGCTCGCAGACATGAACCACGTGGGGAGCAAAAGGGGAAAACTCTGCAACCGCAACCACGCAGCCATAATAATAAATTCGGAACGGGCCAATCTCTCAATCATGCCCATACCAGCCATCGCGGTGACAGCCGTAGCCACCAAAACATTGAGCTGAGAGACCGCGTGATTGCCAAAACCCATGCTTGTCCGACCTCCATATAACCCGCCTAACCCTACACAACAGATAGACCACGCTCCGTGATCTGGTTCAATCCGTTCTATTCCAGACATGTCCGAACTAACAACTCCGAAAACTTCTTTAGGGCACTCGACCAGTGCTTCCTCGTACCCACAAACACCTCAGGATCTTCAATAGGCACACTGTCAAGTTCTTGTTTTCGACAACGAACTTTGAGAACTTGATAATGGCCATCAACAGCAAAAAGATACGGAAAATAACCAGTCACGGTGACAACTCCACACCGACCACTCAAATCATCGGACAGTTACCAATGGACTTACCCAAACTACCCTGTGTGGCTAATAAAGAAATCATTATTATTACTATTGTTGTTATTATTATTGTGGATTGGCAGAATCGGTAGAGGGTCGGACGCCACGCTTTGCAGCATAGAGTTACGCCCCTTTAGGGTTTCAGTTCAAATCGCGCCCAGGTTAACTTTGCCTTTCATCCTTACGGGGTAGATAAAATAAAGTACCAGTAATGTACTAGGAAAATTGCTGGCCTTGTGCCAAAAGTAGAAACAATAGTTATTGTTATCAATATTATTTTTATTATAATTATCACATTCAGTATTGACAAATTCATTCACCCATTTATTTATTTATTTATTTATTTACTTGGTGACGTGGAGCTTTCGGCTACTGTAGTTTGTTTACTGAGGATTATCATTACAAATCTGCTGACCCTATACTGGGTCAAATACTGAACAGTGATTAACTCCACAGCCCCCTCCCTCCTAAACGGTCATTGTTTTACTTTCTGTTTACACTCCCACACTACCCACAAAAACAATATTTTGAATGTCCAGCTCACATATCAACACACACACACGCACACATATAAACACCTCAGTTAGAACCAAACGTACAAATACGCACGCGCACACACACACACACACACACACACACACACACACACACACACACACACACACACACACACACACACACACATATGAATAGATGCATACGCACATGAAAATATGTGTATATATACGTACAAGAGAAGCCCTGTCTATGCACTCAAACACTATCATACGACCACATACACGAAAAAAAATAGGGTCGATAGTTATATATACCCATCATCTCACCAATCACAACAAACACTATGAGATGATGGTATATATAACCATCGGTCCTATTTTATTTGTGCATGTGGGCGTATTCTTTGTTGAATCGCCAGTCTGAGGAACAGATCGATAATGGAGTCGGGTTCATAACTTCCATGGGTCACGCACAGCCAATCCTCTGCGAAACGCCCGTAACAGGCCGATACACAATAAAAAACTAAATACATATAAATAAAACTTCATCTTCCTTATTATCTACACTCTGCCTGTGCATCGAGTGCTCATTTTGGTCCCACCACCAGTAATTCACTGAAACACACACACATACACACATGTATGTATGTATGTATATATGTATGTATGTATGTATGTATGTGTATGTATGTATGTATGTATGTATGTATGTATGTATGTATGTATGTATGCTCTTAAGAGTCAATGGCCATCCAAAATCACCAGGAGAGATGACCCCTTAGCTTTTGTCAAGGCAGAATTCTAGGAGAAGGAAAACTCTGATATAACACCTGCAACCCTGATGGTATCCAATGATGTTGCCTTGTTCTTCTTTTTGGTAAATATCATCTTGGTTAAAAGAGTGGGACTGGCTTTGTGCAGTGCCTTTGCTCACTATAAAAGCTTCACGGCACAGGCATTGCTTTATATCTGGAGATCTCTCTGCACTTGTCGTCACATGGTACCATGGGCCCAGCACTATGTGTCAATAATTGTCACAAGTGTAGTGTTTGTACCAGAGTTTTCAAGTCGCTGGCTGGACTAAAAAGTCACACTCGTTCAGCGCATCGGTAGGGGTTCTCCTACATGGATATAAAGTAGTGGCCGTACTCGAAAACGAGTTGGCAGCCACCATGTATGTATGTATGTACGTATGAATGTATGTATGTGTACATGTATGTATATGCACGCTGGTTCTTAATCTTTCATTAAAGTGACAGCTTATTATTTTTAACTACCCTTCACTTAAATTCAATCTGTTTCTTAAAGTAATTTACCCAGTTGTTTGTATAGAAATTGTTCCAGTACCTGTCTACCATTATTCGGACGCCATGCTTTCTAGCATAGTTACGTCCCTTTACAGACTGAGTTCAAATCCCACCGAGGTTAACTTGGCCTTTCATACTTACGGGGTCGATAAAATAAAGTACCAGTAATGTACTGGATAATTGCTGGCCTTGTGCCAAATGTAGAAACAATTATTACTTTTCAAGCCATCTCCATCCTGGTTTTATTTCCCGATCAACCCTTGTCAAATTTTCTCTATATCTAACGAACTAAATGATACACACACACACACGCTCACACGCACATATATAGGCGCAAATATATACACACGCATATATAGGGGCAGATATACGCATACATGTATACACAGGCATATATACCCACGCATACATACACATATATATGCACTAAAATAGGTACACACAAACACATATATGTGGAAATATACGCACACTCATACATGCTTATACATATAGTAAGAGATTCATACACATTATGCATACACGTATGCATTCATATAGATATGTGCGTGTGTGCCTGTCTGCTTACGTATATATGTGAGTCTGCTGACATGATTAGGTATGTACATTATGTATGTACATTATGTATGTACATTATGTATGTATGTATATGTGTGTGTGCGCGCGTGTGTGTGCATGTGTGTGTGTGTGTGTGTGTGTGCTTACGTGAGTGTACGTGTCTTTCTAGTTTTTCTATTTTCCTTGCTACCATAAAATCTTTACTTTCCCCGTTCGTAGTTATTGTTCCTCCATTCTGCGGTGTAACTTCTCCTCTGTCAGCTGTTGTTTGCTTTTCCTTGACACTGATGACTGCGCCACCTGCTGGGCTTGTCATCTACTAATTTCTACTGTACTCACATTGATGCATCTGACTAACAAACCTAACAGCTTCCTTACATTGTCTTTCAATATGCTCCATTTACTAAAATGCTTTATAGTTACTTTCGACCTTCGCTTAGTTTAGCATGTACTCACTCAATGTAAACCTTTCGAACATACTACCACAGTATATTTTCAATCTTTAAGTCTCCTTATATTGGTTTATTTTATTGTAATGGACATAAACTTTATAATCAACCAGCAAAATATTGTATAATGGTTTTTGGCACAGTCCTTTCATTAACATGTTTCTAATGGTAGAGCCTGATTATCAAATAATTTTGAAACTTATTAAGAATTTAGGTGGATTGAGTAATATAACTATCTTTCTTATTATTAAGCTGCTATGAGGGTGGTGAATTGGTATAGTGGTTAGAGCGTGGAGCAACATCCTTTGTGGCATTTAGTTACGTCCCTTTACGTTCTTGTTCATATCCCGCCGAGGTCTAGTTTGCCATTCATCCTTCTGGAATCGATAAAACAAATCACTAGTAAAGAATTAGGGTCGATATAATCAACATTTTCCCACCACATAAATTGTTGGCCTTGTGTCTAAATTAGAAATCATTGTTAAGCTGGTGTTTGGTGCATAACTTAAAGGTTGTCTCATAAAATTATGATGGAGGTTCTTTTTGTTTCTCTTTATATAAATATGTTAACCCTTTCGCTATCATATTGCTGATAAAAAAACATTGCTAGTAATATCACTTTGAAAATAAACAAAAAATTCGATGGATTAGCAAAATCCTTAATGAGTCGGGGAAAATGCTTCATGGTATTTGTTCCGGCTCATTACGTCTTGAGTTCAAATTTCGCCGAAGCAAATTTAGCCTTTCAAACTTTCGGGTCGATAAAATAAAGTATCCGTAAAAACAACTGGGGTCAATACAATCGACTCAAATTGCTTGACTTGTGCCTAAATTAGAAATCATTATTACACAGGGCGGTGGATTGGCAGTATCGGTAGAGAGTCGGGCACCATGATTTGAAGCATGGAGTTACGTCCCTTTATGATCTGAGTTCAAATCCCGCCGAGGTTAACTTTGCCTTTCATCCTTACGGGGTCGATAAAATAAAGTACCAGTAATTTACTGGTTAATTGCTGGCCTTGTGCCTAAAATAGAAACAATTATTACTATTATATATTTTGTGGAAAACTTATTAGGGCTAAGAAATGGCGCAGAAAATATTACATGGCCTTTCTACGTCACAGAAAAAAAAATATATTAAAAATATATAAACAACAATTTCTTTTACGAAGAATTAATTTCATTCTGACTATTGCAATAGTAAAGTGTCAGCTTGATAATTTCGCGTAAAATTTACAACTTTGATTGAATTAGCTAATGATGAATGATTAATGGATTGGTTGGCGGGTGTTTTTAATTTCAAAATTGGTTACACTTGAATGTTTTGGAATGTTAGGCGGTGAAATTATCGGTGAATTGCGTTAGATATGCTCTGCAAAATTTTGCAGTGTTTATCATGTAATCTACAGAACGGAGTACCATCATCATAAAACGGCGTAAGATGCTCGGCCAAGTGGTACGCATACTGGCAAAAAAGACCAGTGAGAACTTCCCTCGAGTGGGTGCCAAAATGTAGAGGAGGGGGTATAGGCGGCAAAGCAGACCTGTCGAGACTTTGTTGAGGTTTGTGAAGGAATACTTAGTAAATATAAGCCTGGCCTGGAAAAAGGACCCTGGGTGATTTCTTGTCGCCCAATGCTCTATAGGGAACAAAAGGAACTAAAGAAGAGATTGTGAATTCAATTCTGGGGCAGACTTAATTTTTCATCATAACTGAGTTGATATTATGGAAAGGAGCCAATCGTCAGATCAGACGAAGGAAACAATGTTTCGATTGATCGTTCCATTGCCGATACTACCTGTTGGTCGCAAAGCCTGGCAGAAAGAGCAACGTGAAATAAATTTTGTTCAAGAAAACAAAGCCCCGTCAGATCCAGGAATCTAAACCATGATCTTATGGTCGTGAGTGTAACGCCTGACCACTAGGCTACACTCCTTCCATACTGGCACCAATATAATCTAAAATACAACCTCGCTTATAAAAACAGTTTTGTTATAATCGAAATAAACTGCTTATATTTAGCACTTACCTTTGAACATTAACTTATGGTTTGGGATACTAATTCATGTAATTAGGGACAGCAGTTTGAATGGTTAAGTCATTATTGAGACGTGAAAGCAAATGAAAATTAAAGGGAAATCATATCTCCGGCATCAAGATAAGGTTCCGATCTGTTCGCATTTTATATACAGCAGATGTGAGTTCGATTCCTGCAAGCGACTCTCTTCACTTTTTCCGCTTCTAGGTGTTTATATGTCCAACTTTTCCCAGTTTTTATAGTTAAACCTGCGTTGTAGCAGCTTACAGTCATTTAACATACTTTCAAAATTCAAATTTGCTCTTGGCTTTGTAAAATGATTGTTTCTTAAAATTTTATATTTAAACGTAATCATAAATAAAAAAAAAACAGGAAATCATTTCAATCAAATAATTACTTCAATTATGATTTTTTTGAGAAATTTGTACAATGCAAATTAGAAATAGTCGGGCCCCTTTGTCGCCAAGATCACTTTCTTTTGAAAAGGGGGACTTAACTTCGAAATATTATGAGATATAAAGTAAAAGCGTAATCTACTTCGTTTTGTTGTTCCTATTTTACTCTGCTTTAGTTTTCACTCATATGTTTTTAGCTTACGCTGCACCGGCTTCCCTACAACAATCATGACCACATATCTCACAATGCTCCATATAACCTATGCTCTAATTACTCCAGTATAGAATAGGAGAATGTTAACAAGTATTGAACTGTCGATGTTATATTCGAAGTTGATTTAGAAAAGCAAACGGAATGAATTGTTGTGCATCAATAGAGAAATAACTATATCCATGATTTATTAAGGGAGCAGTAAAAACCATCACTAAGCATATGTATACCTGGGAACTGTCCATCGTGCCATTTCCTCGTGGAATGTTTTGTAGTGTTGATGCAATCTGAAAATCCTATCCTATGCTTACCCACTTGCACGTTGGAGGTTCAACAGGTAGATTGATGCACCAAATGTCACATTTTCACCGCCTTCATCCATCATTTGCATCTTGATACATCTATAATCATTTAGTATACACAGTCTAAGCTTAACCTGGAACCATATTTGGCATTAATTATTACTAATACCTAACTAGAACATGTTTTTATATTGATTAGTATAAGTATGATATATCTTAATCAAGTCATCTTACTATATTGATAATATAACTATTAAGTCATCTTTCTATATTGATAAATATATCTGATGTATCTTAAGACATCTACCTTCATATATTAATATGTATAACTGTATTGTATCTTAAATAACCTTCCTATGTTCACAGATATAACTGAATTACGTTTCGAGAAAGTTTTGAAAGAATTGTGACAATATTATAAAAGTATTTAATGACTAAAAGCCGAAACTGCGAGGAAAGAAATAAAACTCATTGTTTTATTCAAAATGTTCAGCCATGAAAGACCTTCATGAGTGAATTGGTACGTAAGAAAAATGTTAGCGTTGGTTAACGGTCGGATAAATTTATTCTCTCGCTATCAGATTCACTCTCGGCGTTGGCCGCGAGATATCAACTTTGTTCCAGAGTCAATTCTAGATTGTTCGACCGTTAATCTATATATATAAAGCTGTGGTTGTCTGTCTGTCTATCGATTTTTGGCACACATCTCCTCTTAGAATCTCTGACGGAATTGCACCGAAATTGCTATACTTGTACATTGAGCCCTAGCGAAGACATCGGAAAAAAAATATTTCAAATTGACCCACCCTATGTGACGAAATCGAATCTAATGTATCGATTTTTGAGCGTAAGTGACGAGTTATTTCCCTTTGTTCTGTTTACATTTTCTGCGTGCAAAAATTAAAAAAATTACGCTGGCTTTCTCAGCGTTTAAAATGACATTAACACAATACACGAACAGTTGTCGAGCCAGCAAAATTTTGACCTGCAAAATTCATCAGTTCGAACACTAAGCTTCCGTTTTGCTTCATTTCCATTTAAAAGCCTTTTAAAACAATATTTTTACTTGAAAACAAGTCTATTTAAAGACTACGTAAAACAAGCAAATATTTCGTAAAAAAAAGCAAAAATTATATAAGTTTATTTAAAATATATGTATCTGTAAATTTCGTTAGGCGTGCAGACAGACAGTCGTGCAGACAGACTTTAAGCCAAAAAAGAAACTTAACATCGTAACTTTAACACAGCTACTGAGCGACCCCGAGCAACGCCGGGCTTTACTGCTAGTCAACGATAAAAATGTTTCTGAAGTTACCTTTCAACTTCTGAAATCTCACTTTTTGGAAACGAAAAGAAGAAAATATT
Source organism: Eledone cirrhosa (assembly GCA_964016885.1). Taxonomy (NCBI): domain Eukaryota; kingdom Metazoa; phylum Mollusca; class Cephalopoda; order Octopoda; family Eledonidae; genus Eledone; species Eledone cirrhosa. Next base: position 203,032,321 of record OZ024741.1, read on the forward strand.
CTAACATCTATAATCCGTGTCATCAACTCCTAACAATCAAACTTTTGCTTTTTCAAACTTCGACTCTGGTTTGACCGAACGATAACAAGCACAAAAACGTTTTGTAACTCAATATTTTTAATAAAACAGTAGATTATATTTCTTTACACGCATTGTTTGAGCTTTTAACGATTACAATTTCTTTTTAATATAACTGTGATGTATCTTAAACAAATCATCTTTCAATATTGAACAATGATGTATGTTAAATCGTTTTTATATATTAATAAATGTTCGTGAATCTCCTTCGGTTCCGACAATGGATGATCCAGTTGTTTAGACAACGAAATATCCTGTTTGTGAAATTAACGAGCAAGTGACTGACCATTCCACTGACATGTACACTCTTAAATTTGTTCTCAGGGAGATTCAGTGTGACGCAGTGTGTGAAAAAAAAGCCTGACCCTTTAATTCACAGGTGCAGCTTATTTGTTCCAGTTGAGTGAACTGGGACAACTTCAAATAGTGTCTGGATGAAGCACACAATTTTTTTCCCAATCCGGAAACCTAACGATCGCAAGCTAAACACCCTAGCCACTAACCACTAACCACATGCCTTCACATATTGATAAATATAATTGTGATCTATCTCAAGTAATCTTCCTATATTGGAGTGGATCTAGTCTAAATTATATTTAATTTAACTAAATTTCAATTGCACACATTTAAACACAACATTAATTATTCTATTAGCATGTTGTTTTTTAATGATTTGACGAAAGAAATTAAATAGCCTTAAAATATCCGGTTGTCGCACGAACTACAAACATGTACAATTTGTTCAATAAGTAATTTCGTTTTTTGTTTAATTATTCTTAGATTTTTTTTCTGGTTTCAGTCATTAGATTGCGGCCAAACTGGTGCACAACCTTAAAGTCTGAGAAATACAAAGAAATCATTACTTATATTTTCCATGTATAAATCCGGAGATTTTACTTTTAGAATAATTGTTATAAAATTGGAATAAATTTGAAATTAGCTTTTATAAACATTTAAAGGCTTTGAACGATGAAGTTAATTTAAAAACTGGATTTACCCTATTCTCTATGTTAACGGCAACAGAGTTGTGATCCATTTAGAGAGAAATGTATTACTTCTAGACATTTGAAATGGCAGAGTCGTTAGAATGTCAAATTAAATGTATCTGTATGTGTTCCGGCTCGTTGCACCCTGTGTTTAAATCCCGCTGAGGTTAACTTTGCCTTTCATTTGTTCAAGGGTCGATGAGTATCGCACCAATCCAGAGGGTGGGCCCGAATCAGTAGCGGAATTCATAAAGAGTCGGACGAGATGTTTAATGGTATCTGATCCAGCTCTGGGTTTTCTGAGTTCAAATCCCGCCTCATTTGCCATGTGTTGCAATCGAGAAGATTATATCAGCAATGAAAATATTGTTTCCTTGGTTAGATCTGATGATTGGCCCCTTTCCTTTTCTTTTTCTCTTCTTTCATTCATATAATTGCTAAAACACCGGCTCTCATGGACTTCTTTAGGACAAAGGGTGCATATTATCTAATTGTCTATTGTAATTATATCCCGAAAACATAGGCGCAGCAATCAATTGTTGGGATAATTTTGTTAGGAAACTGTTCCTCTGAAAATTTGCTTGGTGCAATATAATTGCTTTGTTACAATTTAGAATTCTCTTATTACACGTTTAGTTTGTTGGCTGGGCTCCATCTGATTAAAAAGATGTCAACTTCTAATTTCCACTGGAAAGATTTTAATCCTATTTGCTTACTCAAGTTTAACCTTAACCCTTATATCTCCTGTTGTCACATAAAACTGATATATATATATGTACACACACACACACACACACACACACACACATATATATATATATATATATAGTTATGTGTGTGTGTATGAGTGTGGTGTGTACGCGTGTAAATGTGTCTGTGTCTATGTATATATATTTATATATATACATCACTTTAATAATTAACGACTTGAGATTTTATTAACTTAATGGTTCTTTTAACCATGACGCCTGTAATGTGAAATAGACACGAGTGGGATGGAGGAAATCGTATATGTACACACATATATATTTGTGTACATACATGTACGTTTGTATATGTGATTACCAACCATACGCATATGTAAAATGACTATTAACTCGTTCAGACTAAATGCGTATACATGATACTACAAACACACACACACACACACACACATACACACACACACACACACACACACACACACACACACACACACACACACACACACACACACACACACATACATACATATATATATATATATATATATATATATATATATATATATATATATATATATATATATATATATATATATACGAATTGCTTTCTTGAAGTTCCCGATATAAAGCAGTGTGGATACTTAATTTGAAATCACGGCAGCGACTGAGAGTTGAACACTTTAATGTACCGTATCGAAATCCTAATAAAAGTCTTTTAGCTTCCAATTCAACTGGTCGGCTGCAATAAAGACTGTAATAGGAAAACGTTTTAACCTTTGTAAAGGAATATTTAGAATGTTGTAATCTTAAGAAGTCACTGAAGACTGTCACCCACTTAAGATGGAGTCAAACTGATTTTGAAACCAGACATACGGTCGCCATTTTAATTCCACTACTACGTTCCAATTTTTTCATATACTTAATACTAAATATAGTTACACACACTTAAGTATATAAACATACTCATAATTTACCCCCATTTTCCATCTTACACACTCACAAAAACACACACAGAAACGGATACACACATTACACGCAAAAACCTCTCACAAACTTAAACAAATGACATACACTCATACACAAATATGCCCGCAAATACATCAAACTCGCAGCAACTCATCACACATACACACACATATACGCATTGACACAGACATACATACACATTCATAAATATTTTGACTCATATTTAAACGGGGGATATCTAGAGTTGCACACGGATTATTCTCAGATATTTAAATGTATTTTACTTATATCTTTTGAACACAAATCTGAATAAATTTCTGTACCTCTCTCTGTTTGTCCCTCCTCTCACCTCACCCCATCTCTCTCTGTATACGCGCACACACACACACACACACACACACACACACACACACACACACACACACACACACACACACACACACACACACACACACACACACACACACACACACACACACACACACACACACACACACACACACACTCATATATTTATATATAATATTAACAAAAGAATACGAAGAGGTCAACGGCAGTAAAAATAGACTTACAGTTTCCTTGGTACTGCTGGTCCATCCGGAGCCACAGTTCTGACAAAGTAGTTAGACATTGTCCTTGGCGTGTTAAGACGAAAAGAAACAAAACATGCGTGTATAGAAACGCACATACGCAAACGCGCACACACGCACATACACACATTTGAAAAATGATAAGAATGAATTATCTGAGGGTTGTTATTTAATAATTAAATGTTTTACAATAAAACCCATGATTATTGAAGAATAACACCCATTAGAAAAGTCATTCTTATCATTTTGCAAATATATTTTATTGTACCAAGGAATTTTTCATTTTCTACTCTCTCTCTTCCTCTCTCTCACTATATATATATATATATATATATATATATATATATATATATATATATATATATATATATATATATACTTTTCTCTCTATATCTTTATTATTAATATTATAATTGATGATGTAATTCGAATTTGTAAATTTGCCGGTTACATATATATCTTTTTAACAGTTTCCGAAGATCTAATAGAGTTAACATCGTATTTAAAATTGAGTGGCACTGCTTTTAGTGTTCAGCAATTTTTAGACAACTCTATCAGTGAAACAATTGTTAGACTGCAAATAAATCCCCTTTTTTGTACTGTTGACCATGTTATTCTCCACTTTTTCAATTTTATATATATATACATAACACATATTTTTTCCCCTGCTGTTACCCGTCTATTTCGTTCTTACTGCTTCCTCTTTCTCTGTATCTTTACCCTCTCTAGCAGTCACTCTCTCTGTTAGCCTCTTCCTCACCCTTCACTCACTCATTCTCCGTTACTACCTCTCCTCCTCCTGCTTCTTCCCGTTTGACCTGTGCGTAATTCTTTTCTTTCGCACCCTTGGTCTGGCAGGTCGCTTTTTTTCTCTCTCTCGTCTACGATTTCACAGAACTTACGTTCACCGAATTCATAGACTAGATCCCTTCTTCCTCCCGTTAGACCTGTGCGAAATTCCTTCCTCGCTCACATTTCAACCAGGTTTGATGGTCTTTATTCTCTCTCGTTCACGATTTCACCGAATTTAAATTCATAGAAATTTTGGACTTGACTCCTTGTTCCTCACTTTTCGTTGCTTCACCATTTTTGTTTGTTTACACTCATGTCCCCTTTATTTACGTGTCCCAACGACTTTTTTTAGCCGTTGTTCGCACCAACCGGAGGTATATGGTCTTTAAAGCGATGAAATACCAATGATGGTTGGAAGATCACTGATGAAGGACTAACTTTATTCATATGTAACCCATTAGCAACCCCGCAGCACGTTTATTTCATATATATATATATATATATATAGAGAGAGAGAGAGAGAGAGGGAGAGAGAGAGGTGGAAGAGTAGAAATTAAAGTAACCCTTGGTAGAGTAAGATATATTTGAAAAATATGAATGACTTTGTTGTTATCCTTTCATAATCCATTGTTTTACAACATTAAAAAGCGTTGGTCGATCTGAGGCCATGGTAAATTATATTTGTCCAAGATGTCCCGTATTGTGGTGGGACCAGGGCCCTTGTCATATGTGAAGTGAACTGTATAATCATTTAGCCATATTGTGTTCACATGCACGCAACCTGAATTACTATTGAGGGCCTAAAGTATATGACAAAAGTCTATTGTACAATACCAGCAGTAATCCATATGTAAACAGTCCACAAATCTAATGGTCATCAAATTTTGTATATAACAAGATGAGTGTACATTACTGACTAATATTTCGTCTACTTTGCTGACTTTTCGAAAATGTGATTTGGCTCTCTATTTGATTTCAATTCCATGGTTTGTAAACGAGGTGACGGTTGTCGCCCACCACTTCTGAAACTATTGTAAAATGTTAGAAGTCCAATGTCACGTGTAGAATTATGCTCATCATAAGAAGTTTGGATCGAGTGTTTGCAAAACGAAAAGCTACACTGCTTGAAGAGAAAACTGTTTTTACGAAGAATTCACTAATTGTTTATTTTATTCCCTAAAGTATATTAGGAGGACGGAGGTACAGTATATGTCCACGATATGAACACCCAAGTCATAACAAAGTTATATAATACATGCGTTGTTTTTTTTACATATATATAGATTAGATTGTTATCCGGTCTGCAAAAATCAACTTCGAAAGATGAAGTATTTCTAAAATATGTCAGGAGATTTATTATTGGTAAACACTTAAATGATTTACTTAAAATATTACACCAACGAGAAATGATACAGCAACCAATTTTTAATAAAATTTAAAGCAATTCTCTCAAACTATCGACCACATAAAATGCTCAGCCTGTAGTCTCTGTAAAATCTGCTAGAGGGTATGATACATGGAAAGAAAAATCGGGGGACACCCCAATGCAATCGGGGGACACCTAACATGTCTCAATGTTAACCATAAACACATATGAATACAATGATAATAAATAGCAATAGATGGAGGAAATATATGCATGCTGTTCCATACTTTGTTGTAAGCGGAAATTACTATTGAATAAATCGAAGAGCTGAAAGAAGTTCATTTTCGTCCAAGAACGTATAGGACGAAGCCAAACCCAGGACGACGAGATAAAGAATATTTTTACGATATGAACACCCAACAGGAGAAAATATTTTTCGTCCAAGAATGTATAGGACGAAGCAAAAACCAGCTGCACTTCCCGGCCTTATTGGTCGCTCCAATCATAATAAACAAACTGGTGTGTTTAGAGAATAAGAGGAGCAGAACTCACTCAGTGGACTGAACAATAACAAATAGAATTACGAATAGAAATAAACAACGAATAATACTCACGACGGAAATGTTTAGAAATGAAAACGAAATCTGAGCTGGAAGATAAAGAGAGTCTCGTTGAAGAAGCATGCCATGGTAAGTAAACATATCTAAGAGAGTATTCACTTATACAGCTGTGTGTATATGTATGTGTGTGTGTCCTACTATATATAAATTAGGTCTACATCGTTGACATACAGACATTTAGGGAGCTCTGGTCTTATTCAATACATATTTATATATGCTTGTATGCGTGTATATATATATGAATATATACATACATATATATATATATATATATATATATATATATATATATATATATATATATATATATATATATATATATACATGCATATGATACGCATGTATGTATGTATATGCATGTATCTATGTTTTATATATATATATATATATATATATATATATATATATATATATATATATATATATATATATATATATATATATATATATATTTGTCAGCATTTTCTATTCCGTTTACCAATATATATATATATATATATATATATATGGTATCTCGTGGTTGATGCATATATATATATATGCATCAACCGCGAGATACCACATCTATTATGCATCATACGCATAACGTCGAGTATTTTCGCTTATTGCATCATGATCTACTCATCGGAATGACTAAATCTACCCAATAGTTACACCACCCAACATAAAATGAGTATATATAAATATATATATATATATATATATATATATATATATATATATATATATGTATATATGTGTGTGTGTTTGTATGTATATATACATACATGCATACATGATGGCTGCAACGATATATATAAGAGAGTATTGAAGTTTGCTTGAAGCTTTGTGGAATAATGACAAATCTTTGGTCGTTTTGGAAGCCTCAACAATGCATATGGGTAAATCTCCGGGTAACAAAATCTGGTGGTGAAGAGGAGATGTAAGAGGAAATGTAGAATGAGATGTCTAGTGTGTAGAGGAACGTAGGAAAGAGCGTAAAAAATAAAAATAATAACACGAGATAGAGTTACCTTGAGAGAGATTTAATTGTCCTTATATTTCGGATTTCGCATCCATTAACTAGGGGTTTTCCGAGGGGGAAAGTTATCTGTCGGGAGGAACAGTACGTGGCCTCTGTTGTCCGCCGTTTGTGTGTAACTGAGATATTCTGTAGAGCGCACGTGCGCGCGGAATAGGTGCCGTCAAACAAAGGCCGAGGCAGCTCCTCTTTATTGTGGGAGTGGGATGGTGTTAGCTGTCAATCCATTGTACTACCTATATTCAGTCTTTGTTACTGGCAGTGTAGAAGTCTGTCTGGTCGCTTGTTGGTCGGTGGATGGTGGGGGCGCTATACACACAATAACAATTGTTCGAATGCCACTGTGGTCCACTACAAGTCTGCCCTCCCTAACAGTGCAAACAGAGGGTACATCACGAACGAGATCAAGCGAATTAAAAACAGATGCAGCGATCCCGTGCGTGGTGTCACCCATACCAAGCGGTTCCTCAGGGTGCTGGAGACGAACGGATACCCAGCCTCGCTTACAAACAGAGTAAGAGACACCAGACGCAAGAAGCAGAGAAACACCCAAGGCAAGTGCTTCCGTAAAATCACGCACCTGGGCGAGAAAACCACCAACGCTATCCGCAGGGCTATACGGAGAGAGGGCCTCGACATCCACCTGGCCCACTTGGGCCCCTCCCTGCGGAGATGCCTCTCCAGAAAATCCGGGAAATCGAATGATGCGTGTTCCCTCAGAAACTGTCCGATGCGCCAAACGAACTGTTGCTTACGCACATACGTTGTATACAGGGTAGAATGTGACAAGTGCAACTACTACTATATCGGTAGCACAATCCGGCCGCTACATATCCGGATCAAGGAGCACATGAACACCAGGGCCTCGACTTTCCGGAAACACGTAACGAAATGCGGAAACAAAGACGGAAGGCCCATTGTCACAGTGCTAGCGACAGAACGCAACGTCGGCACGTTACGAATCAAGGAAGCACTTTGGATGAAACGCCTAGGACCTCAAATAAATAACCGATCCGAGAGAAGCGAGACGAGGTGGCTGGTTTAAACAAACGAGACAACAGAACACGCATACAAACAGTGGCATTTGAACGATTGTTATTGTGTGTATAGCGCCCCCACCATCCACCGACCAACAAGCGACCAGACAGACTTCTACACTGCCAGTAACAAAGACTGAATATAGGTAGTACAATGGATTGACAGCTAACACCATCCCACTCCCACAATAAAGAGGAGCTGCCTCGACCTTTGCTTCACCGCACCTATCCCGCGCGCATGTGCGCTCTACAGAATATCTCAGTTACACACAAACGGCGGACAACAGAGACCACATACCGTTCCTCTCCGGCAGATAACTTTCCCCCTCGGAAAACTCCCCAGTTGATGGATGCGAAATCCGAAATATAGGGACAATTAAATCTCTCCCAAGATAACTCTATCTCATGTTATTATTTTTATTTTTTGCGCCCTTTCCTACGTTTCTCTAGACACTACACATCTCATTCTACATTTCCTCTTACATCTCTCTCTTCACCACCAGATTCTGTTACCCGGAGATTTACCCATCTGCATTGTTGTGGCTTCTAAAACGACCAAAAATTATATGTATATATATATATATATATATATATATATATATATATATATATATATATATATATATATATATATATACATATATATACATACATGTATACATGTTGGCTGCAACTTGGGTTCAGGTAATGCCATCGCTTGATACTTAAGCATGAGCATCACGGACGTGGCTTTTTAGTCCTGCCAGGAACTTGCCTATGACCAGCAGTACCCATGCATCGCATAAAAATGTCGCATATCAAGCGATACCTGTGCTTGAAGATTTTTTAAGTGAGGAAAGGCTTTGCACGGGGCCAATCCCCTCTCTGAACATCGAATGCATTTTCCCCAAAAGAACTGTTCTACATCGCTGGATGCAAACGAAATCGCAGGTTTTATATCAGAGTGACCTTCTCCTAGAGAGATGTCTTAATGAAGACTAGGGGTCTCTCGCTCTACAAAAAAAAAAAAAAAATTTATTAGATGGCCGTTGACTCTCCTGAGTTCCCGCACTTTGACGAGGCGTCTATCAAACCTTTTATGAGATACAGATCAATCTGCATAAGTGTAAACTGTAACAATAACATGACGGAACTTGATCTTCCATCATTAAAATATCTGGAAAATCTCCTATAAGATTCTTCATGGGAGGCTAGCTCAATATACATTGTGTGAGCTATAGCAGTAATCATCATCATCATCATCCGGCAGCCTCAGCCGAAATGGGCTCATCAATTGATCTCCACGTGGGTCTGTCGTTCATTGCCGTTGCCAAGTCCTGGATTTCAATACCAGAATCTCTGGAGATGACATCGGGATAGGAGAGCTTGTGTCCCCTGTTATTAGTGACTGCCTGTGGTTTCCAAAGCACTAATGGGGACACAGCCGCATAGGTGGCACGATGGCAGAGGCCAGCAAATCTTACTCTCCACTTACGTACAACGACAGATATGCGTGGGAGGCCGGCATTTATATCTCTCAAAGGCAGATGTCGCCAGCTTATGTTCTGAATGTGGTGAAGCAGGTGAGTGTAAGTGCCATCAAGGTACTTTTGCTGTTTGGATGAAAGCGGCCATGTTTCACTTCCATATATCAGTAAAAACATGATAGGACAGACATTAAAACATCCGAGAAACCCCTAGAGATGCAACCTTACAGGAGGCCAGCTACACCTACATAATTGTGAGCTGTTTCCCCAACAATTGCACCCTTAACGTATTTCTCAGGGAGATTCAGGCTGGCACCTTGAATTACTAGTACAACTCACGACCTTACGATCGCAAACCTTGCACTCTAACCACTACCTACGTACCTTCATACATAGTTATATGTGTATACATACACTCACACACATACAAACATATGTGTTCCTACCGAAAAAAACTTTTTTTCCGTTTTCTATCTTTTCTTACTCTCCTCTATCTTTCTGTTTCTTCTCTCTCTCTCATTCTATCTCCCGATGAAGGACTAACATCCGAAACGCTTAGATTCATTTCCTACTATATCAAGCGGTAAACTAATATATATAATCATTGCATTGTATTGTTCTCCAGTGTTGTTTTTCCTCGCTGACTCCTTCTCTCTTTCACATACATACAAATATATATTCCAGTTGTCGTGAATATGTGTGGGTGTACATATCTATGTGTATATTATATTTTCCAGGTGTCAGGTACGAAGTCAGTATACACTATATAGTATATAGTGAAATTGCCACCTAGGTCCACCTATAGAGAAATCTTTATAGGATGTTTCCCACCTGGCTGTAACTCCCCTCTCTCTCTAACCCCCTTCTTACTATTACCATTGCCACCACCACCAGCTGTATAAAACAACGCTAGCACGGAATGTAGATATGTAAATATATGAAGCTTGTTGTCTATTTATTTTGCCATCTCTTTGTGTTTGTAAAACTGTGTGGTGTGGTGTGGTAGCATTTGCACTGTTCCGTACCACCCTTACAATACATAGCTGCATTGTGGGTGGTCTCTGCAGAATAAGGGTAGCGGTGGCGGAAGAGGAGGAGGAGGTGGAAGACAGACAAGCAGGCATAGAGCACGACAGAAAGACGAATAGACACACATTCATATGCACACCCTACACACACATGCACTCCTATACACTTACAGATACGCACACACATACGCACACACATACGCACACACATACGCACACACATACGCACACACATACACACATACACATATACATACGTCCACATATACACAGGTACACAAACACTCGTACTCACACATACGAATGTACTCACACATACAAACGTACCCACACATACAAACGTAGTCACGCACACATACACACCCACACACAGAATTTAGTGTGTTTGCTCGGCTTTTCCGGTAAATGCATGACCTTGTAAAATCTTTTGTTTATTTTTTGTTCTTGTTGTTGTCGTTTGTTGTTGTTCTTGTTGTTATTGTTGTATATCGTTGACCTCCTTTTCTGTTACGTGTTTTGTGGGTGGGGTAGTGGTAGAGCAATCCCGAGGGAGAAAAAAATAGTTACTGAGGGATGCGTGTTGTTGTTGAGCTAGTATGACAAGAGATCCACCATCTTCTACAAAAACGTGTCTGTCTACGCAACGTGTTTGTTTATAATCAGTTCCTGCGGTATCTTGTTGAGTTCCCTGAGTGATATGCCTTAGGAGCTGTGACTGCGAGATCTAGTTGGGCTCCCCAACTGACAGTTGAGTTCCCTGGCTGATTTCCCTTAGGATCTGTGGCTGCGGGATCTAGTTGGGCTCCCCAACTGACAGTTGAGTTCCCTGGCTGATTTCCCTTAGGATCTGTGGCTGCGGGATCTAGTTGGGCTCCCCAACTGACAGTTGAGTTCCCTGGCTGATTTCCCTTAGGATCTGTGGCTGCGGGATCTAGTTGGGCTCCCCAACTGACAGTTGAGTTCCCTGGCTGATTTCCCTTAGGATCTGTGGCTGCGGGATCTAGTTGGGCTCCCCAACTGACAGTTGAGTTCCCTGGCTGATTTCCCTTAGGATCTGTGGCTGCGGGATCTAGTTGGGCTCCCCAACTGACAGTTGAGTTCCCTGGCTGATTTCCCTTAGGATCTGTGGCTGCGGGATCTAGTTGGGCTCCCCAACTGACAGTTGAGTTCCCTGGCTGATATCCCTTAGGATTCGTGGCTGCGGGATCTAGTTGAGCTCCCCAACTGACAGTTGAGTTCCCTGGCTGATTTCCCTTAGGATCTGTGGCTGCGGGATCTAGTTGGGCTCCCCAACTGACAGTTGAGTTCCCTGGCTGATATCCCTTAGGATTCGTGGCTGCGGGATCTAGTTGAGCTCCCCAACTGACAGTTGAGTTCCCTGGTTGATTTCCCTTAGGATCTGTGGCTGCGGGATCTAGTTGGGCTCCCCAACTGACAGTTGAGTTCCCTGGCTGATATCCCTTAGGATTCGTGGCTGCGGGATCTAGTTGAGCTCCCCAACTGACAGTTGAGTTCCCTGGCTGATTTCCCTTAGGATCTGTGGCTGCGGGATCTAGTTGGGCTCCCCAACTGACAGTTGAGTTCCCTGGCTGATATCCCTTAGGATTCGTGGCTGCGGGATCTAGTTGAGCTCCCCAACTGACAGTTGAGTTCCCTGGCTGATTTCCCTTAGGATTCGTGGCTGCGGGATCTAGTTCAGCTCTCTATCTGACAATCTTTACGACTCCTGACTGCGGTATCAAATTGAGCTCCCTGACTGACAGTTAAGCTCTCTGACAGCCCTTACGATCTGTGGTATCTACATGAGCTCCCTAACTGACAAGCTAACTTTGGGAGAGGGTCCACCAACTGTTTTGTAAGTTTTTATCAGTTGATCAATATGATTTGAAGACGGTGAATTGGCCGAAGTTGTTAGGGAGTCAGATAAAATATGCCTTGATATTTGTTCTGACTCATTGCGTTCTGAGTTCAAATTCCGGCTATGTCAAAATATAATAATAATAATAATAGTGATTTCTTTATTGGCCACAAGGGCTGACATCAAGAAAAACATTACAGACGGCACAGGACGGTACGGGATGGTACGATGTGGGTTTTGTGCGTGTAAAGATTTTTATTATTTATATAAGAAGAGAAAAAGAAAAAGACATAGAAACATATATATATATATAAACAGTAAAAATGAAAATTGAAACAATTAAAAATTCCCCAATAGGGGGGAAGCCTCCGAGGGTTACTCGTGGCGAAAACCACACAAAAACCACGGCCAACCTGACCACCAGGGCAAGCGCCCTCTCTCAATTTTTCCATTTCTCAAACTACAGACGTATATTCAGAGCGGTCCCGTTCACTCAGACCATTCTCGCTACATTCACCCACCTTTCAACAAACTTACTAGAAGGCAGCACTTGCCTCTCCACCCTGATTATCCTCTTCAAGTGAAACTTGAAAAAGTTAATTAGGGATTCGCCAAAGAAGAAAGTGTCCGCTTTAACCCTTTCAACCATGTGCACCACACAATCTCTTTCGCCATGGCCACCAGGCAGATGGAAACTGCCTGCCCTTCCTCCTCGAAGAGTGCGTGTACGACGGTTTCGTCGCTTTGCGCGCATCTCGGACAGGCTCAGCTGACGGCACTTCCGTGCCTGTAGAACTTATCTCGAACCGGCAACGCTCCCCGGTAGCACTAACAGGCCAGGTTTTTTGGAAGTTATCCATAGGCTCTGGGCCGAAAGTTCTTCGGAAGAGAGCAAACAGCTGATCTTCTTCGACGCCCAGGATCTCTCCGAGAACGTCGTCGCTCTTCCCCTCCACTAGTCCTCTATAGAACGCCGAGGTGGATGTTCCACCGATACTGGTGCCCAGCTGGCAGAGGGTAGTGAGCGCCTGGAGACATTCCAGTTTCCAAGCGCTATCCCTCGGTATTTTCCAGACCCAGGACTGAAGCTCCGTCAAGGAGACGAGCTGTGGGAAAACGTGCCTGGCGAACGGCGACCACACCTGTTCACCGTCAAGGAAGTACCAGAGATGTCGCAGCCTCAGCGCATGTTTGCGCATCATCAGCCATGGCATGCTCAGTCCTCCACGCAACGGGTGTTGACATCAGATGGATTGTCTGATCATGGGAGCGCGTCCCTTCCACAAAAAGCGGAAGAGGAGGCGCTCCATTTGGGTCAGAGTTGGGCCAGGGCAGGCTACGACGGTGAAGCGGTAGCAGATGACGGATGCGATGTACGTATTCGCCACCTCCGCCCGGCCTTTCAGGGACAGCTTCCTCTCGGCCCATTTCTGGGTGAGGGAGGCCACCCTACTCATCACCTCGCTCCAGTTTTTCTCCATCTGGAGGTCCGGTCCGAACCAAACCCCGAGCAATTTAACCGCTCCGTCCGTCCAACGCCCCACAACGCTGTCGGACTGCACGAATTTGCCTATCCAGGTGCCGAGCTGCAGGCCCACTGACTTTTCCTGGTTTATCTTTGCTCCTGTCACCACTTCGTATTCCTTGAGAGCGGTGCCGAGCATCTGGATATGTCTGGTGCTCGACACCACGACGGTGATGTCATCGGCGTAAGCCGATTCGGATTTCCCGCCCCCAGTTTGTGCAGTAACGGCTCGAGAGCCAATACGTACAAGAGGCACGAGAGGGGACAAACCTGGCGGACCGAGCGCATGATGCTGAACGGCTGCGACAGGTGACCGTTCACCCTCACAACTGAGCAGATGTCGCTGTACATCTCAGCGATCCAACCCCTTAAAACGGGCCCGAAACCGGCTGCCTCGAGGACCGCCGCCAGATACCAATGGTCGACCCTATCGAATGCTTTGGATTGATCCAAGTTGATCAGGGCCCCACCCGTGTCAGGTTCCTTAACCACCCTCTCTACGGTGTATCGCATGGGGTGGAGGTTGTCGTGTATGGATCTGTTCGGAATGGCGAATGTCTGCGCCTCTCCCACCAGACCCCCGACGACAAGCGCCAATGTCGTTGCTCACACCTTGGCCAAAATCTTGAACTCTGCGTTTAGCAGGGTTATGGGCCTGAAGTTTTTGATAACATCCCCCTTGTTCGGGTCTTTTCTCAGCAGCCCCACCTCTCCCCGGCTCACAAAACTGGAATGCTCCCATTCTGCTGCCAGTTGCAGTAGATGTCTTCCAAGAGGTCACCGAACAAGTCTGGCATAAAAGCATAAAGCTCGTAGGGCAGACCATCCAAACCTGGCGATTCAACCTCGTGCAGTTAGCTATCCCTTCCCGTATTACACCGGCTGTTATTGGCTTTTCGCAACACTGTGCTGCGGTCGTCGAGAGCCGAGGTTGTCCGCGGAGGTATGCACTAATGTCTATACCCAATCCGGCCCACCGCTGCTCCCGAACAGTTCAGCAAAGTGCTGCTGAAAAGCCTTACACATCTGCTCGGGTTCGAGCAACAAGCGCCCGTTTTGGTCAGATAAAGACCGAATTGTGGTTTTGTTGCCACATCGCGGCTCTGCCACCCGGGCTCATTGGACGGCTTTTGTCCCCTCGTGATTCAGAGCACGCGCTCTAGCTCTGAGTTCTTTATTTGCCATGTTTATGGCTGTGTACTTTTGGGGGGAGGG
Source organism: Eledone cirrhosa (assembly GCA_964016885.1). Taxonomy (NCBI): domain Eukaryota; kingdom Metazoa; phylum Mollusca; class Cephalopoda; order Octopoda; family Eledonidae; genus Eledone; species Eledone cirrhosa. Next base: position 203,047,573 of record OZ024741.1, read on the forward strand.
GTGATTTTGTTGCTGTTTTCTTGTTGTTGCTGTTGGGTGTGTGTGTTTTGTTGTGTTTGCGATGTTGGTATTTTTGGTGATGCTGGTGGTGGTGTGGTTCTTGGTGGCGCTGGTGCTTGTGGTGGTGATGGTGATGGTGTTGCTGCAAGTCTCCTTGCAGCTTTTACCCCTCTTTGTGTGCCTTCGCTTTTGGAGAGTGAAGCTAAGGGTTTTTTTGTTTTTTTGTGGCAGACGGTTTTCCACTCCACTCCCGCCCCAGACTCCATGTCGGCTCCGTGGCGTCTGGGAGGGGTGTGTGCTCCACGGCTGTTGGTGGTGGTAGTGGAGCCCTCTCCGGCGATTTTGTTGCTGGTGCAGCTACTGCAAATGTAGCTATTGGTGTTGCCGCCACTGATGCTGCTGCTTTAGTTGTCCGTGGCCTTGGTACGGGTGCCACGGACGTTGCCCTCCTACTCTCCGTGGAAGGGGCTTCTGCGTTTGTTGCCTGCCCTGCTCTTGGTAGCAGTGGACCAGGTATTGGAAGGAGAGGGGCCATCTTCTTCGCTGTCTTCTGCGGGCAAAAGGCCCTGAGATGACCATTTGACCCACAGAGATAACATTTTGGCCGTCTTCCTTCCACGCTTATAGGGAGTTGGAGTCCTTCCTCGAGGTCTATGATATCGGGGATAGCGTCGATACGTTCCTGGTCAGTTTGTATAAGCATTTGCATGCCTATACCTGACCAGTTCTCTCTCCCTATTTTCTCTACTTGCAGTATGGTCGTCCTGCCCTCGATTCCAGCAAGGACAGACGCGGCCAGCCAAGGTATGGGCACATCGGGTGGGACCTGGGTCACTTTGACCCTCACAATTTTCTGCCCGCAGTAGGAGGGCACCAAGACTATGTCCTCACTCTTTAGGGTTTCCAAAGAGTGAGAGTTTGCTTCCTGGGGGGTGGCGAAAAGTACGTCTACTGTGGTGTACTTTCTGCCTCGGGTGATGTGGGATTTGCGCGCCCAGACGCACCCCATGCCTTTTGCATTTGAGCCTCCGTGGCTCTCCACCCGATGTGACATTTTGCTTACGGTGCGGTAAGTTACCATCCTAGCTGCTGGTCCTTGAAAAAATCGGGTGGAGGTTTCAGGGAGACTCTATTGGCGTTTCTTGTCACCATGGCCCTTGCGACTGCCATCTCCTCCTCTGTGACTAACACTGTTTCGATATTTCGGGCGACACCTGCAAAAGAAGTGGTCCCTTTTTCAACAGCACCACTATTGCTGCCGCTACTGGTCTTACTGGTGGTGCTGAGATCGCTGTTACAGATATCGATGTCATTGTTGATGTTTTCGGTGGTACAATTGTTGTTGTTGTTTTCGTTGATACTGTTGCTGTTCTTACTGTTATTGTGGCTGTTGTTATTATTGTTGTTTTTGTTGATACTGTTCCTACTATTATTGTTGTTGTGGCTGTTGTTATTGTCATTGTTATTGTCGTTCTCGACCTTACCGCTGTTATTTTTGTTATTGTCGTTCTCGACCTTACCGCTGTTACTTTTGTTGTTGCTGTTGTTATTGATGGTGTTGTTGTTGGTGTTGTTGTTGGTGTTATTGTTGGTGTTGTTTGTGTTAGAAATATTTGGTAATTTTAAATCTGTAACAATATCATTAAAAATGATATTGTTCCTCTTTTCCTTCGTAATATTTTCTTTTAAATGTACCTTCACTGGAACGCTGTCTTGTTGAAATGTTGACAAAGTCTTCCCCTCTCTGTGTTGTCTGACAGTGCTCTTTCTCTTTCTTCTGTTATCCATGTTGAAAGAAATTTTTTTCAAATAATATTTTTACACAATACGACACCACGTAAAGAGGTGCCGTATTATTTACAAGTGAACCACTGTATTAGGTGGGTCACTTCTTCTAAACTTTTATCAAGTTTAAAACTTGAAAAAAAGGTTTAGAACGGTTGAAGAGGTAAACTGTTGAAAAAAAACTGGAGGCGATAAGAAGCGTGGCTTCACCTTCAATAATAATAATAATAATGATTTCATTTATTGGCCACAAGGGCCGACATATAGGGGACAATACAAAAGACTGAGACAGTGGGGTTTTACAGAAAAATCGAGTAAACAATATGAATAACAATAACAAAGTAACAACAAAGTAACAACAAAATAACAATAAAAATACAACGAAGAAAATTCCCCAATAAGGGGATGACCACCCAGGGTTCGCTCAGGTACCCCACCAATCCTGAACGACCCGACGCTTCAAGAGCACCCTGGAAGGGCACCCATCTCCTCCTCAAATTTACCCACCTACAGGCGCATGACCAGAGTAGGCCCACTCACACGGGCCATTCTCGCCACATTCACCCACCTTTCAGCAAATGTACTGGGGGGCAGCACTTCTCTCTCCACCCTCACCTTCCTTTCCAAGTGAAACTTGAAAAAGTTGATGAGGGATTGGCCGAAGAGAAAAGTATCTGTCTTCAGTCCTTTCAACCTCTTTCGCTACTGCCACCAGACAGAGGAAAATTGCCTTCCCTTCCTGGCCAAAGGAAGGCGGCGGGTCGATCTTCACTATGGACTCGGCCGATAGCTGGATCCGTTCTACACGCGACAACAGCTGTTCGACATAACTCCACAAGTCAGTAATGCATGGATACTGGACGAATGCGTGCAGAACGGTTTCGTCGCTCTGCGTGCATCTCGGGCAGGTCCGTCTGACAGCACTTCCGTGCCTGTAGAGTTGATCTCGAACCGGCAGTGCCCCCCCCCCCCCCTCCCCGGTAGCACTGCCAAGCGAGGGATTTTTGGAAATTATCCATCGTCCCCGGCTCGAAAGTCCTCCGGAACAGACTGGTTAGTTCCACTTCGTCGACTCCCAGAGCCTCTCCGAGTGCGTCGTAGCACTCTCCCACCACTAATCCTCTATAGAACTCGAGTGTGGAAGTTCCACTGACCGCATTTCCCGCCTGGTAGAGGGCAGTGAGTGCCTGGCAACATTCCAGATACCAGTCACCCAGTCTCGGTCTCTTCTTGACCCAGGACTGCAGCTCAGTCAAAGAGACGAGCTGCGGAAAGACCCGTCTGACAAACGGCGACCACACCTGTTCACCGTTTAGGCAGAATATCTGGAGATGCCGCAGCCTCAGCGCGTATCTGCGCATCATTAGCCACGGCATTCCCAGCCTTCCACGTAGAGGGTGCTGGCAGCAGATGGACCGCCTCACCAGCGGAACCTGACCCCTCCACAAGAATTTGAAGAGGAGCCACTCCAAGATGGCGAGGCGCGAACGGGGGCAAAGGACGACAGTCAGACGGTAGCAGATGACGGACGCGATGTACGCGTTCGCCACCTCCGCCCGACCTTTCAGTGATAGCTTCCTCCCAGCCCATATCAGGGTGAGACTGGCTAACCGCTCGTCACCTCGTCCCAATTCTTATCCACTTGGAGGTCTGGCCCGAACCAAACCCCGAACAACTTTACCAGCCCGTCCGTCCAGCGCCTAACGACGCTGTTGGACGGCATGGGCTTGCCTTTCCAGGTGCCGAGTTGCAAGCCCACCGACTTTTACGGGTTAAATTTTGCTCCCGTCAACCTTTCATATTCCTCCAATAAGTTGCCGAGCACCTCGATTTCTGAGGTGTTCGACACTATCACAGCGATGTCGTCTGCATAAGCCAACACAGCCTTTCCGCGTCCCGGTTCGAACCTGGATGCTCTGCAACAGCTCCAGCTTCCGCAGTAAAGGCTTGAGAGTTAATACGTGCAGAAGGGAGGAGAGAGGGCACCCTTGACGGACCGATCGGGAGACCTGAAACGGTTCCGAGAAGTGGTCATTAATTTTGACCACCGAGCAGGTGCCACTGTGCATTGCAGCGATCCAGCTTCTGAACACGGGCCCGAAGCCAGCCGCCTTGAGGACAGCCTCCAGGTACCGATGGTCGACCCTATCGAATGCTTTCGATTGATCTAAATTGATCAGAGCCCTACCGAAGCCAGGTTTACACCCTACCCTCTCTATGATGTATCGCATTAGGTGGAGGTTGTCGTGTATGGACCTATTTGGAATTGCGCAAGTTTGCGCCTCCCCAACCAAATCTCCGACGATATTGTAAAAAGGGTGCCGATGGCGTCAGTTGATACCTCAAATAATATGAGAAAGAAGTAAAGGTCCCTACGTCTCCAGCTGCATCTATGTTACATGTTCAGAACATTTCCCCCAAGAGTTACATCATTTCTATTCTACAATATCGCCGAAGAAAAAATTTAAAATAGAAAGTGACTCAAATGTACTTTAGATCTATTTATGAAGAAGAAATGAAGGAAAAATTCTTAACATTTGATGGAGTCGTAGCGGCACCGTCCTGATATATGGCATCTCTTGGGTATTTAAAACTGAAAGATTCCATCTCTCTCTAGGTTTGAATACAGCCGATCTCTACCAGAGAAGGATAGCGAGACAAAGTAATAGAGATAAAGGCGGGACCCAGTACAGAACTGGATGAAAGGTAAAGTTGATCTCGTCGTGAGTTACTCAGAGCGCAGTGAACCGGAACAAATACCGAAGTATTTAATTCAACGCCTCTAACAACTCTGCCGATTCACCATTTACGTATTTGTTTGAAACGTGAGTACAATTTAATGTACGTACAATGTACTATTATGGAACAAAAATTCCCCCTTCCCACTCCTGAAAATAAGATTTAAAAATAATTATAACAAATAGTAATAATGTTCTATTTAAAATTTTTTTTTCCGCATAATCAGAAATAAAAAAAATCGAACCTTACACTACCCTCATGCTGTGTTTACAACATAGGGGATCAGAAATAATGTAACCCTTTAGCATTTACATTACTCTATATTTACTATTATATTTTAAAAATTATTGTCTCATATATCGATTCTATAAGATTTTGATATTATATATTTTGAGAACAATACCTTAAAATCAGTATGAGTGGCCGGTTACAGCCGGTTTGAATAGAAAGAGATGAGAGAATTCTGGCCGGATACGGCCGGTTTAAATGCTAAAGAATTAAAGAATATTTTGATTTCATTTTAACTGTCTATGCAGGAAGATTTAAAATTGAAGCCTGTCCCAAGCCATAAGCCTCACAGGCTTGAGCTTATCCCGGTTTAATCAAAGTTAACATAACTGGGAGTACAAGACTCTCTGGTTATGACGCAGTTCATCGCAAATTTAAGGTATGTCCCAAACCAGAAGCTCATCAGGTCACAGCTTATCCTAGTTTCATTAAAGTTTACATGATTGTCAGTACAAGAATCTCTCTGAGACAGGACCTAGTCCACCGTAGAGTTGAAGGCTGTCCCAAACTCGGGATCATCAGGCTGGGGCTTATCCCGTTTTCATTCGTGTTAAGCAGCTGACAATACCAGGCTCTATCTTGGACAGGGCGCCGGTTCTTTCATGGTTAACTCCGAGTTACTACTGCGGGTATTCATTTTTTAAGCTGAGTGGACTGAAGCAACGTGAAGTAAAGTGTCTTGCTCAAGGGCAAGGCACGAAACTCACGATCTTGAGTCGAACATTCTAACCAATATGCCACGCGTCTTCACGATCAATTGAATAAATAAACATTTTATCAACTAGCGTCAGTAATATTTCTTTAATTTTGTTTTGTGTAATGAATTTTGTTTTCAAGATAATTTTGTCTTATTTTCAGGGTGTTATTTGCTACCAATAATTCTCAACCAACCACTCCCCTCTCCATAAAAGATTATTTTACTAAATGATCTACTGCTAGTAAAACTTAAGACATAAATTCTAATTATGTTGGAACTAACGAATTCTTAAATCCGCCGATTAAACCTTAACCTATTTCTTATGATTAAGTTTCTTCGGATTTTTCTTAAATATAGTCCCTTATTCCCCATCCATCTAACACCTGCGTTGCTGAAGTATCAAGTATGCGTATTTTATGCTAGGTACTCTGTCTGTGAGGCCTAGCCTTTGTTGGGGTAGGATTCGACATATGAGAGAATCAACACTGCTCGGCGATAACATGAACGGTACGAGTGTCCCATAAAAATGAGGTCAACAGGGCGAAGCTAGATACTTATTTTGTCGTCTACTTATTTTCACTTCACATTCGTGTGTGTGTGTATATATATATATATATATATATATATATATATATATATGCACCGCCCACACTATACTTACATATATACATACATGCATATATATATATATATGCACCGCCCACACTATACTTACATACATACATGCATATATATATATATATTTATATATATATATATATACATACACACACACAGAGACACACACTCATATATATATATATATATGTATATATATATAAAGCTCTTGAAACTCTTGTAAAACTTGAAAGGGAATTCGAAACGTCTGATCTCTGGAGGTTTAACGTCACTCAGTCAAGGCAGGGGGTCGCCCACTTCTTTTGTTTCGCTTCTTCAATGTCTTCAAACGTTAGCTAACACAAGTAAGGTTACCGTGACGTAACAGCAGATCACTGCAGAAATAAAACAACAAAACAACGAACAAGAGGGATCTTTTGTGATGTTAAATGAAAAGTAAAGAAACATACAAGATAGGAGTTTTCTTATTGCTGAATTTTTTTTCTTTAATTTATCAAGAAAATATATATAGGATAGTGGATTGGCAGAATGGTTAGAGTCGAACAAAATGTCTCACAGTAATGTAGTTATGAGTTTAAAACCTGTTGAATTCAACTTTACCATTCAGTCTTCCAGAATAGATAAAATATAGTCAAGTTAATATGCAATGGTCAATTTAATCGATTTCTTTATTCTGCACAAATTGCTGGTCCTGTGCCTAAATTAGAAGCCATTATTAAGGACGGTAACTCTATGCAGCATCGGACAACATGCTTCGCGACATAGAGTTACGGCCCTTTACGTTCTGAGTTCAAATCCCGCCTTTCATCCTTATGGGGTCGATAAATAAAGCACTAGTAATGAACTGGGGTAGAATTAATCGAGTTTTCCCTCCCCCCAAAATTGCTGGCCTTGTGCCTAAAATAGAAACAATTATTAAGGACGGTGGATTGGCAGTGTTGATAGAGCGTCGGACACCATGCTTTGCGGTATATAATTACATCCATTTATGTTCTGAGTTCAAATCCCGCCGGTGTTAGCCTTGCCTTTCATCCTTACGGGGTCGATAATTTAGTACCAGTTTAGCACTGGAATCGATATAATCGACTTCCCCTCCCCCAACAGAGTTTGTCTTGTGTCTAAATCATAATTAAGAGAATCTTCCAACATGTTATGTCTGTTAACATTGGTTTCTAATTTTGACACAAGACCATCAAATTTGAGCGAAGGGCAAAGTTGATTAAATTAATCTCAGTATTTGTCTGGTATTTTATTTCATCGATCCCAGAAGAACAAAAGGCAAAGTTTCCCTTGCCAGGGTTTGACCTGAGAATGTAAAGAGCCAGAAGAAACAGCCGATTGGCATTTACCCAACAATCTATCATTTCTGCCAATCCATCACAGTTCATACTTCTTAATACTGAATGTCTATAATATCGTTCTACATTAGCCTCAAGGACTCGAGCATGCAACCACTTGATTATTTTGGAAACTGACAATATTTCTGCTATAGAATTTTAAATATGTATAAGTTATTTTTGCATGTTTATCATATCTTTTTAAATTCAGATGATCTCTTCTTTGATATAGTTATACCTACAGGCGGCGAATTGCCAGTTATTAGAACGTCGGATCAAATGGCTTTGTCTTTGTTCCGGCTCATCTTAGCTATCATTAATGCTTTTTTTTTTATATAAAAGAAATTATTCTACTGGCTTAAATGTGCTTCATCATAATCCATCACTGCATGGATGTATGAAGTTAAGAAATCATTTCGAGTTCGATTCCACTACACAGAATCTTGGGTAATCTTCTATCAAAATGTTTATTTTATTTATCTGTCAGTGTGAAAAATAACTACATCATATTACTCAGAAGAGCACCGTTCGTCACAAACACCACAGTCCATGTCTTTTCTTTTGTAAAAGAGATCCTAACCTCGAAATATAATAGAATATAAAATAAAAGTGTAAACTGTTATTTTGTTTTTCTTACTTTATTCTAATTTTCACTCTTGTATTTCTAACTTGCTTTTTATCGTCTTTCTCAAACCATTCGTAACCACATATCTTGCAATGATTCACACACACACACACACACACACACACACACACACACACACACACACACACACACACACACACACACACACACACATACACACACACACACACACACACACACACACACACATATATATATATATATACGTATATATATATATATACGTATGTCAGGTCACCAGTTGGTGCTACTGGTAACATGTATCCCAGTACAACCTGTCTCATGGTCGGGTCGTTGGCGACTAAACTGGCAACCCCACCAAGGTTTCTTGGTGAGGAGGGTGACTTTGGACATCCTGAAGGACTAAAAACAAAACCTGTCAAAGGGCAAAGGAGCTCTTAATAGTCAATGGCCATCCAAAATCACCGGGAGAGATGACCCCTTAGCCTTTGTCAATGCAGAATTCTAGGAGAAGGAAAACTCTGATATAATACCTGCAACTCTGATGGTATCCAATGATGTTGACTTGTTCTTCTTTTTGGTAAATATCATCTTGGTTAAGAGAGTGGGACTGGCTTTGTGCAGTGCCTTTGCTCACTATAAAAGCTTCACGGCACAGGCATTGCTTTATATCTGGAGATCTCTCTGCACTTGTCATCACATGGTACCAAGGGCCCAGCACTATGTGTCAATAATTGTCACAAGTGTAGTGTTTGTACCAGAGTTTTCAAGTTGCTGGCTGGACTAAAATGTCACACTTGTTCAGCGCATCGGTAGGCGTTCTCCTACATGGATATAACGTAGTGGCCGTACTCGAAAACGAGTTGGCAGCCACCATATATATATATATATATATATATATATATAAGAAAAATGGAGTGCTGCGTGGTTGCACATGGGTTACATATGAATAAAATTAGTCCTTCATCAGTGATCTTCCAACCTTCATTGGTATTTCATCGCTTTAAAAATCATATACCTCTGGTTGGTGCGAGCAATAACTAAATAAAGTTATTGGGACAAGTAAAATAGGGTGAAGCGAGCGAGACATGTAAAGAAACAAAGATGGTATTGCAACGGAAAGATAGGAAGAGACAAGTACATGATATCTATAAGCTTAAGCTTGGTGAAATCATGGACGAAAAAGACTCCAGTTGCATTTTCGATTACTTTTCCTTATATATATATATAAGGAAAAGGAATAGAAAATGCACTGGAGTCTTTTTAAGAATTTTTATTTATTTCCTTTACCAGCTTCACAGTTCTTATGCTTTTCAAAAGTAGAATTGAGATGGAGGGTTTAGGGCCTTTCTCGCATCCGTAAGAAAAACCACAACACCTCCATCTCAATTCCTCGTTTGAAACGCATAAGAACTGTGAAACCGGTAAAGGAAATAAATAAATATTCTTAAAAAGATTCCAGTTACATTTTTGATTTCTTTTCCTAATACTTACTTTCATCCGTGTAGGAGATCTCGTTTATTATTACCCCCCTCCCCATTTTCTTATATATATATATATATATATATATATATATATATATATATATATATATATATATATATAGTCTTCACTCTCGATTTCTAACTTGCATTGTATCAGGTTTTCTCAGACAATCCTAACTATAAAATTATATACATTTATATAGCATTCTGGAATATATCTTGCTTGATGGGGTATTGCTGTGTGTTGAGATTTACTTACATTATTCGCTATAAATAAAGATGAAACTTTATTGAGTCATATAAATGTCTTGCAGTCGAGATAAATATGCCTTTGTAGCTGTAAGTCGATATATATATACAATTAAGTTAGAGATGTACATCCATATATGTATACTGAAATACTAGTATGTATATGAATACACACACGTATACATATGTAGATGTACCAAGTTTTTTCACTGGTCACTTTACTGTGAGTGGCCAGCTATTCTGTATGTAAACACACAGACAAACCGGTTTTTAGAGTCATACTGGTTTTTGAGGAAACACCTTTCCTCTATTCTCCAGAAAGCCAGACAAGGAATATTGAACTAGTTTCGTTGTTGTTACAACTCATCAGCAATATTTACCTATCTTCCGGCCTCTCTAGAGAATCGTAAGAGCACATATCGTTATATGCTTTTTCTATGAAAATTAGTAGTGGGCAGACTAATTTGCATAGAGTGTGAGTAAGTACCGGTTCAACGGAGACGATAAAAACAAATAACGAAACGAAATTAAATTTCGTTTCGTTTGTAACTCACTTTTGTATGACTGACGCTTAAACAATTAAGTTAAAGATGTACATCCATATATGTATACTGAAATACTAGTATGTATATGAATACACACACGTATACATATGTAGATGTACCAAGTTTTTTCACTGGTCACTTTACTGTGAGTGGCCAGCTATTCTGTATGTAAACACACAGACAAACCGGTTTTTAGAGTCATACTGGTTTTTGAGGAAACACCTTTCCTCTATTCTCCAGAAAGCCAGACAAGGAATATTGAACTAGTTTCGTTGTTGTTACAACTCATCAGCAATATTTACCTATCTTCCGGCCTCTCTAGATGTACATCTTTAACTTAATTGTTTAAGCGTCAGTCATACAAAAGTGAGTTACAAACGAAACGAAATTTAATTTCGTTTCGTTATTTGATTTGATATATATATATATATATATATATATATATTTGTTGCTGTAAGTCGAGATAAATATGACATTGTAGCTGTAAGTCGAGATATGTTGTGTAGACGTAAGTCGAGATATAAATGAAAGACTTGAATAGTGTCGGTTATTTAAAACAGATTACTCTACTGTTGAAAGAGAATGTGCTCTGAGCTCCGTCGCTTCCGACGATGAGGGTTCAACGGAGGAGCCTGATCGTGAAACAGACATGCAAGTGGTTGAGCATTTCACAAACGCGCGTACGCTTAACATAGTTCTCTGGGTGATTCAGCGTGACTGTGTATAACAAGGGTTGCTTTTTGAAATACAGACTCAGTCCATCTTGTAAGTGACTGAGCATTCGAGAGACACAGGTACTCTTAACGTAGTTCTGATTTCGATTTAGTGTGACACAGTGTGTGACATGGCTAAATCTTTTTTTGAATCAATTACCGGTACAACTCATTGTTTTCATCTGAGTGGACTCGAACAATTCGAAATAAAGTGTTTTGCTTCGGGACACAACGCGCTGCAGGGAATCGAACTCACAACTTACGATTGTAAGCCAAATATCCTAATGACGAATCTACAGAAATAATAGATATAATCTGCATAAATTTGTATTTTCTCTTATCTACTTTTGAGCTGATGACACTTCGTGCTGCACTTCTTTGAAGAGATCACGTTCACATATACATAATTGTCTCAATACATAATTTTCTTCTGTCTTTTCCCTAAGAAAAATCCCGGACCACATCTGTCTCCAAAACTCTGCAAGTAATGGTCGAGGGCCGCACTGTTTCGTCTGCAGCGAAACATCGCATTTGTGAGCCTTCTGTCCTCAGCTAAAAAATGCAAGGGATCGCAAGCCTCCATAGCTGCCGACGCAGGGGCGGGGACCACCACCAGCACCGGCAACACTTCCAGCAACAATACCAGCCGAAACGCCACCACCAACTTTGGCCATCCAGGAGGGAAAACGAGGAAAAGTCTCCCATTCCCCCTCCCACCCAAAATATACACATTGGCACAAACACACTTACAGATACAGTAGCGAAGACGAGGGAAAACCTAAAGCCAAAAGAAAGAGAACACAAAAACAGAAGGCACACAAAAAAACACCCACATATCACACCCACACCCACAACAGAAAATGCAGACACCACACACACAACAAACACTTCCATAACAACACCAACTCCACCATCTCCACCACCACCACCACCACAATTCTCCAATCACAAACAAACACATAAACACAAGAACAAAATAAAACACACAACATTCTGCTATTAAGAAGGGAGGTGGGATGGCAGTACTGTTTAGGAAGGGCCTGGATCTCGAGGTAAAGTCAATTTTCCGGGACCCAGACGGTCTTTGGTGATCCTGGACGTGAACAATAGCGAAGGTAATGCCGTTAAATGGGTGGCAGTCTGCGCCATAACTGGGGTCGGACGGCCATACTCCTTTTGCACCTTGGAAGCCTTTCTGGGTATGCCTCGCCCTTTACTGTTAGCAGGGCACTAGAACGGCATCTTAGACGCACGTTGGGATTGCGTGGGAGTAGCTGATAGGAGCGGAGGATGCAAAAGCCTCAAATACGTGATCAGCCAGTTCCAACTATCTGATAGATACTGACTAGATTTCCCTAATGCGCCAGTTTGGACCTGGACCAACCACATAGAGTCATCTAGATCGTATATAGATGGTTATTTTTATCGAGTCAATAGTATAGGTTATCCACACTTTCAAACGGTCCCCTATTCAGATCACAAGCTTATGATCTGTATGAAGGACCTAGATAAGACACGAAGGTTAGGATCTGGTTACTGAACATGTCGTTTCCGGTACGTAAGGCTTACAAGGACCGGGTCAACAATTTAGTTAAGTTGACAATGGGGTGAGTCGTCAACAACAGGTAGTGGGGGCTCTTAAAAGAGAGATAAGAGTAATGTCAATAAATTTTCGCAAAGGAATAGTGTTAGCGAAAATTAGAAAGGAGGGGGAGCTGGTAGCTAAATTAGATAAGGCCATTTGTAGCGGCATTGCAACGGACTTGCTCGCGGCGAAAATGGATATTAGACAATTTCTTCAATGTGAAACTCGAAGGTTGCATTGTCAGAGCCAAGGCGCGTGCTCTAAGAATAAAACCACAATTCGGTCTTTGGCGGACCAAAAACAAACGCGAGCTGAACGATTCTAGGAAAATGTGCGAGGCCTTTCCTCGGCTATTCGAGAGGAGCGGGGGGTGACAGAGACGAAGGCGGATTTCAATCCCTACCTCGACGGCCTTCCGTGTCTTTCGCCAGCCGATGCTGAGCACTGTGAAAGGCCGACACCTTCAACCGAGATTCGTGATGTCCTAGTCGGCTCCACGAGGTGCAAGTCACCCGATTTGGATGGTCTACCCTAAGAGCTTTACGTAGATATAGCAGACTTCTTCTCCGATTTCCTCGAAGCACTCTATTACAACTGGAAGCAGAACGGGTGTATACCCAATCCTGTGAGCCGGAGCGTAGTGACGCTGTTAAAGAAAGACGAGAACAAGAGGATTACATTAGACAACATTAGACAACATTAGATAACTTTGCTAATCACAGGGTTTAAGATTTTGCTCAAGGTGTTAGCAAAGAAGTTGGTGCTTGTCGTCGAGGGTTTAGTAGGGAAGGCGCAAACTTGCGCAATCTCGACCAGATCTATAGACGGCAACCTTCACCTCATGCGATACAGCATAGTGAGGGTAGGGTGTAAACCTAGCTTTGGTCGGGCTCTGATTAATTTAGACGAACCGAAAGCTTTCGATAGGGTTGACTATCGATATCTGGAGGCTGTCCTTAAGGCTTGGAGGACTTTCGAACCAAGCACTATGGATAACTTTAAGAAATCCCTCGCTTGGCAGAGCTACCGGGGGACACTGCCGGTTAGAAATAAACTCTACAGGCACGGAAGTGCTGTGAGACGGACCTGTCCGAGATGCGCACAGAGAGAGGAAAGCGTTCTGCACGCACTCGTCCAGTGTCCACACATTACTGACTCGTGGAGTTATGTCGCTGTTGTCGCGTGTAGGACGGATTCAGCTATCGGCCGAGTCCATAGTGAAGATCGCTCCACCGCTTTCTTTTGGCCAGGAAGGGCAGCCAGTGTTCCTCTGTCTGGTGGCGGTAGCGAAAGAAGTTAAGTGGTGGACCAGGCTGAAAGGATTGAAGATAGATATTTTTCTCTTCGGCCAATCCCTCATCAACTTTTCAAGTTTCACTTGGAAAGAAGGTGGGTGAATGTGCCGAGGATTGCCCTTGTAAATGGGCCTACTCTTAGCATGCGCTTATTGGCTGGTTAGTTTGAGGAGGAAAGGGGTGCCCTTCCTGGGGCCCTTCGAAGCGTCGGGTGGTTCAGTATTGGTGGGGTACCTGAGTCGCACCGGAGGTTCGCCTCTCTATTGGGAAATTCATTTTGTAATCTTTATTGTTGTTTTTGATAATTTGCTCTTTACTCGATTTTATTGTAAACCCCCACTGCCCCTATATGTCGACCCTTGTGGCCAATAAATGTTATAAAAAGCACCGGAAAACATGCTTCGTGGCATAGTTACGGCACTTTACGTTTTCAGTTCAAATCCCGCCGAGCGTAGCTTTGCCTTTCATCCTTACGGAGTAGATAAAATGAAGTACCAGTCATGCACTGGGTCGATTTAATCGGCTTTCCCTTTCTCTTCAAATTGCTGGCCTTGTGCCTAAATCAAAAATAATAATAATTATTATTATTATTTACACACACAGACACACACACACACACACACACACTGTCACACACACACACACATGAACCACTGAAAAAGTTATAAAATCTTTGACCTCCCAAATGCGCAATGATGACGTCATGGCGTACAATGTAACCCGGCGCACTGAATCCTATTTCCTGCAATAATCTCTATATTTTCCAGACTACTGATGAAAATAAGTTCAGCAGTAACTATTGCCTGTCATCTCCATTCCTTTGCCTTTTCTCAACGGATTCTTTTACAACTTTATCTCTCGCATGTTTACAAATATTTCTCGTTTTTTTTCCACGACTCCCTTTAGTAAGTTTGCAGTCTTAACATTCAGTGTCAAATTATCGTATTTTTAAAGATTGTCAGCGTTGCATTTTTAAAAGTCACATTTTGCTTTCTTTCCACACCCTTAAACACAAGAATATTTCTGTAAATATACCAAAAACTAGGTTTTACAGAGGCAGATTAATACGATTTTTTCTTACTGAATTTTTACATTCTTCAACGAAACCTTTCGTCTGCTTTAATAGTTAACCAGAATAACATGTAACATTGAACACATCTATTTTAAGGAGTGTTTGGGGATATTTTATAACTTGCTGCTTAAAATCTAGTATTACCAAGTCTCTCTGAAGTACACGGAACGTTTCGCTCATCAATTTCATGTAGAACAAAACTTTTATCTAACTTCAAATTATACTCTGGTTAATAATACGTTTTCAGATAAAACTAAACTGTTTTATTATATATATATATGTAAATTTACCTCGTGCCAAGACATGTATCGTTCATCATTTTGTTGTTCATCAACATTTGCATTAAATAATCTATATATCAAGGCAATGCTCTGCCATAGCTGCAGTCTGATGACTGAAACGAGTACAAGAAATGCCCCAACTTGGTCTCAACCAACTAACTCATATCAGTAAAAGAACAAAAGAATAAGAGAATTCTATTCTCCGTTACATTTCAATGATTGTCTTGCTTTTGGCTGTTTTCGGCAGACTTATTAGGATAACTTCAGAGCAAATACTGAGTTCAAATCATGAACTGCGATACGAATCTTACTGTGTCAATTTTCGATATCTCGGAAACACCCTGGGGGAAATAGTCATAGTTTATTGCACCACACCAAACCATTAAAAGAAAAGATACAAATTAATTCGAACCTAGTTCAGTGATTGACTTTAAAACGTATATTATTTCTCGAGTGATGTGATGTTATAGACAAGTAGACAATCTAGCACAATAAATATTGTTTATATAAAAAGGATTGGCAGATTTGGTAGAGAGTTGAATAGAATATTTTGTAGTGTTTAGTTACAGTTGTTTACTTTCTGAGTTTAAATCTCACCGAAGCCAACATTGTGTTCCATCTTTTCGGGATTGATAAAACAAGTACCAGTCAAATACTCGGACTGATTTAAGCAACTTCGTCTTTACCACCAATTTGTTGGCTTTTTGCCTAAATTAGAAATCTATGTGCAACGTGTTCTCTAGTCCACCAGAAAACACTTTACTGATTTCAGTCATTAGACTGCTGCCATGATGGGGAACCGCTATGAAGAGATTTAGTCTATCAAATCAATCCCAGTACTTATGTTTTCGATCTTGCTTTGACAATCCGCTATGTTACGGGATATAAACTCGGACCCAAAGGTAAGCATACAGACACATATATTTTATTTTTGTCTTAATTATTCATGTTTTGACAAACACTGATGGGTTTGTTGACATATACCCTATCCTTTAAATAACTCCATAGAAAGACATCTGGGGACTTACATCAGGGCCGTATGGGGACCACTCAAAATCAGTCTTCAAAGTTATTTTTCAGCCATTCTCGCGACTCAATATAGGTGTGAGGGCTTGTTCCGTCTTGCTGGAACCAGAAATTATTCGTTAACGATGGTTACATGAACTGCAGCTCCTTTTGAAAAGTCTTCCATAACCTCTGCATAGCGTTCCTTGGTGATTGTAGCTGTGAGACCATTTTCTTCGAAAAAGAATGGGCCAATCAACCCTCTCTCAGGAATAGCAACCCAGATGGTACTTTAGCTATCTATGTAGAGAGATTTCACAGCGACTTCAGTAGGTTACTCAGACCCTCGGAACACATTGTTCTTAGAGTTGATCTTCCCCTCTAAGTGAAAGTTTACTTCATCAAAAATCCACAAAATTCAGAAAATTTGGGTTGGTTTCCATATTCTCCAGCATTTTCTGTCATAGCCTTTCTCTTGTTTTTATCAGTTACAGTAAGCTTAAGCTTTTATTTAGCTTGTATTCTGTAGGGATACTTCCTAGGATCCTATTTGACAACCTCTCTGCAGGTTCCTGTGGAGAGACCCAATGATTGATTTCTGCACAGTGATCGATTTGGGCTCTGTTCAACAGACTCTTGGATTATGCCAATAACTTCCTCTTTACGCTTCCTGGGTCACTCAGAGTGGGTAGGATGGTCCTCGGATATGAGTTTAGTTTTTTGGCTTTGAAAGGAGATTTGTCCGTTCCAAAAATACATGAAATTGTTCCTGGATCTGCTTGTATGAACCACATTTATAGTAGTGTTTCACACAGAAAACCTGGTGCTGGAGCTCGCAATAAAATCTTGTTTTTTTCAAATGTTGTATCTGCTATATCCTGAAATTGAAGGTTAATCTATTAGAAAATAAATATACAGTTACACAAAACGTGCACCGGGCATTTTTTTTTATTCACCCTAAATATTTCTGTCTCCCTACATATATAAAACGGAATTTTGCAGTTTCCATCCACCAAATTCCACTCACAACTGAGGCTATACTAGAAGACACTTGTCCAAGGTGCTGCCCAGATGAATTGAAC
>OZ024741.1:203069954-203072454 GCA_964016885.1 Eledone cirrhosa
ACACACACACATATATATATATATATATATATATACACACACACACACATGCATACATGTATATACATATTTACACATTTTTGGATGGCCGTTGACTTTTATTAGTTCTTCCACCCTTTGTCAGGTTTTGTTTTTATATACATACATACATTATATATATATATATATATATATACATACGTGTTTCTCTTTAAATAAGCTCAATGGACCTTAGTTCACAGCATCGTTAATTCAAAGTTAAAAGATATATTTAGAGAAAGAGTCATACATCATTTCATAAGCACATAGCATTTTGTACACATACATATAATACTAAAAATATTCAGTAAAAAATATATACGTATAATTCAAAGGCCAGCCTTGTCACGTCCGTTGCCACGCCAGATCTCCATGGAAACTATGTTAAGGATATGCGCGTTTGTGAAATGGCTAGCAACTTGCAAGTTCGAACAGCAGGAACACTCATCGTCGGAACCGACGGAGATTCAACAAGAATACCACTCACCAATTTAAGAAAGAAGTCTAAAGGCACTGCCACTTTTCTGCTATTAAATATAAAAAAAAATTGCATAGTTTCAAACATTAAACCTTTTGATTCTAAACCGCCTGAATCTGTCCCTGATTTTATGATACAAAACTGTTTGTTTTAAACAATTTATATTTATCTGAAATACTTCTGTCATAATTTTATGTAAGCACCTTTGTTAAAAATCAGATAAATTATGAGAAAGTTTGTAATATTACTAAATCCCTTCAAATTCTTGATTATTTTCAAAATTAATTCAAAATCACTAGTGTGTTTAATTAGAAATTCAGTAATCATAGGATTTATAGACTATTCAGTGCTAATTATATGGGATAAATATCACCACAGTAAATACTCAGCAACGATTATTAAATTAATCGTAAATATTATCGAATAATGAAATAAAATGATTTGTAGCAATGTTATTGAGATAAAATCTAAATCAACGTAGATTATAAGTATTTTGTAATTTCTCAAAAACATATCTTACAGATTTACTTAAAAGTTGGCGCCATGGTAGCAGGTCGGGCGAAGCATGACACCATATTTTGGATAGAACGGCGTAAACTAACACCAATGTTTATGCTTTATTACATTTAATGAAAGTAAGTTATGGTAGTAATAAGAGTTTTCAGAAAACAAACAAAAATAAATTTTCATAATTTGTTAATCATCTGTATTGATTGCTGAAGTGGAATATTCGCGTGTGTAAAACATAATTCTTGGTACAATCTCTAACATTGAAGATATTAACAGCCTAAGATATTTAAATACACATTACACTAGCAAGGGTAAAGCCGTGTAGCTTATCAGTTAAGGTGTTGGGTTCACGATCGTAAGATGGTGAATTCGATTCCCGGACTGATATTTCACGTTGCTTCACTCCATTCAGCTGGCCAAAAGTGAATTGTACTTGGAATTGAAGGTTCACCCTTGCCACGCTGAACCTCCCACAGAATTACGTTAAGAGTAGACGTATCTGTCGAATGATCAGCTACTTGCAGGTTAATTTCGTGTCAACAGACGAAGACTTAATATATATTAGCAAGAACAGTTATTCAAACAATACAATTAACACTGGCTCTAGTCTTCCATTTGGTCTATTCGCAACGAAAGCAGAGGAATATCCCATAGCGTCTATAGTCGTATATACATACATATGAGAGATAGTGGAAACGCATGGGTTCGTGATTAGAGTTTTCGGCTCACTGTCGCTTTGTACATGTGTCTGTGTACTTTATATATATATATATATATATATATATATATATATATATATATATATATATATATATATATATATATATATATATATATATATATATATAATTCTGAAGAACACAGAAATAGTATCTTTCACCTAATAATTCTTGCGATACAGATTTAAGTCTACTAAAGGCTCTTGCCCGATATAGGTTTGTTCTTTTTATTGATTTATTACTTTAAATCGAGTCAGGCAAAACATATTGTTTTAAGTTAGTATTTTTTTCAACCTAGTTAACTTGGTCCTTTGCAACTGGAACACATGTATACTTATATCTGTGTTTATCTCTCTAATATATTCAATTATATTGCACGGCTCCGAAAACATTTCTTTCTTGGAACTATTTAATTGTAAAAGACTATTTTGAGTTTCTAACACTGTCTATGATATATATATATATATATATATATATATATATATATATATATATATATATATATATATATATATATATATATATATATATGCAGGGGCTTCAGCTGTTTGCATCTATCAATTTTCATTGATAAGGTCAAAGGTTTTAGTATATGACACTATCCTCGCTTAAATATCTGATGACAACACATCAAATAATTGTTACACAACGACTTTGATGTCTTTGAAATGTGCATAATAGGATGATGTAATAAACTGAAGATGTACACGTGATACTGTTTCTCTTCTTTTTTATAATATATATATATATATATACATATATATATACATATATA
>OZ024741.1:203079954-203082454 GCA_964016885.1 Eledone cirrhosa
ATTTTTTAGATCGTACAGGCAGACTTTATGTTGTTGAATTAAGATTTTTCACTCTAGTGATCTTATTAGTCAATTGCAACTAAAACATGTAAATGTTCATCAAATATTAATTTATACTGCTCAGAAGCGATTCCTAGAGCTGAAATGATTGTAAATGACCCCCATTGAGTCTAAACTCTAAGCTATATATATATATATATATATATATATATATATATATATATATATATATATATATATATATATACATGTGTGTGTATATATATGCAAGTGTGTATATGTGTGTGTGCATATGTGTGTATATATATATATGTAAAAGACATACAGAAGTAATAAAGCAAAAGACACAGTATAATGAAGAAATATATTATTAGCTTTAGGCTTGATATAGTAGGAACAGAGTCTTAACGTTTTGAACGTTAGTCTTTCATCAGAAAAGAGAATGTGAAATTAAAGAAGAAATAGACAGATTGAGGATACGGGCAGGGTAGAAATGAAAAAAACATTTATTTAGAGAAAAATAACAGGTCCATTCATGGTGCCATCTCTTGGAAAACTGTTAATGCTGGCGTTTTGTCTATGATATACTTTTTTGAAAAGGTAGTAATACACACACACATATATATATATGTGTATGTATATATCGATCCACTTTCGTCAAATCGGACCGAGGAAACAATGTTTCCGTCGGTCTTTCCAATTGCTAATGCTATCTATCGGTCGCAACTCCAGGTACAAGGAACAACGCGAAATAAAGTGTCTTGCTCAAGGACATAACGCTCCGCCTGGTCCAGGGATCGAACTCACAACCACAAGATTGTGAATCCAATTCTCTAACCACTCAGCCACACGCCTTCACTATATATATATATATATATATATATATATGTGTGTGTGTGTGTGTGTGTGTGTGTGTGTGTGTGTGTGTGTGTGTGTGTGTGTGTGTGTGTGTGTGTGTGTGTGTGTGTGTGTGTGTGAGGGGTTTACCACAGTTAAAACAATGTACCTATACGTTGGTAGGGCATAGATATCTTTATTATATATAAAGATATGACGTCTACATGAGTGGAACTATTTCATTCGTATGAAACAGTACTAATCCTGTAGAAGTCATTTCAATATATAATAGGCAGGAAGTGCTGTTTATTGGTATAATAGAAAGTCACACCCAGATACTGATACTTTTATCCGTTTCAGTATTCGACTCTCTATCTAGTTTCATAAATACTTTCTTTGTCATCGGTAGTGTCGTAATATATGAAGGCATGTGATTTAGTGGGTAAGGTCATGAGTTTGATTCCTGGACGTGATGGCGTGCTGTGTCTTGGAGCCAGACATAATTTTACCTTGTCACAGTCTACTCAGTTGGAAAAATAAGTTGTGCCTCAATTCAAAGGACAACTCTTGTTACTCATTGTCACGCTGAATCTCCCTTAGAAATAAGTTGAGTGCGCGTATTTGTAGACTGCTCAGTCACTTTCTCGTTGATTTCATGAGTAGCCTGTTTCATTGATCGAACAATTAAAACACTCGTTGTCGAAACCGACAGAGGTTCAACACACGTACATGCACACACACACGCGCGCACACACACACACACACACACACACACACACACACACACACACACACACACACACACACACACACACACACACACACACACACATACGCACCCCACAAACATTATAAACATGAAATATATTATATCAACAAACATTGTGTAAAAACAAGCGAATATTGATGAGCAACCAAAATTGAATGCTGTTCAATGGTTTATGTATTCATCTCGATGTATGGTGTTTCAAGCACTAATCGACTAGTTTTACTAGCTGAGTGCCAGTCGCGAGTGGTGATATTTTGAGCCAGGCACCGCTGTGGGGTTGGGAGGCCAAGTGAAAATATGCCTGATGGTGCTGGTCAAACCGGTGCACCAGTCCGTTAAAGTATCGAAGTAGCAGAGTCGTTTGATAGTCGGATAGATTAATTTGTATAGTTACCATAATTGTTTCTACTTTTGGCACAAGGCCAGCAATTACCCAGTGTATTACTGGTACTTTATTTTATCAACCCCGTAAGGACGAAAGGCAAAGTTAACCTCGGCGAGATTTGAACTCAGAATGGCAAGGGCCGTAACTCAATGCGTCAAAGCATGGCGTCCGACCCTCTACCGATACTGCCAATCCACCACCCTAATGGCCACGAAGTAGCAGAGTCGTTAGAGTGTCGGATAGAATGCTTTGCAATATTAGTTCCGGCAATATTTGTTCCGCCGAGGTCAACTTTGCATTTTATCCTTTCGAGGTTGATAAATAAGAAATTAGTTTAGTTGGTTTAAGTTTGTTGTATTCGTTTAATTTTATAGATATGTTGGTATATTATATTGTATAATATCTCTGATACTATGTGGACGAAGATCCTTGTTGGAAAGTCTCTGATACGAAGGGCGTCTCTCATGAAGAGATTAGTTAATATAACTAAGGCTTTAGTTGAGGTGGAT
>OZ024741.1:203092454-203117454 GCA_964016885.1 Eledone cirrhosa
TAGTCTGTGGCACTCCATCCTTGTTGGCAGTGACCGCTATTCGCACTAGCCACTTCACACATCAATCATTTTTTTCTTGTTCACTAAATTCCGCGACCATCTCAGATAATTATCATAAACAGCAGGGTTAGTGACGACCGGAAGTGTTTCCGGGTCTACTTGTCTCCTAGCTTGGATACTCCTTCCTGTCATACTGGGGTGCTGCCAACTGCGACAATGACAGCAACAGACATCTGTAGGAGACAAAATCTTGTTGAACCCCTACAGAGTCCTTCACAACATTGACTCCTACTTCGCTGCTTTCAATACAGGGAACATGGTAAGAACTGCCCTCCTCCTAGCTACGGTACCTCATAAGGAATAATATCATCCACAGTAACTAACTCTGAAAAATACATTTTTATGTCAAACGATTAGAAAACTTTATTGTTGTTTTGTTTTTATTTTCTTTAGTTATTTGTTTGTTTTGCGTACGCCTTTCTCTGTTCACTTGTTAAGTAGCGACGGAAACTGAAAATCTAAAAGAAATATTTGAAATGAGTAGCTTCATAGGGGATACTTTACATTTCAGCTCAAAATCTTTTGGCTATATACTTTTAACTCTTTCGTTGCCATATTTCCAATGAATTGCCTATAAATTTCAAATCATTCTGAAAATATTTAATGCTTAGAGGGAATCAATAATATAAATAACTCTCTCACTATTTATATGGTGTTTGGAGAATAACATAATAATGGTTCTTATATAAAATCTTGATGGAAGGTTTTAGATACACAAACATTTTAACCCTTTCGTTACCATTAAAGGTAATGCCTATAATTTTCCAATAATTTTCCAATTTAGTAATGTAATTAACTTTATCATAAAAATTCTTACATAGGCTTTTAGATGAATATAAAAAACTATACACAATTAGCATCCAAGACCTAAGAGGGACTTCGTGCAGTTTAGTAAGAAAAGGGTTAAAGGAAGGAAATAGAATGTTCGAACGTTGTTACATTTCATAAGTCACCAGAGTAGGTGAAGCAAAAATAGATGTTTCTGGTGTGAATTGAAACTGGCTGACAGACAAAACGAGCCGTCCGCCATTCATCTACCAAAATATATATATGGGTATGGTGGTTTAGAGGTAAGTATTTCTAGAGCCATCTAAACTAAAATAAGATGAGATACCTTATTGAAAGAAACATTTAGCGGCATTACAGCTTTTTCCATAGCCTACGTTCCATAGCCTACGTTCTGAGTTCAAATCCCACCAAGGTTAGCTTTACTTTTCATCCTTACGGGATCGATAAAATAAAGTACCAATAACGCACTGAGGTCGATTTAATCGACTTTAACCTCCCCTAAACATTGTTGACCTTGTCCCTAAATCAGAAACCATTATTAGTTAGGTAACTAATCCAGTGCTCGTTTAGTTTAGTGACCAGAAGTTTATTTATCATACTTAATTGTCAAACTCTTTCGTCACACATTCTGTGAAATTTTCAATAACTATTCTTGTTCCCCTGTCTCTCATACTTGTTTTGATTTTGTTCTAATTACACCATAGATTAGTGACCTAACTAATAACTAATGATAAAACTGAAGTGAAACTTCAACTGGTGCGTCTTGGCAACATGACCTTCACAAAGTATAACTTCATATATACATTTGTGGTTTTATATATATATATATATATATATATATATATATATATATATATATATATATATTGAATCACAAATGTATATATATATATATATATATATATATATATATATATATATGTGTGTGTGTGTGTGTGTGTATGTGTATAATCACAAATATACAGAGAGAGGGGTAAGAAGAGGAAGTGGGATGCACAAAAAGAAAAATTGAGTAAAGGAACGGTAATAAGAATAAATTTGCGTTAAATTTTGCGTTTGTTTACGATGAATGGCTTTTTAAAAATCGTTTTGGTCTTCCATACAAAAGGTACAGTGTGTTGGAGCCTATAACCACCTGCCGATCACCACTGCTAGATGCTATATAGAATAATGATGAGGCGATAGCAATGATGGCTGACAAAGATGATATTTATAAAAAAGAAACGAAAAATTAGGAGGCATACTGCGTTAATGTATTTAGCAGGTAACTAACCCGCGCAACTAGAACCCTGCAGGATCACTTAGCTCTACTCAAAATGCTTACATGAAATTCCTGGAGGTCAGATGGAAAATGGATTGAGAAATGCGTCTTCGAGAATCTAGTTCAAAGTAAGAGTAATTGTTGTACTGGGATTTTGTGTAATAAAGGAAGTTTTAAAGATTAACAATTCTATTAGTAGTAACAATGTTCAAAACTTTGTGGGTATATATTATATATTTTCTCAGATTTAAAGAAAACAAGTTAGTTTTTTTTTACAAAGAAAATATGTATAGTATAGTATATATATATATATATATATATATATATATATATATATATATATATATATATATATATATATAAGGTGAGTAATATTGTAGAATAATAAAACTATGCATATATCAGATAAGTACCACTCAACAGTTGGTAGAACTGGAGTATATATAATAAAGATGAAATAAAGATGGTTATAAGAGTTCTAAAATATATGGAACTCTTATAACCATCTTTATTTCATATATATATATATATATATATATATATATATATATATAATGTATGTATACACGCACGCGGGCACACATATACATATTAGAACATTATATATATTTCTTATATAGTCACATATCTTCAAATACATATACGCGTACATATATATACCACCATAAGTTGACATTATCTCACAACTATTCTTAGTAAATAGAATATAGTTATCAACATATCCCCGACATTTTTTTTATGAAAACACCACCTGTTCAAATATGAAAGCTGGTATATTTAATGAATTGTTAATATTTACAGAAGAGAAGGAGCGCGGTAGCGGAGGCTAATATGGAACATTGCTGGACTAAATGTTTTACAATATCTATTTACTTTCTGAGTCCAAACATTTTAGCTTTGATCTCCTAGGGGTTGATAAAACAAGCGCCAATAATAAACTGAATCAATTTAACCGTTTTGATACAAACACGCCCCTGGTTCTATGATACAAAACGGTTTGTCTCAAAGTCTTAAAGTGTTTATGTTTATTTTAAAACCTTCCATCATAATTTTATGAAAGAACCTTTGTTAAGACATGTTCCAACAGCAGGGTCATAATGAGAAAGTTATCACTAAGTTCTTGTGTATTTCCAGAATATTTTGAAAACCGTGTATTTCATTGGAAATATGGTAACAAAAGAGTTAAGGAAGCATAAATAAAATTAAAACAGTGGAACTGGATACTGAATAATCGTTACAAATATGAATCATATGGGAAGAGAATTCTAATATATAATGCGTGTTGTTAGACCAGTGGTTCTTAAACAAGGACACTTGGCCAAGAGAGGAATTACGGAGGAACCCAACTGGGAAAGAATAGTGCACACTGTGTATATGTACATACATACATAGGACCTTTAATCTCTGATGGAGTTGTATTGGCGCGTACGTTTTGTGCACTGTAAATATGGTGGATCCCATCCCTCTCAAGGTCGAAACACAACCGATTTCTTCCATAGGACGAAATACAAAGAGAGAGAGAGAAAGGGAGATAGAGGATCAAACCCAACACTATAATTATCGACTTTGAAAGGGTGAAAGGCAAAGTTGACATCGGCCGGATTTGAATGCAGAGCGCAGTGAGCAGGAAAAAAGTACCGAAGCATGTATAAATATTTTCGTTCATTGTCTTGTCCTCTGTTGATTTTCCTATGTATATCATTATTAAAATGTGACGAACGTGTTCTCACTTCTCCCTCCACACTCCATTAATTTCAAAGCTCACATTTTTAACACGATATCTTGCTTTCTTCTTCTTCTTCTTCTTCTGGTTTTTCATAATCGGTTTGTACCACGGAGTGTCGTGGATTCTGTCGATTTGGTTTAAAAAATGATCATTCGACTTTTTCCTTTCCTGGGTATTTATGTAACTAATAGCATTTTCTCTCTATTGTATGGTGTTTTATAGTAATTTCGGATATTCTTTGATGAGGATTGTTGTTGTTCCTGTTTGTGATTGTGTTGTGGTTTCTGTTCCTTTGGGTATGTTAGGATCTACGGTTTCAGAATATATCCTGTCTTGAGGTAGGGAGCACTTCGGTTCTTTTAGTGGGCTTATTGTGTTGTCATAAAGTTCTGGAATTGTCTCTGTAACTTTGGTGAATGTAGGTTTGACATTTTGGTACTGGTTTTGATAGTTGTGAGTGTGATTTGGACATTTTAACTTTTTTCAGTAATTGGTTATCAATATGGAATTTCTTTTAAAATGGCTGAACCAAACAAGATGCTTTTCCCATCGCTGAAGAGATGTAATTTTTTTTTATTTTCATAACTTTCTCTCCAAAGTTTGGTGATGTTTTCATGGCGTTGGTCGAAGGATTTGAACTTTTCTTCGTTGGAGTTGGCTCTTAGCCGTAATAACTCTACCTCCATTTTGAATTTTTCTAAAGCCATCTTTTTTGTTGTTTATTTTCTGGTTTTCAGGTTCATTCTGGATAGGCTTTATTTGAAGATTTTTTTTTGGGGGGGGGGGGGGGTGATTGGGATGGAAGTGAGCCACCTTTCATATGTGTCTGCTTTGTCGTTATTCTTTAGAAAATTCCAAAAGGTGAATTTGCGGGTTGTAGTATTTTGAGTCAATATATGAGTGTTTTTCACTGAGTGGGTTTGTCATTGTAGATTTATTTCCGCTGGTTTTAAGCTTTGTTCTGGCTTTCGAAGCATTGCCGTCTCAATGGTTTTGCATTATTGATTTTGCATAATTGAAATTGGGTTATGACCGTTTGTTGAGGATTCTCTCCTTCTTCATGGAGTTCATTTGTATAATTGTGTATTTCATCAATTTTGATGGTCTCAATTGAGAGCGTGGCGGAGATGTTTTTTTCATTCCTTAAGAATATCTTGGTTTAATGTGTCGTCTTGTTGGTTAGAATTTGGTGCTATTTTCGGTCCCCGTGTGGTAGGTATGTTTTTTAAAGTAAGGATTTTGATATGTCCTACACGTGCAAAAATATAGGAATACGCAGTTGAAATGCAATTGGAGTCTTTAAGAGATTTATCTACAATAATTTATAACTTTACCGGTTTCTAAGATTCATGATTTTCAAAAGTTAAGAGAGATGGAGAGATGTGTTCTAACTCGCATCTAACTGATGTTGGGAATTTCATTCAGTTTTATGCAAAAAGTGATATTTAGTGGTACGCTCGCGCCAATAAAACGGGAGTGTCGTCCACACAGTCACGTACACTTCTTGTTAATTTTGCTGATGGGGTCATTATTATTATAGTTGTCATTATGATAGTGATGTTAATGGTAACAATAATGATTATTATGATTGCTATTTTGGTTGTTATTGTTATTGTTATTTGGACGTAGCAGGGAAAAAAAACTAGCAACCCACAAACATATTAAAATATTCCTGTACTTTTGAATTTTGGGGATTACCACAAAAGCATTACCAACTTTCCTTGACAGCATGAATTGCTACTGTCCATATTCACTAAGACATGAGACTCCCGTTTTATGGTGTGAAAGTACCACCAAATTCGGTGCCTAATACCGTGATGATCCTCAGCTTATCAAATTATACTTTAAACTCGAGTCACTTTTCTGCAAAAACCTGAAAGGTCCATGACTCTCCACATTTTTGGCGCAAAATGAACCCCAAATTCGATGCCTAATCATGTGATCTTCCTCAACCTATCAAATTGTACTTCAAACATATAGCAATCTGAGCCACATGTTTTGTATAAAACTGAAACTGAATGAAATTCCCAATATCAGTTAGATGAGAGTTACAAGTCGGCATAGCCACACATCTCTCTATCGCTCTTAACTTTTGAAAATCATGAATCTTGTGAAACTTCTAGAGATGAATTATTGTGCATGGCTTCAGCCGGATGGTTGGAACAGATAAAAAGAGTAAAAGAGTAAACCTTCTTAAAAACTCCAATTGCATTTTCAGCTTCCTTTTCCCATATTTTACCCATGTTGGACATATTTTCGAAACACACTCTGCGATGTGGTCACCGACAGAATCGCATTGTGTGTAATTGGTAAAAAAACAACTCTGTAATATTTATATATGTGTTGTTGTTTTCTATCCGGCAAATGACGTGATCTGAGACCGAGTGCCGTAGCTAAAACAATTATTGAGTTCACTTGTCAATTTAGTTGTCTAAAATATTCAGTGGTATTCTGTCAGTGACCAGATCGCAGAGTGTGTGTGTGTACAGTATATAAATAGAATTGAATTAGGATTTAGCTTCATGCATAGCTGTATACTTAGAATTTCGTATTTCTAAAGAAATATGGTATGTTTATTGGTAAACATTTAGAAAGCCGTAGCTATGAAAAACACCGGGGCTATCACCCTTTGGAGGTGTTCAGCAGAAGCAAGGGTGACAATTGTCGATGCATTTCGAACTTAACTGGATCTCATCAGGACGATCCCTCCCACTCTTGCAACTGCTGGACTTGAACATAGGCGAGAATATGTGGTTTTCTCGTCTGTATAAATGAGGTGATTAATCTCATTTACATATGAAGCTGTATAAGTTGGCTCATCTTATAATAAAATAGAATAGAATTAGGATTTAGCTTCATGTCTAGCTGTATACAGATATGTAAAGACATTTCTATTTATTTCTATTATAAGCGGAGCCAACTTAAGCAACTTATACGATCGCGAATACAAGCGGCCGAAAAGGGATTCCTCCGAAGGGTCGATAACGTGCATAGCTCGGAGACCAGAGAGTCACTCCAGATAGAGCCGCTACTTCTCCGAATTGAGAGAACACAACTCCGGTACTATGGGTATGTGGTTAGAATGTCTCAGGAAAGAATGGCTGGACAAATTTTACAGGCGAAACCTACAGGGAGGACACCAAGGGGTAGACGCCGAGCAAGATGGTTGGATAACATCCTTGAGCTTGGCTGGTCTCGCTTGGGGATCCAATTGGAGACTGTTGCTTCTGTCAGGACTCTCTGGAGCAAGTGTTTGAGGACTCTTCTCCCACGACCCTCTCAGGAATAAGTTGGCAAAGAAGAAGATATATATGTATATATATGTATATATATGTGTGTGCGTGTATGTGTGTGTATGTGTGATTGTGTGTTTGTGTGTGTGTGTGTGTGGAGACATTGTTCGATATAACGATGGACTCCTTTTATATCTCTGTTTTTGAGAAGTCAGTGCAAACATTTACTCCAGTTATTGTGGCTGATGAATATATCAGCATAAATACCTGCTTGAGAAATTACTGAATTAAAACAACCATTGATATGATGATTGAGCAATATGAGTGAAAATTCTAAATTTATATTTTTACTGCATGATGAAGTTGGCTTAAAATTGAAGTAGCCCAATTTGCCTTCCAAAAAATATTAAGAATGGATAAAGGGACAAATTCTAAAATGAGAGTATACTTGCAGTTGGATCTCCAATCGGCCATTGTTATTAAAACTAAATTTTATGGCGGTGGATCGGACTAAATGATTCAACTCCCATTGCTGTCAACTTTGCTTTTCTTCCTTTCCGAGTTAAGTACTGGGTTGATATAATCTACTTTCTCTCTCACCATCATCAACATTGCTGGTATTGTGTCTAAATTAGAAACCGTTATTAAAACTAATAGTTGCGTAAACATCCGGTAGGTTACGAAGCGTTTGGGAAAATTTGAAATGTAGTGATCCAAAGACATAACTCTAATCTTAGTTGATCCCTTTACTTTACCAGATTTTTTCAAATATCAGCTATACTTAACTGCGTTAGGGCAACTACATTTCAAATTTCTAATAGTAACATATTGATAATGTAAGAATAGTTTGTGAGATGTCTTTACGAAGCGGAAATTTCAACTGTGATGACGATATTTGACAGTTTCTTTTTAGTTTGTTTTTGTAAAGTGTTTTAACATGTTTAGTCCAGCGGACTACTTTTCATCGCATTAACATTTTATTGATCACATCTATTGGCATTATCTGTCGACAGCCTTCTCGTCGCGTTATTAGGAAAGGTTTTCCTGATCTTTGTTACACGTGTCAGTTTGAATGCTTGTTATCCTGATACTAACTAGTAATATCACTACTTCCTTGTCACTTATCGGCCTGTTAGTTTCATAGATCTCATCAACCATTTATCGGACTCAAATGTTAACTATCAGCCACATAGTCAGTCAGGCAATCTCTTCCATCTGCCATTCTCTCATCTTGCTCATTTAACTCACTTAGTTTCTTTTTTGTGTGTGGGTGGGGTGGGGTGGGGGTGGGGTGGTTAATCGGTTTTACTAGTCTTAACAAAGGCAACAAATTGGCAGAGTAGTTAGAACGTCGGATAGAATGCTTTGCGGTTTTGAAACTGACTCTCTGTGTTCTTAGTTCAACTACCGCCAAGGTCGACTTTTTTCATTCTTTCGATGACGATAGAAAATACTATTATAGTACTGGGACGATTATTCCACCACCCCTCTCTCTCTCTCTCTCTCTCTCTCTCTATATATATATATATATATATATATATATATATATATATATATATACATATATATATATATATATATAGTGGTAGAACACTGGAAGGTAATATCCGTAGTGGTAGACCACTCAGTCCATGGAACGAGTTAGGTAGAAGTGGTTACACAACAGTTAGTTCACCATACCGAGAACAATTGTTTCACCTTAGCGGATCCTCATCTCGTAATGGAAAGCCATCACTAAGTCCAAGCCATACGCAAGGGGAAATCCGTCGTGTGGACTATGTATTGATGAATGAATAAATAGTCTAAAGAGATTATGCAATAGCGATTGCCTAAACACGAGAAATGAATTCTTCACGCGTTGTCCACACGTCTCGAAAGACCTCTTACGTAACTACAAAGATCCGGATTGAATTACAACAACATCCTAATTTTCTTATCAACTAGAAATTTTTCGGACTTTCGCAGTTACACCTCTCGCACGCATTTTAGTATTGCCTGTGTGAAGTCATCGTTTCTGCGCATGCGCGTAAGTACGGTTGTCCTTCCTGTTCCGTATAACCATGTCCATTACGAGCTGAGGATCCGCTAAGGTGAAACAATTGTTCTCGGTATGGTGAACTAACTGTTGTGTAACCACTTCTCGCTCTTTCTCTCTCTCTCTTTCTCTCTCTCTCTCTCTCTCTCTCTCTCTCTCTCTCTCTCTCTCTCTCTCTATATATATATATATATATATATATATATATATTATATATATATATCAGTTTGACAATCGCCACCGACGAATGCGAGAAAGTTCTCCAGGAAAGTTAACCAGGAATCTTTTAAAATCTTCCCACCAAAGTTAACAAAGAACTTATTAGATCTACCAAATCATAATATTATAAAATTAAATCAAATTGTTTAGAACTACGAATAAAGTATTTCTTTTCCTTATTTTAAATATATATATATATATATATATATATATATATATATATATATATATATATATATAGTAATAATAAATTTGAAGACTAAAATCCAAAGAGGGCTCGATAAGGATAAATATATATCAGATATATAAGAACAGTAGAGCAAATATTTGCTCTACGGTTCTTATATATCTGATATATATTTATCCTTATCGAGCCCTTTTTGGATTTTAGTCTTCAAATTTATTATTACTGTTTGGCTCCCTCGGTTGAGCACTCTATTGACTTATATTCATCATGCAGAAACAAAATCTGAATATTTCTACAAAGAACATACCCGTACCAAGCAGGAAAACATACCTAAAACTCCTGATACAGAAAACAGACGTGTTCATTAAAAGGTTGCGATGGCGTGCCTTTTATTTCGATAATCAGGGCAAAGCAGACAACAAACATGATAAATTTGGGTTTAAAACCTATAATAACCCTCCGAGTAACCCAGCATTGCTACCCTTCAAAAATGATGTCTTGGAACTCATATGGAGTATCAAATTTCGGAATAGGAGCAATTCCTTCCTGCAGTACCTGAAGAATAGAATTCGTTCTCTTAAGGATTCTAATGCCGTGCACGTCCACTCCGACAAAACTGGCAATCTATATCAAGTGGAGCGCAGTACTTACCATCAATTGCTACATAACGCTGTAACTAAGGATTACCGTAAAACTAATCGGAGAGTCATTAATGAAATCAACGATGCTAGGTTTAAAATCACCTCTGATCTCAACATCCTGGACCGAACTGAACCTCTGGACCCTATTTCTCCTCACTTTACCCCGAAGGATCACAAATCCAATTTCCCGAACAACCCCTCTATTCGGCTTATTAACCCTACAAAGTCCGATTTAGGTAGACTTAGTAAAAGGATTTTAGATAGAATTATACCTGAAAGTAGAAGTTTGGCCCCTTTTGCACTGTGGAACAATTCTTTTGCGGTGATTGATTGGTTCAACAGCATATGCAACAAGGAACATTGCCGTTTTATCCAATTTGACATCAACAATTACTACTCTTACATCACTTTACCACTTCTTCTTAGAGCTATCAATTTCGCTAAAACACTCACAGTGGTTAAGGATTTCGAAGTTGATGTCATCCTCAATGCCCGTAAGTCGGTGATTAATTTCGACGACTTTATTTGGATTAAAAAATCAAATAGTACCCCATTCGACGTGAGTATGGGCGCCAGCGATTCTGCGGAGGTTACTGATCTTATCGGCCTTTTCCTTATTTTCTCTATCAAGGAAGAATTCCCCAACGTGGGCGATGGTTTGTACCGTGATGAGGGTCTTTTCATGACAAAGTGTGGCCCACGTGCTTGCGACAGGTTCAGAAAGGAACTCACAGCCTTCTTTAAAGGCTTCACCCTCTCCATAGAGGTTAAGGCCAACCTCTTGGTCGTTAATTACCTCGACGTTACCCTCAATTTGTCGAATGGCTTGCACTACCCGTATAGAAAGCCGAATTATACGCTTAATTACATAAGTAAGCATTCTAACCATCCTGCCAGCATAACCAAGAACCTGGTAAGAAACGTTTCTTTGAGGCTTTCCCGTCTATCTACAAACGAGCATATTTTCAACGACCATTCCACATATTACTATGAAGCTCTTGCTCGGAGTGGATTTGTCGATAAGGTAGCGTATACAGAGTACGAGAATAGACCTAAAAAATAGATTCCGACGCATTATATGGTATAACCCACCATATAATATGGAGGTGGCCACACCATTAGCTAAGATCTTTCTCTCCCTTATTATGAAGCATTTCCTCCCAGCACATAAATATAGTAACATTTTTAATAGAAATACCATTAAAATTTCTTACCCTACGACTCCTAACCTTGCACATAACATCACAGCTTCAAATTTAGCTAAATTACCTAGCCGTAGGAACACGTGCAACCCTGTAACTAGTACTAACTGTAATTGTAGGAATCGGGTTGACTGCCCCCTATCCGGGAAATGCCTCTCTAGTAACATTGTCTACAA
Organism: Eledone cirrhosa; assembly: GCA_964016885.1. Classification (NCBI taxonomy): domain Eukaryota; kingdom Metazoa; phylum Mollusca; class Cephalopoda; order Octopoda; family Eledonidae; genus Eledone; species Eledone cirrhosa. The sequence goes on from OZ024741.1 coordinate 203,103,984, forward strand.
ATGTAAGGTTAAAACACCCACCCCGTAGGGCCTACATAGGGTTAACCGCCAATAGATTCAAGCAGCGTCTTTACATGCATACCCATTCTTTTCTTAACACTTTAAGAAGGAATATGACGTCACTTCCAGCTTATATCTGGAGTCTTAAAGACAACTATACCCAATATAAGTTACACTGCGAGATCCTAGCTAAGGCTAGATCGTATAACGGAAATAAAAGACCATGTGACCTCTGCGCCGCTGAAGCCCTGGAAATACACTACGCCAAAGATCACATCTTAAACAAAAAATCTGAGGCAATTTCGGCTTGTAAACATAAATTTCACAAAACTTTCCTGTATTACAGCCCCTCATTATACCCTAACGGATAGTACGAACTATACGCGGATATTTTACGTCTTGACGTGGTAGCTAAGTATATGTTATGTTTATACCATTACTTATTTGTATATGTAAGTATATATTACCTGTATGTTTTGTGAAGGTACGTACACTTTCTCGTACGTATATGTTATGGCGTATATATTATATATACTGGTACATGTGCATTTGGTTATGTGTATACGTGAGTTTTGCGTCTGTGTGAGTATGCGGGTTCGTACGTATTTAGGGTGTATGTATATGTGTACTTTGTGTTTTGGTTGACGTAGGTCCGCGAACATATGTGTATTTACATGTTGGTATGTGTGTGCGCGCATTATATACGTATTTATGTGTGTATATTTATATACGTTTATTAAATTGTATACACGCACACACACATATATATATATTTTTGTGTGTATTTGGTGTATACGTCCGTATGTGTGCGGGTACAGGCGTCGCGTGGGTTCTGTATATGCGTGCGGGTTTTTTTGTTTTTTTTTCGTGTACGTGCTTGTATTTGCATAGCCATGGCGAGTGTTTTGGCGTTTGCTTGGGTATGTACGTATTTGGATGCGTGTATGTATATATTTAATTATTGTTGATTTCAATGACCTCTGTAATCTATTTACATTATTCTTAACTCTGAAGCCGAGAATCATTCGGTTTCCTAAATAGAATATTAGTCTACGACTTCATTTATGCCATAAACGTGGTTTTGTCTTTGCGTGTAATTGTTTTCACCACACCAAATAATGACGTATTATCTTCGTTTTTTCCCGTTATTTGCCAAGGAACGTTTCCACGAACCAAAGTATCGTCTTCCTGTCGTCTTTCGGTTGCAACGTTTTTTGAAATATTTACTTCTGCGTTCACAGATTGACTTTTTTAGTTTCAGAAGATCCCGTTAAGGGTGAAAGCAGCGATTCTTTGTTTAAACTTTAATCTGTTATTTTAATAAATATATATATATATATAGTAATAATAATAAATTTTAAGACTAAAATCCAAAGAGGGCTCGATACGGATAAATATATATCAAATATATAAGAACCGTAGAGCAAATATTTATTAAAATATATATATATTGAGTATATGCTGGTTGTTTACCGACACCTCAGTGTGCAGATTGGAGCACTCGACGAAGTACGCAGGATGGTTTGTTTCCTCCGGAGTAATGTAAAATAATTAAGTCAAATATGTAAAATTTGGCTTTGTTTATTATAAATTATAGACATACTGCTATATATATTTCGGTGGCAGCCATCAGTTCCTCAGAGAAATAACAACACAACCAGGCGCTGGACATATCGATGTATTGACGGAGTAAAACACACTTCAACAAGATGTGTACCTGTCTTTCTCACACCAATTCGGACTGCCTGAAGAGGTCACAGCCAATGATGGCTGCCACCGAAATATATATAGCAGTATATCTATAATTTATAATAAACGAAGCCAAATTTTACATATTTGACTTAATTATTTAAATATATATATATATATATATATATATATGATGTTTGCTTGTGTGAGGAAGTAACCAGCTCTGTTCAGACCTAGAGAGGGATGGGTTCGACCACATTTTAATGTATAAGATACGCCGTGTCAGGACACCGCCCATACGATTCCAACAGGCGTTAAGGATCACTAATTTGTCAACATTTTAGTGTCTGGCTCTATTGTAGACACAATTAGTACCAGTCACTTTCTTTCACTATTAAAAAAAGGAAGAACTTCCATTCATACTAGAAGGTTCTTCGGCATTGCCGGGAAACAATGTATTGAACTGGTAGCTGATATGGATCATTATAATTCTACTGGATAGTAACGGCTGGAACACTTAGAGTCCGGATGATCACAGTTGAAAAAGACTGTGAATGATCACTTGTGCAGCATCATTAAAAGACGTGGTAAATAGTCATGATACTGATGTCGTAGAGTAAAATGTAAGTTTGCCTGATACGCTTTCAATTCACTGCAATGTCTAGCTGTCATTTCGTCTCTTCTAAAATATTTTTCTTGTACCTAGTCAATAACGAATTTAGTCTGAATTAAAAACGATGGTTATAAAACAACCTTTAAGTTATAAACATTTCAAATACATTACATAGCTTTTATTCTCAACTAAAAAGCAATTTTAACTTCATCAACTTCTTTCGTTACCATATCTATAATAATTGTTTCTACTTTTGGCACAAGGCCAGCAATTACCCCAGTACATTACTGGTACTTTATTTTATCAACCCCGTAAAGATGAAAGGCAAAGTTAACCTCGGCGGGATTTGAACTCAGATCGTAAAGGAACGTAACTACGCTGGAAAGCATGTCCGACCCTCTACCGATACTACCAATTCACCGCCCTATATCTATAATAATGATTTCTGATTTAGGTACAAGGCCAACACATTTTGGGGAGGAGAAAGTCGATTAAATCGACCACAGTGCATTACATGTGCTTTTCTATCGATCCCGTAAGGATGGAAGGCAAAGCGAACCTCGGCGGGATTTGAACTCAGGATGTAAAGGGCCGTAACTCTATGCTACAAAGTATATTGTCCGACGCTCCACTGACACTGCCAAGACACCGCCCTTACCATATCTATAATAAAAAATATGAATTTCAGTGCATGTGTCCACGGGTCTTTCATAAAATCAAATATGCCATTGCAAGTTTATATCGTTCTTCTGTCACGAAACACATTTTGACTTTTAATTATAAGCGATACACTACACCACACGCTCCTAGAATAGAGGCTATAAAGTATCAGAGAATCGATAAAACAAACTGTTTTATTTGTAAACTGCAAAACGAACTATGTTGGGGAGCGTTTTTATAAATTGCACGCCAAAAGTTTTTCCCTTTCATACATTTATACACAATTATAGATATATTGCAAAACACACATACTTGAAATGAAAAGAATCGCCCGGAGGGTGATATTTCTGCTTTATTCAAATAAAAGACATTGCTTGCAATTTTCAAATAATTTTGAAAATAATCAAAACTCGGAAATCATTTTGTGAGATATCTTTCTCATTATATTAAGTTGGTGTTCGGCACAATGGTTCTTACATAAAAACATGATGGAAGGTTTTTTGATAAATATAAACAATTTAATACAAAGCTTTGTATTGTAGAACATTGATTTCAGGTGGTCTGACATCCAGTTACTGTTAAACAATGAATACATATTCTTATTAAATCGTTTAAAAGGGCAGTGGATTGGCAATATCAGTAGGGCGTCGGACAACATGCTTTGCAGTATAGAGTTTATGGTCTTTAACGTTCTGTGTTAAAATCCCGCCGAAGTTAGCTTTGCCTTTCATCCTTACGGGGTCGATAACGATAAAATAAAGTATCAGTAATGCACTTGGGCCGATCTAATCGATTTTCCTCTCCCCAAAATTGTTGGCCTTATGCTTAAATCAGAAACCATTATTAAATAGTTAAAAAAGGTTTTTTTTCAACTATATTTAATATGAACGAAGTGAACGAGGTTTCATCTTAGAATTTGCAGAAGATGGTTTATTTATGCCCAAGTTAAATCAGTATGTGAGAATTGGTGAGAAACGGAGCTCTCATGAGTTGAATTATGCCAAAAATTATTTTTTAGCCAGAAAATAATAATTCATTATATACATATATTTCACTAGTAAATCTGATATTTCGCAAGACTTCGAGAGTGAAGGTGTGATAAACAGATTAAATATCTTGTCATGCTGAAGCCAGTATTTAACGATAATGACAGAGCAACCCTACAGACAAGACATCTGAATAAATCATAGCCACTGATTCGGAAGCGGTTAAGTAGAGCGGAAGGCCAACCAATGACGGTTTTTACTTTGGACTTTGCCGACTCAGTCGTTGAATGTTGCGTATCCTCCCGGCTTTTTACTGTAATAAACGCATTCAACTGACTATTACAAGAGAATGTTCTAACAATCAACCTACAAACCTATATTCATATATATACATACACACATACATATATAAATCTATACATACATATTGCATTATATATGTGTGAGTGAATACACACACACACACACACACACACACACACACACACACACACACACACACACACACACACACACACACACACACACACACATATATATATATATATATATATATATATATATATATTTACAAAGATCTTACGTTCTACACAGTTGTAACAAATGATCGCAAATGTAAACATACATTTATACAAAAACATGAACAATTATATAACCTCTATAGATTTACGTAAACACACACACAAAACACACACTGTATATAGAGTGGTCACTGCAGATACAGAAACCAAGAAAATTACGGCTGCAGCCTGATGACGTCAGTTGCCTCAGTACTCGTAAATACTAGAGGTTTGGTTAATGTTATGCATGGGAGTCTGTGTTTTTATGTAGTTCTAAAGGGTGTGGTTATTTTTTTTTTGCGTTTTCTGGTGTGGTATAATATGTAATATGTTAGATTGGATTTAGGTGTAGGCATGCTATTTCTTTATTGGGCAGCGTTGGTTTGGAGTCACTTTGTTTGCGTTTATGATAGGGTGTTTAATAGTTATAACATAATAGATAAATTCATCCATAAGTTAAATAATTACATTCATATACACAATACACATTTTCCCATTAGAAAATGAAATATCTAATTATTCAGTAACAAAAGCAGCAACAATAAGGATATATTTTGATTACTCGAAAATTCTTTTATTGAAATAAACTAAAAATTCAACTTTTTTGTGTGGATTAATTTACCTCATCTAAGCTCCGTGAATTGTATTATTTATATTTGAATATTTAATTCCTTTGTTACAATGTTTCTAATGAAATAAACTACATATGAATTATCGTCTTTATTGGCGTATAACACACACATTCCCCCGAAAATTCTTCTCCTTCGCCCAGTGATTCCTGAGAAGGTTGTAGGGCAGTGTCCTCAAACACACCTTCCAGCGGGTCATGTCAGAAGTAACCGTCTCCAATTGATCCGGCTGGATCTCCTGTCGGTTGGTTCCGTCCGTAAAATAAGTCCAGCCATTCTTTCCTTTGACATTCTAACCACATGCCTATAGTATCGGAGTTGTGATCTCTCAATTTAGAGAAATAGCAGATCTGTCCTAAGCGACTCTCTGATCCCTGAGCTACGCACTCTTTAGAGTAGCATTACTCCAAAGACCCTTCGGAAGGACCCCATTTCGGCCACTTGTGTCCGCGATCGTATTCTTTAGGTCATTACTCAAGATTCCTGACCATAGGTAAGGGTTGGCACGAGTACCAAATTGAGGATAGCGAGTTAAGCTTCTACACCTATCTCCTTTCTTCTGGTGACCGAATGTTGAAACTGGTGCATTACTGCACCAGTTCATGCAATTCTTGCACTTAATTCAGTCTTCTGCCTTCCATCACTCGTGATCACGACCGCAAGAAATTTGAATCACTTCACATACTTTGTACATACTTAAAGTTGAATGGACCTATACCAGTCTATATAAAATGGTGTGATCTCTGTGTGTGTATGAGTGTGTGTGTGCGTATGTGTATGTATGTATATATGTATGCATGTGTGTATGTGTGTCTGTGTGTATATGTGTATATGTGTGTGTGTGTATGTGTCTGTGTGTGTATGTGTGTGTATTATTTTCTAGGTATGGAGGAAGCTGTTTGTGCCTATGACATTTAAGATTGATACAGTTGATGTTCAATTTAAATAGTTGCAGGCCAACTCCTGTAGGAAAGACATGTGCATGGAGAAGATTCCGAAGGGACAACATGCTGGGAGAAAAGCCTGGTGGTAAATGGATACAATATGGTTGATAAGAGGAGCGATGAATGAGGCAAAAGTGTCTGGGTGAAGATGGTACGTTGTCAGCCAGATGTGAGGAGGAAAGGACATTGTAGTTGCGGTAGAAACGGCAGAAGGAGGAGACACCATATCTGTGGACTTGTGTGAGAATCTTTACTCAAATTCATCAGGCTCCCGTTTTCTGGGTGCTGCCTCCGATGTCATATCAGCACCACCGCCTCAGATATGGAACTAGTACTCTCATGTGAGTCTAATGTGAGATCTTTAGCTTTAGTATTTCTTTTGTGTACGATAGTTTTTTTTTTTATAATAGTGACTGTATCTTTGTGTCGTTGAAAGCCACAAGGTTGATCTAGCTCCATTCGAGGGGGTTTTCAAAGTCTCTTATTTATTGAGTGTGTACAGGTTTAACATTAAATATTCAGATTGCACGTGGAAGACGCTTGGATGCTGAAAACGAGGGACGGATAACGGTTGGTATCATCTAAGTAGGAATTGGTGTTGTTAGAAATGACGATAAGTTATGGATGTATATGTGGTAGAGTGTGGGAAGAAATGTTTGTCTGTAGAGTGCCGGCGAAGATGTGGTTAGAGGGAGTGAGAGACGGGCGTGGGTGGGGTGAGAAAGAGAAAGAGAGTGAGAGAGAGAGAGCGCGAAGACAAAATAGTCTGAGTTAGATGCACCTCTACACAGAAAACATAAAAGCAAGACAATCGAATTACAAACATACTTAAAGTACTTACAGATTATCCTACAAGTAACAGATATATAATTACAATAGAGTACTTAAAGATAACCAGAGTACTCACAAATACTCAGAGTACTCATAAATACTCACTTATATAGTTACTAGAAATATAACAGCAATGGAGTGACATACTCGAATTCCCAAATACGCACACATTTAGTTACCAGAGTCAGAACAAAAATGGTATGGCAAACATTACATTGGAGCCTTCATGAATCATTCAGGTGGTATCTGGGCTCTAAATCCCAGTACAGCATATCTTAAACCCCTCTAGAGCATATCACAATAAACTAGAGAGAACAAAAAACAACTTTCTACACTCCATTGTATATTGTTTAAAAGCCACACCCATACACCACCTGCGCAAAGATAAAAAATTAGGAAATATGAAAGACCACACGGACATGCACAGGGCACAGTTTATTGCTACAACAAACTTCCACCTTTTATCGTCTCTTTCACTGCCTAAACAATCACCCCACTCACCCAGACATTTACATACCCAAACACACACGCATACACTCACACACAGTTGTATCACGATTGTTGTGGAAATTTGCAGTTGAGGAAATTTGCAGATTTTCATATTTAACTTGATGCAGTCATAGTGACGTTTTGTACTTTTCAAAAATATCTTGCTAATTCGGGTTCATGCATTTTGTTAATTCATATGTTTATAGTAACACTAGTGGGCTTATTTTTGTGAAGGTTTGCACTAAACCCAACACTTTAATATTTAATGCGATGCAGTTATAGTGCTGTTTCGTACCTTTCCAGAATGTTTTGATAATATAATTTATGTTTTATTAATTGAAATATTTATAGTATATTTACTAGTGGGCAGATTGCTTTGAATATTTGCAGTATTAGCGTAAAGACTTTAATCTTTAATGTAATGCAGTCATAATGCAGTTTTGTAATTATCAAGAATATTTTGCTAATAAAGTTTCATGTAGTACAGGGCATTAAGAGTTAATATGTATATCGCAATTAAATTATGGTGACATGTTCCCTACATAATTATGTCATATGCATAATTGTGTAACAGGATTATGTTGAACCCAAAAATATAATGGAAGAATATAGAGAAAATAGAAAATTCGATTTGGGGACAGCCTGCAAATATGGGATTATGTCAATAGCAGACGGTCCCCGAATTTGGGGACCGTCTGCTATCCATATAACACCAAAGTAGCAGGCTGTGTACGAATCGAATTTTCTATTTTCTATTTTTTTCTATTTATTATCATCTACTCTCTGATTTAATCCTGTTACATAATTCTGCAAATAACACCTGATGCGATCACCTTGTCTTGCATCATAATCGGATGAGGGAGTTGAACCATCGAAATATGTATTGTAATTTCGCTGAATTAAAATTCTAGCCTTCTGTTGTTGCTTTAGTGAATATTTTACTCCGTTTCTGCACCAACCACTGGATACCGCATCTACTATGGAAGACTTGCATAACGTTGAGTGCTTTAATTAATTTGTTGCATCATCGCTTAGCAGCCAGAACCCCCAGTTCTACCCATTGGTAAGCAATCTAAAACGCACACGCGCACACATACCCCCCCCCCCCCCCCCATATATATATATATATATTCGCTCGAATCTAGCTGTCGAAACGGCCGAGGCTCAGCTGCCGGGGTCCCGAATCTTTTCATATATATATATATGGGGGTGCGAATGAGGCGGGGTGTAGTTGATTCCACAACAATTTCCAAATCATACTAGAGAACATGTGTTTCACCTAAAGAGGATTTTTCGATAATATTAATGAAAATTATTGTGTATAGTGCTTTAGGAGCATTGAGCAGATTATGAATTTTGAATACGTTACCTTAAAGTTAACAGCTTCAACGCAGGTTTTTTTACTATGAATAGACTAACAAAATGTGAATATAAGTCACCCCCAATTTTTTACTGTCTCTAGGGGTTATATGCCCAACCTGTTAGACTATATATAAGCACACAGGAGAAACTCCAGAGTAGCGAGTCAAGGCTTGACCCTAATAAAGGGTGTATGTTTATGTATTTATGTATACATAGAGAGTGAGAGAGATTTATATAGGGTAAGGGAGGAGATTGATAAGTTTCTCTACATATAGCCTCCAATATTCTTTATGTATTTTTACTTTTCATTTGTATTTTGTTTGTTTGTTTTATATATTTTCTTATTTCTCTTTTATTTCATTAAAAAAGTAAGCGTTATCTCAATTTTTTTTTGAGGGAGGGTGGTTCTATTAAGGGTTTTTTCTTTACTCCCCCCATCTATAGTCTTCACATTCACTCCTCTCTTTTATACTTCGTTTATAGCCACCACTCCACTCAACCCTTCCTTTTTTCTTCTTATGCCTTCCTTCATACCTACCCCACCCTTTAGTCTTTTCTACCCCCACCCTCTCTCATACAACATTTATGACCACCGCTCCAGCCACCCACCACTCATCCTCTCCAGAATTAGTATTTTTTATTTTTGCTTTTCACAACGAATCTTCAAAACAACTTACGTTCTTTCACTTCCGGTACAGACTTCTAATACAGGCTCCCTTCTTTATCATGATACTACTACCACCTACACCACTACCACAACTACTACTGTTGCTTCTGCTGCTACTGATACCCCCAACATCATCACCACCACCACCACCACCACCTCCTCCTCATTTACTTCTGCTCCTCCTGCTGCTGCTGCTGCTGCTATTACTACTACTACTACTACTACTAATAATAATAATAATAATGCTACTGCTGCTGCTTCTGCTGCTGCTGCTGCTGCTACTACTACTACTACTACTACTACTACTACTACTACTACTACTACTGCTCCTGCTGCTACTACTACTACTACTACTACTACTACTACTACTACTACTACTACTACTACTACTGTTCACAGAGATCTAAATAAGAGAATAACTCGTAGTAGCCGTCCGCTATGGTGGTTTGCTTTCATAAACGCCACCTCCATCAAAACGACCCCGACGCCACCACCTCCTCATCACTTTTATTGCTATAATTATTTCGAAACAAAAACAAAAAGTATAAAAATAAAAATAAAAGAAAACGTTAAAAAGTAAAAACAATAAGATTAAAGTAGATAAAAGAAAAAATACAGAAAAAAAAAGAGAGAAAAATAAAACAAGGAAAATAGAGCTCCCCCACCGAACTCCTGCTCCCCTCCACCCTACTCCACCTCCATCTCCATTTCTATCTTCAATCCACATCTTCCCCACTCCACATTATCTCCACTCAAACTCACCACCACCACACGTAGCCTAACTCCACCCTACCTCCACCCACCCCAACTCCACTCCACCCCTATATCTACTTCACCTCCACCCTACTCAGCCCCCCCCGCCTCATATAACCTCACCCACCCTAACCCATCTCACCCTGCCTCACCCTACCCCCACCCAGCTCCACCCTTCCCCGTTCTTTTCTTTTCTTCATTTCCGCATTAAACCTCACGAGAGACATCCAGATTGCCCCCCCCCCCATCCACCCCTTTAAAAAATATTCCCCAGATAACATTTTTTACTTGAAAATATTGTTTCGTTCTCATCATCATCATCATCATCATCATCATCATAACCATAATCACCATCATCATTATCATCATTATTGTGATCATCAATACCACCACCATCACCACCCTTCTCCCCCTCCTAATCATCATCATCATCATCCTTTATATGTATCTCGGGACCCTTATTTTCATTATATGCATTTACTGTACTATTGAGATTGACAACGCCTGGCTTAATAGTTAGGGTGTTCGGCTCACTATCTTACGAGCAAGAGTTCGATTCACGGCGGCTCGTTGTGTCTTTGAGCAAGACATCATATTTCACGCTGCTCCAGTCTACTCAGCTTGAAAGAAAATGGGCTACACCTGTTATTCAAAGGTTCAACCTCGTCACTCACAGTGTCATGTTTAAGCTCCCCGAGAATTAGGTTATGGGTAAACTATCTGTGGAATAAACTGCGGAGTAAACTATCGCTCTAGGTTGGACAGCTTTCAACAACAACAAGGAAGTATTAACATCAAAATGAGTTTCCTATCATTTGAAGGCTAAGATCTTTGATACTTACAGCCTACCAGTTGTGTTATATGGTCTTGACTGTGTTAATTGGACGACAAGGTCACTTCAGAAGCTCTCTACATTCCAGAAACACATCATGAGACTTATGACTGGCAAGTGGCTCAGGGGCCGTATCTGTATCAGTGAGCTGCTCAACATTACCAAACTTAGACCAATTACATCAATTGTCAAGTTAACAGTACTCAAACTATACGGCTATATAAAAAGACAACTCATGGTGTGAGTAGGTTATGCCTGGAAGGAAGGTTAGCTGGTAAGAGAAGCAGAGGCTGGTAGCCAAAACGATGGCTTGACAATGTCAACTTATGGACTGGACTTGATCTTTGCTCTTTGATCTCTGCTGCTGGTGATCGAACTTTGTTGAGAGAGATATCACATGTTAATGCGTAGTCTGCAACTGGCGGAGTTTAGCGTCACAAGAAGATCTGTGGAATTCTCAGGCATTTGCATGTTAATTTCATGAGCAAGCTGTGAAATTAACACTCGTCGTCAAAACTGACGAAGGTCCAAAACATATATAAATGACAAGTTGTTGGTAGAAATATTATCCTTGTCACACAGTGTCACTCTGAATCTCCATGAGATCTACGTTAAGGGTATAGGTGTCTGGAAAGTTCAGACATTTGCGTATTAATTTCAAAAGTAGGCTGTTCTGTTGATCAAACAACTGGAACATTCGCCATTGACAGCGGCGGAGGTTCAATATAACATATTACATTACTGCAGAGAGCAGTTATGTGTGTCTTGTAGTCGCGCAGTGTTTAGTTTTGTTTTTGTGTTTTCTGTTGTATTGAAAGTATTTTCTATAATACCCAGGAGTGCTGTTTACTGTATGTTGTGTTTTGTGTAAATTCCAGGGGTTTTCGTTACTGAGTTTGTGTGTAAATTCTTGGGAGCCTTGGTTGCTGTGTTTGTGTGTAAAGTCATGGGGTTTGGGTTCTCTGTTTGTATGCATGGGCTTTTTTTCTCAAATTCACTCTTTAGATTGGCAGAATCGTTAAATTCGTCGAACACAATGCTTTGCGGTATTTGTTTCGGCTCTCTGTTTACAGATTTTCATACCTGGATAACTGCTCGATTTCTATTTGAGATGCAGCTTTAGGTTTTGGGGCTGGTGTTTCAGTTAGGAGATACCTCTTTTTGGACTGTATATTAGTTGCACAGTTCTTGATTAGCTTGGATCAGCAGTATCAGTAGAGCGCAGGACAAAATGCTTTGCGGTATATATTTACAACTTTCTACGTTCTGAATTCAAATCCCCTCGTATTTAACTTTGTCTTAGATCCTTCCAGGGTTGATAAAGTAAAATACCAGTTAAATACTGAGCTTGATATAATCGGTTTTTGCCTTCCCCCATATTGCTGGGCTTGTGTCAATGCTAAAAATAATTATTATCGTTCTTATTCAACAGTTTCTTTTAATTTATGTCGTATATAAAGAGAAGATAATTCCCATAACACCTCATCCTCAGGTGACGGATGGAGAAACGACCTTCATATCTAAAGGTTAGCTGCGAATATACTGAATAAATAGTTGCCCTTTGGTAATACTACCTGGCAGCCACCCATCTGGAAGCATAAATGGGAATTGTGCTAAAAAGTGAACACCGATGAGCAACCCTCTCACTTTTCAGTGCTTGTTTGCCTTGCAGAAGAACCAATAATCAGGTCAACGGTAGGAGACCTCCGCCTCCATCTGTGGGACATTGCGCCTGTGGGGGTCCTGGCAATTCATCACAATATGTTTGCTGATACAAAACATGACTGGTACAAACAGTTCCATTAAAGCCCGTAATTTTGTCCTTGCATGGTCCTGAAGAAGGCTCAACTTCTTCCGAAGATGATGTTCTAAATCCAACTGGACGAGCATCCTCCGATAACAGAACCAAGTGAGAACTATCTCGACCAAAGAGACGATACACCTTCAGCTCTCTAAACTGCCGTTCACTCACATCCTACTTTTCCTGTGAGGAGCTCAACAATCATATAAACACCTATAACACTGCGATTGTATGTGTTCGTGAACACCGATTTATCCGCAAAGCAAATGATTCAGACATAATCGGCCATAACATTGACAAAACACACTTTACTTCATCAGCATCAAAAAATGACATCAGTGCTCCAATTGAAGGAGTTGGTTTCACAGTACAAATACATCTCCTTTCTCTACTTACAAAGGTTACTAAGGTCAATGACTGGATTGTCACAGCAGTATTCAAGGGAAATACCCAAACTGTTGTTATAAGCTGCTATTGACCCCACAATCACCTGCTGGGAGAGGAAGTGGAACAGTTTTCCCATCAACTGAGTGCCACTGTTTCTGAAGTACCCCATATGCCATGCTAATTATTGGAGAAGAATTCAACGGGCAAATTAGGGGCAAATTTTCATACCACCAAAGTACTAACATAAACAGCATATTTCTAGAAGAGT
>OZ024741.1:203122454-203162454 GCA_964016885.1 Eledone cirrhosa
CAGCTATTGCTGACTGGATAACCATGTTGCTTGTTTTTTTCCTATCTTCGGTTTGCTTTTATCCTTCTATGTTGTTTATTTGTCTCAATCGCTTTACGCGATTCACTTGTCCCAATAGCTTTTTTTAGTTATTGCTCGCACCAACCTGAGGTATATGATTTTTAATGCGATCAAATACCAATGATGGTTGGCAAATCACTGACGAGGGACTAATTTTATCATATGTAACCCATGTGCAACCACGCAGTATTCCTCTTTCTTCTCATGTTTTATATATATATATAGGGAGTGTAACTTGGAGTTACTGCAGGTTCACCCGGGTGAGCACTCGATGTTTAGGTTCACTTCTGTGTTGAGGTGTAGAGCTAGACAGAGTGTAATATATTGAAAGGATAATAAGGACGATTGGTTACCCCTTCATTACATTTATTGGTAGGTGACAAGCGTTTCGCCACTGATCAGCTAAAGGTTCGATCTGTATCGATCTTACCCGACTCAATAATCGGCAGCTCGACGGACCCTTTAAAATGGTATAATATATAAACGCGCGTCACCTACCAATAAATGTAATGAAGGAGTAACCAATCGTCCTTGTTATCCTTTCAATATATATACATATATATATATATATATATATATATATATATATATATATATATATATATATATATATATATATATATACTTTCCTGATGATTTCCCCCGAATGAAACAGTTCTAGTCCTGTAGAAGCCATTTATATATTAAATATCTATGCTTTGCTATGTATTGAGTACCCCACTGACTGTGGTTACCCCCAATTGACCCTGGGATAAACATATATATTAGAAAGTGACGTTTTTTTACAAAATGAAAAATAACCGAAGTGTCCTACACGAGTGAAAGTATAAAGAAAAAAAGATGAAATCGAAAATGCAACTGGAGTTTTATTTAAAAATATATATATTTATTTGGTTCCTTTACCGGTTTCGCAGTTCTTCTGCTTTTCAAAAGTAGAGTTGAGATGGAGGGTCTGTGGTTTTTCTCACATGTGAGACCCTCCATCTCAACTCTACTTTTGAAAAGCAGAAGAACTGCGAAACCGGTAAAGGAACCAAATAAATATATATATTTAAAAAAAAATAAGACTCCAGTTGCATTTTCGATTTCATCTTTTTTTCTTTATATATATATATATATATATATAATGAAATACTGTTGGCTTCTTGCTCACAATAATTTCTATACTTTTCATTTATATATATATATATATGGTGCTATTAAGTTAGACATGGCCTGGGCCAACACTGGCCAAAACATTTCAAAGTTATTCAAAGTTATATATATATATAACGGAGGAAATGTGGTAAGGAACCAGGTGGACCATAACGCACCAAAGTACTCAATACTTAGAGTAGTAGAGTGGGTAATAGGAACGAGTAGGACCCCGACGGCTGAGCTCAAGCCGTTTCGACGGCTAATTCTGGACTAAAAAAAAAAAAAAAAAAAAAAAAATGATTTTTTTTTTAGTCCAGAATTAGCCGTCGAAATGGCTTGAGCTCAGCCGTCGGGGTCCTACTCGTTCCTATATATATATATATATATATAAAATATATATATATATATAGTCCCTATGCAGATCGTTATTATACTAGTTGATCCCTATAAGTGGTAGCTAAAGGAAAATCGGGTAAAATACCCCTGGAGGCCGAATTTCTCCCCTCTCCCGAACGTTCACGTTTAACCATTATGCCAAACAGTAGCTAATTATGTTTTTTTTTTTTAAAGATTTCAGTGTGAAGGTAGTATTATAAATATCCGGTTGATTTATTGATTTGAAATTTGAAAATGTAGTCGTTTTAATGCAAATGTTGAACAGTTGTTGTTGAACAGACATTGGGACACATGAGGACGCCACAAAAGATCATCCAGTACCAACCAATGAAATCTACTACAGATCTGCCCACTCTTAAATTAACATATACATATTTACACATCTACACAATATATACACACTATTTGATGACCGTTGACTCACACGAATTCCTCCACCCTTTGTTAAGTTTTGTTTTTCATCCTACAGAGTGTTCAAAATTACCCTCCTCACCAAGCAAACTTAGTGAGGTTGAAGGTTTAGTTGCCGATGACCCGACCATGTAACATGTTGTACTGGGTTGCATAGTACCAGTAGCATTCAGGAATAACTTGATGACGCGCAATATATGTTCATTCAAGCTGAGCAATTAGCCTCTCTCAGTTCAAAGAGCGACATGCGTAGTGACG
Organism: Eledone cirrhosa; assembly: GCA_964016885.1. NCBI lineage: Eukaryota > Metazoa > Mollusca > Cephalopoda > Octopoda > Eledonidae > Eledone > Eledone cirrhosa. The sequence continues at coordinate 203,124,717 of OZ024741.1, forward strand.
AGCCACACCTTACACGAGGTTCTTCAGATATGGCTATCATAGGATATTCTGGCTGAACAGGTCAGATCTAGAAAAGTAAGCTTCGATAAAAATCCTCATAAAAGGTCCTCGATAAAAAATAGTTCATGCAAGGATCATCAGTTTAATTAGATAACCTTGGCGTCGTGAACACCAGAGGCTTCGCAGATGATCGACTATTACTTCGACAATGGGTTGGCACAACTGCTTCTCCATTTAGCAGAGATATTTATGAGTATGCAGGTGTGGTAAGCCGCATATATTCTAGACAATTAAAAAAAGGAACATGACTGCTTTACCCTCGAAAGAGGGATGACTCAAGAAGAAGAGAATGAAAATAACTACAATGATAATAGTTGATCAACTCATATATAATATATTTATGAACTGCGGTGACCTGGTGCCTGTATCGGCCTTTACTCATTGTTCAACAATTTATATAATATCATCATAGGTGGTGGATTGGCTGTATCGATAGAGGGTCGGACGCTATGTTTTGCAGCAAAGAGTTACGGCCCTTTATGGTCTGAGTTCAAATCCCGCCGAGGTTAACTTTGCCTTTCATCCTTACAGGGTCGATGAAATAAAGTACCAGTAATGTACTGGGTAATTGCTGGCCTTGTCATCATCTGATCGGGCGAAAATGAGTTGCAATAACACTGGTGTCAAGCTGTACCGGTCTTGTGTGTAACTGTGTCAAGCGTGTGTGTGTGTGTAATATATGTGTATATGGCTGAAGAGATGTTATCTCCCACCCAGCGGGCCTCTAGGTAGCGAATAGGGGAACTGCCTGGAGATATGCATGTCAATTGCGAATACGGAAATAAGCAGTCCTGGACTACAAACGAGTAGCGTTTGGTAAGGTGTAGTTCAGTGAATTCACCCTTGCCAGGCTACAGTGAAGCCATGAGGAGCAACTTGGTGGATGCGGCATTCAGCAGAGGAACTAAGAAGTCAATGGTTGATGATAAACACGATGGTGAACGGAAGAACTATAACAGTAGTCAATGGTGAAGATCACCAAGTTCAGTTAGCGAACAATTTCCCGCATTTGTATTGGTGGCATTACCCAGCTAACGAAAAGCCATATCGTGTATATATAGTGTCATATATATAGAGAATATACAGTGTATATAGGAGTTGCAATAACACTGGTGTCAAGCTGTAACGGCCTTTCACTTGGACAACATTGATGGAGAGGAGAGCGAAAACTGGCATTCTTGGGTAACTGTTGGTCTTCCATACACCATTCCCACACCACCATTCTTGGGTAACTGTTGGTCTTCCATACACCATTCCCACACCACCATTCTTGGGTAACTGTTGGTCTTCCATACACCATTCCCACACCACCATTCTTGGGTAACTGTTGGTCTTCCATACACCATTCCCACACCACCATTCTTGGGTAACTGTTGGTCTTCCATACACCATTCCCACACCACCATTCTTGGGTAACTGTTGGTCTTCCATACACCATTCCCACACCACCATTCTTGGGTAACTGTTGGTCTTCCATACACCATTCCCACACCACCATTTTTGATACTTCTGAATTTGCATTATTAATCGATTGGCAGTATCGATAGAGGGTCGGATGCCATGCTTTGCAGCATAGTTACGGCCATTTACGTTCTGAGTTCAAATCCCGCCGAGGTTAACTTTGCCTTTCATCATTACAGGGTCGATAAAATAAAGTACCAGTAATAAACCCAGTAAAGCACTGGGTAATTGCTGGCCTTGTGCTAAAAGTAGAAACAATTACTAATCGAGGGCGGTGAATTAGCAGTATCGGTAGAACGTCAGACACGATGCTTTGCAGCATAGAGTTATGGCGCTTTACGTTCTGAGTTCAAATCCCGCCGAGGTTAGTTTTGCCTTTCATCCTTACGGGGTCGATAAAATAAAGCATAAGTAATGCACTAAGAAAGATTTAATCGACTTCCCCCTCCCCTCCAAATTGCTGCCCTTGGGCCTATAGTAGAAATTATTATAAATTGAGGCATACCGTCCACCCAATCGTGGGGAAGTGCCCCTTCCTATTCCACTATTTTCCAATTTTGTTTTTTTCTCTCTTCCCCACATTATTTTCTCTCTTTATGGCGGTGGATTGGCAGTATCGGTAGAGGTTCGGACGCCATGCTTTGACGCATAGAGTTACGGCCTTGCCATTCTGAGTTCAAATCCCGCCGAGGTTAACTTTGCCTTTCATCCTTACGGGGTCGATAAAATAAAGTACCAGTAATGTACTGGGTAATTTTCTGGCCTTGTGCCAATAGTAGAAACAATTATTTTCTCTCTTTAGAGGCGGTGGATTGGGAGTATCGGTAGAGGGTCGGACGCTATGCTTTCCAGCATAGTTACGTCCCTTTATGATCTGAGTTCAAATCCCGCCGAGGTTGACTTTGCCTTTCATCCTTACGGGGTCGATAAAATAAAGTACCAGTAATGCACTGGGTGATTGCTGGCCTTGTGCCTAAAGTAGAAACAATTATTTTCTCTCTTTAGTCTCTTCCCTGTGTTTATTATATATAAAAAAAATGTTTTATCTGAAATTTGCTTAATACTTTCATTGTACATGCAAAACATGGAATTAAATCATCGGGATTTAATTGCATGTTTTTAACTTTACGCCATCTGCATCTCGATAGAGAACGATACATTATAATATAATGTGTGATTATATATAATTTATGTATGATCACACATCTTTTCTAGTAATATCAATCAACCTGTTAACTGTTTGTGTGAATGGTTATGAAGTTCACTTCACAACCATAAGACTTCAGGTTCGGCCCTGTTGTGTGGCATCCTGAGCAAGTGGTTTTATGTTTTCCTTAAATTTGAGTCGATTCAAGCCTTGTGAGAGAAATCGGCTAAACAATATACCACCTTTTCTCTCTCTCTCTCTCTCTCACATATATATATAATTCAGTCATGTATATATATATATATATATATATATACAACAATGCATAGTATATGATACATGACAGTATCATATATATATATAATTATGTATATGTATATGTATATATATATATATATATATATATATATGTTCAAGATGACCGACTAAATACGCATGTGTGTTTTTTTCTCTCCAAATTTTTCCCAATTTTCCCCGTTCCTTCCTCTCATCATTCTTCACTTTCTATTTATCTTCTATTTCTAACTCTAGCGTTTGATGAAGGACGAGTGTCCGAAACGCTCAGATTCTTTTCCTGCTATTTCAAGCGTTAAACTAATATAATTCTTCCATGTACTGTGCCGTTTGGTTTTTGTTATTTTTGTTATTTCTGTTTACCTCATGTGTGTGTGTGTGTGTGTGTGTGTGTGTGTGTGTGTGTGTGTGTGTGTCACTGCAATATACGTTTTATGTGTCATGTATATATCTATACAATATACAGTTTATATTGTCACATAAATATGCTGCCACGTATGTATACCACTACGACATACCGTCACGTATGTCAACACAATATACAGTTTTAGACGACTAACTATAGAATAGTTGGGCAGACAATGGCTGAAAGTAATCATTAATTTCCTTATGGAAAAAAAAATCTATTAAAACCACTTTTTAAATGACTTCAATGCCATTTTTTCTCTTTGCTTGTTTCCCTCCAACTATTTCATGCATTGCCCACCCTCACTGCCTACATATCAGCAGGAACTACCCTCCGTTGCCTTTCACCGTTACTAGGCCACATAGCACGGTGATGTTTGTCTTTGCCTTTTAGCCTGTTGTTTTGACTTTTAACTACTTTTTCTCAATCTTCAATTCCTTTTGCATCATTGTCTTCTCCTCCCACACTTTCTCTTCCTTCGTTTCTTCTCTCTACCAACACATCCCCATCCCTTTCTTTTTCCTTTCTTTCTCGTTCATCTACCACTCATTCTTCTCTATTTATAGTCTTCCTCTCAGCTTCACACTCATTATATAAACCCTCTTTCATTCATATTCACTCTTTTCTAACTTTAATCTCCCTAGCTCCTTACGTTTAGCATTATTTTCTCACGCTCGCTTCCCCAACCCCTGAAATATCGTCCCATGACCCCCCCCCATACACCAACTTCATTTTCCCATCTTTAACCTCTAATGCTACCATCTACAACCGTCACCTCCCCCTTTCATTCAAGCACTATCTCATACTGCTAATTCCTTTCTTTCGACTGTTGGAAACATTATATGTATCAAGTTTCACATATGCAGTCATGCCGACCATTAACATCATCAGCTCCATGTCTTTGAAAAGCGGCGCTTGCTTACTCTAAAGATAACAGAGAGTCGCTTGACTTAGTAGTAGTATGATGCAAACGACCGTAGATAAAATATGAGACAACACCCAGATATTCCCATTCATTGCAAATCTCCGGCTATTTCATGTAAAAAAGTCTCTACAATAAACTGTAGATAAGGAGTGCAGGTATAGTGATAATATAAACAAACTATGGATGTTATTAACATTGATTTTATTTAAGTCATAAGATAGTAAGGGCCCCCGAAACATCTCTCTACGCACTGCTACCAGGAGAGAGTTGGCCACCCGCAGGAATGAGCCCCATTCTCTTTCAACGCATCTCCCTTGCTATCCTCCGGGGTAATGTCTGTTCAATTCTGTCCGCTGGGACCATGAGGCATCATCCACCTGAGGTTTTGCACTTCAGACAGGCAGAACGAGTGAAAGAAAGAATGTGACAACCTTTCATTGGCTGGTTCGTGCTGTTATCATTTATCGCTACATACAGACACGCTTGCAAGTATACACACATGCATACACACAAACAGTATTATTTTATTCAGAGAATCTCTATTATAATAAGCAGATCTGTCATCTCTCCCCGTCCGACGTGGAGATGTCTTCTCTTGTGAAAATGGGTAGAGCTTTCATTATGTAAAATCTCCCCATTATGCCTCATTTCTCTTCGTTTCGAGGCACTTTTTTCATGGTACTCACGTTTGGGTTTATAGAGGTTGGCAAGTCTGCATAAGGAACGAAAAAACATTAGAATAATATTGGTTTCTTTTGATTGCATATTGATTACAGTCTCGGGAAATGATGGTTTTGTTATTCCTGCTTTTCTCAAGAGATTGAAGTAAGTGAATTGATTTCAACTGGAATCGAAATGAGAATCATCATTGATAGTTAAGTCTTATTAGTAGTATTATATCGGTTTCCTCTGATTAACTGCATGAACTCTGTATTTTAATTGGAGAAATGAGTTGTAAAATGTATGTCTTTACTCAGGGGACATTAGATGTGTTATTTAATTCATTTCATGAGCTCGGCTTCAAGTTTCGTTTTCTGTTAACACAAAGCGCTCACGATTTAATATAAAGAAAATGTTTATTCAAACAGCTCATGCAACCCTGAAGTTCCTTCATTTAGATGCTGGAGTCAATATTTATTTTGCTTAACACCGACGTGGCCTGGTGATATCAGTTTGTAAAATATTTTATACGTTGTTCAGAGCAGACTTTCCTAAACTGGTAAGATTATTGTCGTGTAAAAACAGGTCAGCTCTGATGAACATGACCTATGACACTATACCCCCAGCTTCAGCATGCAAGGTTATGAATACCGTGGGGTTTAATATGGGTATGTTGTACAGTCCTCAGTCTAGCTACTCTAGTTCTTTTCGCCTGCAGTGTTCAGTAGTGAGTCCACCAGGGGTGGATAAAATAGTCTCAGTCACTATGTGACAGTTGATCTTTCATTGCACTAATAATTATAGAACACAACACAATGTTTGGGGCTAATGCTGCCATAGAGAGGTTGTTGAGTATGTGTGTGTGTGTACTTATCAGGTCCGTTGTAATGGTGTTTATTATGTTGTGTAAGTATACGGGTATCTGGAGGGGAATATTTACACAGTGGCAGCAACTATTAGAGTTGTACTTTGTAATAGCATCGTACCTTGACTGTACTGATGTGCTGTACCTAGTTTTGATGTTTTTGTAGTCAAATGTATTTTGTTGTGGACAGATTAGAGGCCTAGAACGAGCTGGCTTAATACATAATGGATCTATTATTTCTATACAATTTTTGCTTGTTTCTCTTTGCTAAATGTACTACTTATAAGTGTTTTAAATGTAGAGGATGTAGCGTATGTTTGAGTAACTAGCTGCGCAATCATTACATCCTGGGTTCCATCTTACTGCGTTCAATCTTCGACAAATCTCATTTACTATAGCTTCGGATCAACCAATGTCTTATGAGTGAAATTGGGTAGATGAAAACTTTTCGGAAGCCAGTCAGATGGCATGTTGATCAAACTAGTTTAACTAAACTCTCACCTAATTCAGCAACATTGGAATCACTGCCACCTTGTTTTATAGACAAGCGATGGAGATGTCTGTTAAATGTTAAGATGTCTTCAGCTACTTACACCGATAATTGCTACTAATTTTGACGAACCAGATGTATCAGCTGTATCCGCATTCAACACACAAAGACAGGCAATCAACAACAGCACCCACAACAACACTTCATGTCTCAATAACAACCTCAAATAACATATTCACTCAGGAAACGTCCTTATCAAACATTTAATGAAAATGAAACAAAAAGAAAACCGATAAATAAAAAACAAATACACACGTTCCTTATTGAACATGATTTTGACCTCTTTCTGCCATTAGATATCAGAGAAGCAATGAGAAAGCTAGAACACAACAAACCTCAGGGATTAGTAAAATGGTGAATATACGCTGGGAAGATATACAGCCTGAAGGAATCACTACAATCATCAACATCTACAAATATTAGCTCAGTTGGCAGAACGTTAGACTAAACGCCTGAAGACTCTCGGTTCAATCCTGGATAAGTGGATTGGCAGAATCGCTAGAGCGTCGGATAACATGCATACGTTCTGAGTTCAAATCCCGCTGAGGTTAGCTTTGCCTTTCATCCTTAAGGGGACGATAAAATAAAGTACTAGTAATGCATTTGGGTCGATGTAATATATATATATTTGTGCTTAAACTAGAAATATTATGAGCCTTGGTAGCATGAAATGTTATCATTTCGTTTTGTAGCGGTATAATAACAGCTAAATATCGAATTTATCGATAACGTGTAGGGACATAAGTATGTATCTATTTATAATCGATAACATGTGAGGAAACATCTATGTATCTGACTATCTAACTCGGAATTAACATTCAAATCAGATGATATGATAAGTAAATCCAATTTGTTATCGTTTGATAGGTATTGGTCTAAGCTATGTTGATGTATTAACAATCCTCTTTCAGATAACAAATCCTCGATTTCTACAATAGAAAGTGCTTTTACACGCGTTTCAAGTAGATATTTCGAGATGTTTGAGTGCTTCTCTAATACTGAGAGGAATTAGAAAAACCACTCAAACGTTCAGGGAGTAATGTTCAACTTGTATATGTGATAAGAAACAATTTCTTCCTCTTTCTCTTGCCCCACATTTCCCCTTCGTCATTGATGCGGGGCCTTTGCTTCCAACTATCTACCCTCTTACTCTTTTTATTCTTTTTTTTCGTAATTATATCTGCCCCAATAGAAAGAGAATCTGATTGCCTCTCATTATATGCTTGTCTTTGCAGTTAGCAAGAACTCTAACTGTTGAGTTAAGACTTTCTGGGTCAAGCACGTGCTTCTACACTCGCTATAGCCACTTATTACCACCCGTCTCAGTCTATGTATTACTTTTCTTCCTTCCCCTACCCCTAATACGACCTTCAGTATTATCAACTCTTCGCTGTGCACCCGTTTTATTTCTAACATTCTCTTTCCCTTCACGCCACCCCCAAACACTTAACTCGACTTATAATTATCCTTATGACCCCAGCCAAGCATATTTCCTCTCGTTTCGAAGTGGAGGACTGAAAGTATTAATTTCAGTATCACATTAGATTCAGAACGCCTTAAATGTTTAAATGTTGTAACCGCCCCTTCCACCCACACACACCGCCACACCTCTATTGATATCGATTTATTGATTGATTGAAAACAAACGAAATAAACAGAAGCAAAAAACAAAAACGAAACAAACATGAAATTGTTATAATTCTTTCTACTTTTGGCACAAGGCCAGCAATTACCCCAGTGCATTACTGGTGCTTTATTTTATCGACCCCGTAAGGATGAAAGGCAAAGTTAACCTCGCCGGGATTTGAACTCAGATCTTTATATATAATGATTGGAGGACTGCAAGATTGTGACAGGAATATTTTTTTTTCTGAAGACGTTATTAAAATAAGTTGGATTACTTTGAATAAATCATGAATGAATATTTTGTAATTTATCTACTAAATTTCGTAGCTGTTGATTAATCATAAATATTCTTATATATAATGTATTATAAAATTCACTTCTTCAAAATTTTCAAATGTCTACACTTCCGGTTAGCATCCGTTATATTATAAAACATAGTCATACGCTATATCACATTGCTTATATAAACGTTCATTCCTATATTTGCATAACGTTTATATTTCCGTCGCTAATTCTCTCCTGTTTTGTTTGCATAACATTTCACCGTAATGCAGTTTATATATATAATATCGTCTTTTTTTAATGTATCATGGATTAGTTTACTGATAACAGAAGAGAGTGTAACACAGATCATCCAGTTGAGGGTCTTTGCCATAAGTGGCGTCAGTGAGATCCCCCTGTAGTTGTTGGTGATAAATAGATATCACTTCTTTGACACTGGGACGATGTTACTGATCCTCCACTGATTCGGGGGAACTCATTTCTCCAGTGCATCGGATGATATCATCAAAATCACAACTCTTCATCACCTCTGATGCCACTCCATCTTCTCAATGGGCCTTGCCCTCCTTGATCTTCTGCTTGGCTGTCTGAAGCTCCTCTCTAGCGAAAGGTCCTATCTCAATATCTAGTTCCTCAAACAGCTGTCTGATCGCCCTAGTGTTCTGGGTTGTGGAAGGTGGCTCTCCTAGTAGGGTCTTAAAATGGGCCAGCCATTTCCTCTTCCTATCCTCGGGCCCTGTTCTCTGATCTCCCTCTCTTCCTCTCTGTGATCTTGTTGATGAACGTCCAGCTCTCTTTACACCTAGACCTATCAACCGCTCTCTCCACACTTCTGATCTTCTCTATCAGCGCCTCTTCTCCAGCCTCAGTGTAAGTGGTACAGAGTTCTTCCTTCATCACCTCCTTATTCTCCTTCCTCTTCTCCGTAGGATCAGCATGGCATTGGTCCTTGGTAGCTTTTAGGTATTCTCTGGCTGCACACACTTTTTGGGTCTACAGAGCTGATGTTCTTCCTCTTCTTCTCTCTCTTCGGCACCAAGGTCTCACTTGCTTCTGCCACTGCATTGGTGAAGTACCCGTACCTCCTCTCACACTCTCTTCAGTTCCTCCAATCTCTCTCACCTCTGCCTCTCCACAGAGCACTGAACCAGTTCCTCACTTCTACTGTGTACCTCTCTTGTAGCTTATCATCTTCCTTGAAAGCTCCCCAGTCATAGATTACTCTCCGGGGCTGAGTCTTACTCATTCTTAAGCTCACGCGGACATCACTCATAACAAGCCGGTGGTCAATGCCCAGTGAACTGAAATAATTGTATGGTTCTGTGTTCAGAACACTATTCCGCCACTTCTTCTTTATCAGAATGAAATCAATATATCAGAGATATAGGTCCACATCTTCCCCGGATTTTTCCTAAACCTTAGGCTGGTTACCATCAAGTTCACCTCAAGCGGGATATCCCTCAATAGTCCCTCATTTCGGTTGGTGTTGTTATTGAAGTGCCAGCAAGGATTTTCACTGCTTTCCTTACTCAGGTGTGCATTGAAGTCACCCAGAACAAGCAGGATGTTATGAACTGGTGTGGTGTTGACATCTCTACACACTTCCTCATGGAACTCCTCTGCACTCAAGACTGTCAGCCTTGGGTTTCCACTGAAGGTCACCCTCAACACTCGCAGGAATGATCTCCCTCACTAATAGATTGGCTCTTGAACTGACCACAAAACCCACTCCTCCTACTGCAACATTAGTTGTGTTCCTCTCTGCTGATGTGGTGATGAGCTGGTTCCTCTTTCAAATCATCACTCTCTTCACGGGCTCATCATATAGAATCCTATGTTCTTGGATCGCAAGTATCTGCATACCACTCTCCTCAAACAGATGACCCAACTCCCCTCTCTTCTCCAGCGTCCAAACAGTCCTCACATTCAGAGTGCCTATTTTAATGGCTCTTCTGCAGGACAAAACTGTATTCTTTATATTTGTCTCCGAGACAGCTGATCCAGCATCCACTGGCCCTCCCTGTGGCTCTAAACCAGCAGAGTCATAACGACCAGACTGCTCTTTGACAGTGTAGTTAGGGGCTCTAACCCTAGTGCTGTTAAAGACACTCTCCATAGTTCCTATCAATGGCTGAAATATCTTACCGGCGCCACTCGAGTAAGGTAATTATTTAACCCATAAATGGGCCCTAACAGGTACTACTACTCCGGGTCAGAGCAGACCTGGGAGTGATAACAACTAAGGGGTAACTCCACATTCCCCCACAGCTCCTGAACTCCCGAACCGGATCCCTGCCACTGGATGCAGTTTAATGTCATACCCAGGATATATATATAATATAATAATATATAATATATATATAATTGTTTCTACTTTCTACAGCAATTACCCAATACATTACTGGTACTTTATATTATCGACCCCGTAAGGATGAAAGGCAAAGTTAACCTCGGCGGGATTTGAACTCAGATCTTTATATATAATGATTGGAGGACTGCAAGATTGTGTCAGGAATATTTTTTTTCTGAAGACGTTGAACTCAAACCATAAAGGGCCGTAACTCTTTGCTGCAAAGCATAGCGTCAGACCTTCTACCGATACTACCAATCCTCCGCCCTACCTATATAATAAACCTTTGTTTGTACTGCCTCTCTGTTTTTGTGGCTGTTCCAATTTTCACTATACAATACACGCTTACACGGCTTCCACACAACCTTGGAATATACCTTGACTACCGGCTCAACCCCGATCTAATCCGCCGTGACCACTCTCTGAACTTTCCCCAAACCTTCCCACAACCTTTTCTTTCCTTGTTATTTTTTCCTTTCTTTGCATTATTTATTGATTAATTTACTGTATTTGTTTATACCTGTCTAGTTCCCCACACACTGTTTTCTTTTGGTTGGTATCTTAATGATACTGACTGAATTAAATCATTGAGTGAATGGGAAAACGATCGAAGGTATATTGGTCCTATCCGATGAGGTCGTTTCATTTTATATATATATATATATATATATATATATACCTGTGATATCAATAGGTATATATATATGTGTGGGGAATGTGGAGTTACCCCTTAGTTGTTATCACTCCCAGGTCTGCTCTGACCCGGAGTAGTAGTACCTGTTAGGGCCCATTTATGGGTTAAATAATTACCTTACACGAGTGGCGCCGGTAAGATATTATCCGGTAAGATATATAGATATATATATATATATATATATATATATATATATATATATATATATATATATATATATATAATAATATGTAATAAAATATGGAGAAAAATACTGAAGGTAGCGCATGGATAACATGTAATAAAATGAGTCCCTCATCAGTGATTTGCCGACGATCATTATTACATGTTATCCATGCGCTACCTGCAGTATTTTTCTCCATATTTTATTACATATTATTATATATATATATATATATATATATATATATATATATATATATATATATATATATATATATATATATATATACCTGTGATATCAACCACCGCTAGATGTTGTAATTCAGAGATCACAAACACGCAGCCCGCAAACTACTTTTCTATGGCTTGCTGCAGAACATTTGAAACGGAAAATTTGTATCCCCTACATTTTGTGCTAATTCATATATTCCATATACTATCACAGACCTATCAACTTTCCCCATCCGACGGGAAGATCTCCCACCTACTTTGCGGTGTGTGAGAGATGTCTTCTCTTGTGAAAATGGGTATAGCTTTCATTATGTAAAATCTCCCTATTTTGCCTCATTTCTCTCCGTTTTGCGGTACTTTTTTTCATGGTACTCTCCGTTTGGGCTTTTAGAGTTTGGCAAGTCTGCTATCATATGCGTATTCATTTATAATTGGTGTAAATCATGTGCCCCTCATCTCATTCTTGGTCTGCTATGCATCTCTTTCAGGATGTAATGGTCCTTGCATTTGATGCCTCTGCTGTAATCAAATTACTGTCGTTAATTCAACAGCCGTTAGTGAGATGATTAGTTACCGAAACATTTAGATGTCCCTCGAGTTAACCAGTGGTAACTGTTCCATATTATTTTGTATGGATTGGCAGTATCGGTAGAGGGTCAGACACCATGCTTTCCAGCATAGTTACGTCCCTTTACGATCTGAGTTCAAATCCCGCCGAGGTTAGCTTTGCCTTTCATCCTTACGGGGTCGATAAAATAAAGTACCAGTAATGCACTGGGTAATTTCTGGCCTTGTGCCTAAAGTAGAAACAATTATTTTGAAATATGTTTGAAGTTTATAGTTCCTGTCTCTTTAATTCATATAGTTATAGAATCTATGCGGATATATCCAGAGGGAGGGTGGGGGCAAGTAAAGGCGTGAGAAAAACAGATACAGAGAGATAGAGAGAGACAGGACGTTATTTGTATATATTTGTGTTTATAGTCATGCTATTCAAATATAAACATGTAAATATACATAGAAACATTCATCCATCCATACATACATGTATGGGTTTATGTATGTATGTGTTTATGTATGTATGTGTTTATGTATGTATGTATGTATGTATGTATGTATGTATGCGTTTATATATTTATGTATGCATGTATGTATGTGTGCACGTATGAATGTATTTATGTATGTACAAGTGTATATATATATATATGTGTGTGTGTGGTAACTGGTGTAATTGACTTTTTTTTTCCAAACCTATCCGGCATTAAACATCAGCCATTGAAACACAGCAAATTTAATTAAACAACCCCCTGTAATGTATGTCATTTCATTTCCCCTTAGTTTTAGATTATCTTCGTTATTTTTCAATTCTTCATTCTTTTTTTCAGCTCATTATTCCTTTTCTTTTCCCTGCTTGACGTCTTTTTTCTTTATTTTTACTATATTTTACATAAAACATTGTAAATAATAATAATAATATAAGGAACGTTGGAAGAAAATAAATTTCAATTGAAATATTTCCTTTTGCCAACTCACCTCCTAAATTCAACACCAACTATTCAGTATTGTTGTGTCGTTCATCATTTAGCCTACTTCTGTTACGTAGACATCAGTTTTTATAGACTTCGTTTATAAAATGACCCCAGTTTTCTCAAACAATGAAGTTTCGTTCTTTAACTGAAATATTTTAAGTTTATGATCAACGCGAGAAAACATGTCACCTAGATTCAATGTAACTCTCGCTGCTATGTACGTTATATCACTGAAGATTTAATTATACTATGGCGGATATGTGAAGGTAGGTGACTTAATGGTTAAGGGTGTTTAAGGTCGTCAGTTCGATTCCTGGACTGGGTGGCACGTTGTCTTCTTGAGTAAGATTATATATTTCACGTTGATCATCAGGATTTGTAACTAACAAATAGTATCACCAATGGAAAGACCCGTGGAAACATTATTTTCATGGTCCAATCTCACGATCGGCTCTTAAAGAGCTATTTATACCCTTTATTGTTGTTAGACTCTAGAGTGTTGTTAGACCCTATAGTAGTGTTTGACCCTATAGTAATGTTTGACCCTATAGCAAGGTGAGCACTGGAACCTGGTTGTGTTCTGTTTATGAAGTAGAGTTTCGTTCGAGATGTTGCTGGTATGTAAGTTAAAATTACGCGGGTACCATGTAAATATAAGAAATGTGATATAGAAATTGAAATAATTATAAATATATATCTTACAATGCAAATATTGAAGGACCAAGTTACAGTGATGAAAAGTGGAATACATAATAAATGTATAGTGCAAATGTTAACGAATTAACATATAGTTTAGTTCTGGGTTGAGTGATGAGAAATGGAACGAAAATATGTATACAATGCAAATATTGACGGATTAATCTATAGGAAACTTCAGGGTTCAATGGTAAGAAGTGGAACGAAAATTTCCTCTCAAACTGAAAGTGTTAGTCTATCATGAACAACATTTCCAGAATATTTGTTAGTTAATTCCTGCAACTATGTAAATGAGGCGAACATAATTAAGTCTTATTTTCAGAAGCATAATAATAATAATTTTTTTAACATTGATATGAGGTCAGCAATTTGTGGGATGAGAAAATCGATTAAATTGACGCCAGTACATAACTGGTACTTTTTGTATCAACCCTGGAAAGTTGATCTCGGCAGGATTTGAACTCAGAACAAAGAGCCAGATCAAATACTGCTAAGCATTTGTCAGACGTTTTAACGAATCTGCTAATCCACCGCCCTTAATAATAATGTTTCTACTTTGGGAACAAAGCCAGCAATTATCCCAGTGCATTACTGGTACTTTATTTTATCGACCCCGTAAGGATGAAAAGCAGAGTTAACCCCGGTGGTATTTGAACTCAGACCGTAAAGGGACGTAACTCTATGCTGGAAAGCATGACGTCCGACGCTCTACCGGTACTGCCAATCCACCACCGCCCTTAATAATAATTGTTTCTACTTTTGGCACAAGGCCAGCAATCACCCAGTACATTACTGGTACTTTATTTTATCGACCCCGTAAGGATGAAAGGCAAAGTTAACCTCGGCGGGATTTGAACTCAGATCGTAAAGGGACGCAACTCTATGCTGCAAAGTATGGCGTCCGACTCTCAACCGACACTGCCAATTCACCGCACCGCCCTTAATAATAATGGTTTCTGATTTAGGCACAAAGCCAACAATTTTGAGGAAGGGGAAAGTCGATTAAATCGACCTCAGTACGTTACTCCGTAAGGATGCAAGGCAGAGCTAAACTCGGTAGGATTTGAATACAGAACGTAAAGAGCCAGAACAAATACTGCTAAGCATTTGTCTGATGTTCTAACGACTTTGCTAATTCACCAACTTTACTACTACTACTACTACTACTACTACTACTACTACTACTACTACTACTACTACTACTATTACTACTACTACTACTACTACTACTACTACTACTACTAAGTAATTGTTTCATTTATCGACCACAAGGGCCGACATATAGGGGACAATACAATAGACAAGGATAGTGGGGGTTTACACATACAACGTGTAAAAAATATAAATAACAATAACACAATAACAAGAAAAATACAACAATAGAAATTCCCCAATAGCGGGGATAACCACACAGGGTTGTGTCAGGTACCCCACCAATCCTGAACCAACCGGCGCTTCGAGGGCACCCGGGAAGGGCACCCCTCTCCTCCTGAAATAAACCAGCCTACAGGCGCATGCTTAGAGTAGGCCCACACACAGGAGCCATTCTCGCCACAGTCACCCACCTTTTAGCAAATGTACTGCGGGAGGAGGCGGCACACTACTCTCTCCACCCTTACCTTCCTTTCCAAGTGAAACTTAAAAAAGATTTTGAGGGATTGGCCGAAGAGAAAAGTGTCTGTCTTCAGTCCTTTCAACCTGGTCCACCACACAACCTCTTTCGCTACTGCCACCAGAAAGAGGAAAGCTGCCTCTCCTTCCTGGCCAAAAGAAGGCGGCGGGTCGATCTTCACTATGGACTCGGACGTTCTACACGCGACAACAGCTGTTCGACATAACTCCACAAGTCAATAATGTACGGACACGGGACAAGTGAGTGCAGAACGGTTTCGTCACTCTGCGAGCATCTCGGGCAGGTCTGTCTGACAGCACTTCCGTGCCTGTAGAGTTTATCTCGAACCGGCAGTGCTCCCCGGTAGCACTGCCAAGCGAGGGCTTCCTGGAAATTATCCATCGTCTCCGGCTCGAAAGTCCTCCAGAACAGATTGGTCAGTTCGACTTCGTCGGTGCCCAGAGCCTCTCCGAGTGCATCATCGCACTTGTCCACCATTAATCCTCTTTAGAACTCTTGAGTGGAAGTTCCACTCACCGCATTGCCTGCCCGGTAGAGGGCACTGAGTGCCTGGCAACATTCCATATGCCAGGCACCCAGTCTCGGACTCTTTTTGACTCAGGACTTCATCTCATTCAAAGAGACGAGTTGCGGAAAGGCACGTCTGACAAACGGTGACCACACCAGTACCTCGTTTAGGCAGAATATCTGGAGATGCCGCAGCCTCAGCGCATGTTTGCGCATCATTAGTCACGGCATGACCAGCCCTTCACGTAGAGGATGCTGGCAGCAGATGCACCGCGGGCGTGATGTACGTATTCACCACCTCCGTTCGACCTATCAGGGAAAGCTTCCTCTCGGCCCATCTCTGAGTGAGAATGCCCCCCTCCCCCTACCTTCTCGTTATCTCCCACTTGTTCTTATCTACCATCTTCCCAAACCTGACGGCGAACAACTTCACAGCTCCGTCCGCATATGCCGACGTAGCCCTTCCTTGTCGCGGATCGAGCGGGATGCCTTGCAACAGCCCCAGCATCCGCAATAATGGCTCGAGAGATATTCTTGAGGCTTTTGCATCCCCCACACATTCCCAATGTGCGCCCAAGATGCCGTTCCAGTCTCCCGCTTACAGTAATGAGGCAGACATTCATAGAAAGGCATCCAGACACCTGAAGAAATCCAGCCGTCCAGACCCGGTCGGCGCGTAGACGGCTACCAGTCTAAAGCACCCCGTTCGCTATTGCTCACGTCCAGGACCACCAACTTCCCGTACGGTTTCAGGAAGATCGTCCGTAGCTCGAGATTCAGGCCTTTCTTAAATAGCACTTCCACCCCACTTCCCATTTCAGCCGACTAAGAGATGCAAATATCTGATAGTCGTCAAAAATGGGGGCTAGTGCACGCGTGTCGGAAATCCTGGTCTCGCTAACGGCAGTTACATCCATATTAATGATCTGAGGTCGTTCAGCAAGCGACCTTGCTTCCAGGATGGGCCATGAACATATACAAATTCTGCTCTTATATTAGCCATGCTGGTTGGTTAGTCAAGAAAAAAGGAAGTGGGGCTACTTACCCTCCTGGAATTGTTGGCGATCGGGTGGTTCGATCTCAATATTTGGTGGAATTTCTTTTGGGAACCCCTTTAAAAGTCTACTCATCTTTCTCAATCTCTTTACACCGTGCTAAGAGGGTCGTCAGTTCTTCGTTGGCCCTTCTTTCTAACACAAGGTTTTCTGTATGTGGTATTATTAGCTGTTGATTTTGTGTGTTCGTGGCTTTTCTTTTCGTTGTGGCTGGTTGTGGTTGTGGTAGGGTTGATGGTGGTTGTATTGCCAGTTGGTGTGTTGTTGCAGATGTATTGTGTTTGCTGTGGGTGTGAGTTTTGTTTTCTGGAGTGGGTGTTGGTGTCTGGCAGGGAGTGGTGTTGTCTGACATTTTTGTGTGTGTCTTTTTATTAGTTCTTTGGCTTGGTATGTTTCCTCTTCTCCTTCACTGGGAGAAGAGGAGGTGCATGTCTCTGATAATGGTGGGGATGCAATATGTTTGTGGTATTGTGTGTGTGTGTGTGTGTGTGTGTGTGTGTGTGTGTGTGTGTGTGCGTGCGCGTATGTTTAGAGCGAGTGGAGAGAGAGAGAGAGAGAGAGAGAGGGAGATGAAGAAGGAGAGGGAGAAGGAGAGGGAGATGGAGCAGGAGAATGAGGGGAGGGAGAGGGAGAGCTTTCTTTACTGAGCCCCTGGCTGGTTTTGATGGAGTTTGTTGTTGTTTTGGCTGTGGTGGTTCCGTTGCTGCTGTAGGTGATGTTGTTGCTCTTGGTGCTGTCGTTACTGCTGCTGTTCGTGTTGTTGGGCTGCAGCTGCTGTTGTTGTTCGCTGCTCTTGTTGTTGGGGCTGCTGAGGCCCTGATGTTGGCAGCAAAGGAAGCCTATGGTCCCTTGCTATGTGTTAAAGGCAGAGAGCTCTCAAGTGGCCCGTCTGCCCAGAAAAATATCCACGAGGTGAGGTTCTTTTCCACCCGGCAAATCCGATCTTTTAGAATTTTTTCTGGTTTGATGTGGAGGAGTACACCCACACTGACCCGAGACCAGTTTTCTTTTTTGTCCTCTTCACCTCGAGTAGGGTGTCGCTCCACTCGATGACCACACAGGCCAGGATTCTGGCGTGATTCCTACAGTACTCACATATACGGTCCTTCTTTCAAGGTACGCCGGATAGAGTATCGATTTTTCTGTCCGGAAGGGGATCAGAGAATTGTACGGCCAAAGTTTGAAGAGCACCGAAATTGTACCAAATTGCTTGGCTCTAGCAATGTGCTGGATGTCCGGCAATATGGTTTTTAGTGCTCTTACAGCTCCATGAGAGGTTACTGGCCCTGGTCGTTTGGATTGAACTGAAATACATTTGTACGTTAGATTCTTTTTGGCAGTTGTTGCCAACACCTCGGGCGGGACACCTATGTCGGCCCTAGTTTTGTCCAATTTGCCAAGTTCGGTGGCTTGTGTCAAACAGCTGTCCTAGTTCAAAATGTCCAAATTGAAGGTTTGGGTGGCTTTAGCAACCAATCCTGCGAAAGCTTTGATTGTGTCATTGTTGTGTTGATGCCATTTGTGTTGTTGTTGTCTGTGTTACTGTTATTTTTGTTGTTTCCTGCTGTTATATTGTTGTAGCAGTGGTGTGGTGGTGATTGTAGCGCTGGGGTTGGTTTTGGTGGTGGAGGGGGCAGTGTTCTTGCTACTATTGTTGTTGCTTTTTGTCATTATTATTTTTTTGTTCTTCTTGCGATGGTGACGGTGGTGTTAACATTTCTAGCAGCAGGAAATACGTTTCATAGTTTTGTCGAGTTGTGTTGTTATTGTTGCTGCTGTTGTTGCTACTACTGTTGCAGCTGCTGCTGTTGTTACTGACTTTTATAATTTTGTCATTCCATCCTGCAGATGGCCGACTCTTCCTTTCCGCAGATGTACACTCTTCGTCAGCCAACTTTCTTTTTTAAAAACAAAAATTGAAGGGCGTGTTTGATAAACAAACCCCGGTTTAGCCCCTAAGAGCTGCCGGTTGAGACAAAGTACTGGCCCTTGTAGATACTGGTTAGTTTAACTACAAAACAGTCACAAAAGTCCAATACGATAGGTTGAATAAACTTTGAAAATAGAACAAACTTACATAGCGATTTATAACGTTGCGTCGAAACACAAAGCAATAATAATAATAATGATTGTTTCTAATTTAAGCACATGGCCAGTAATTCGGGGAAGGAGAAAGTCGATTATATGGGGCCCGGTAATTGATTGGTACTTTATTTTATCGACGAATAATAATAATAATTGTTTCTACTTTTGGCACAAGGCCAGCAATTACACAGTGCATTACTGGTACTTTATTTTATCGACCCCGTAAGGATGAAAGGCAAAGTTAACCTCGGCGGGATTTGAACTCAGAATGGCAAGGAATGATAATAATAATGAACACAATAGGCCTGACCTGGTGGTTTACAATTTAGCAGTAGTAATGACATCACCAACCACAGTAAATCTTAACGTCTTGTACAACATGAAACCACAATAGCAAGACATTCGTGAATAGCACTAAACTATGTCACATTAATAATTTAAGTCTTTAATGCTACACATTTCTGTATCGATCTGTCCAGTTGAATTATCAAGCCCGATTTTAGTTTCTATTAAGTCAAAGGTTATAAAAGTTAATTAACAACCTCGTATACGCAGCATTTAGATAAGAATAATTGCATCGCATTAATATCTTTACTCTAAAATTTCAAATTATCACAAGGGCCCGTCTAGCAGTAAAGAAACGACAAACATTTAAATTACCAAACCCGTTTTTAAACATTTTCTTCTAAATCATTACATGATCTCAGAAGTTAAAAATTATGCCATTAACAAAACTACTGTGTGGGTAGTTAAAAAAATACCCTGACCGAACGCAAAGAATATGATTCAAGAAAGTTATGGTTGCAAAAAAATAAAATTTGAACATCTGATGCTATTGGCAGTGAGGTAGACAACCTGAGATTGGGTGATGTGCAGAGGAACTGGGTGGCACTCTAGCGCTATTGGCAGTAGAGTTGATGATATGAGATTGGGCACTTGTGCTTGTGGCAGTGGAGTTGATGTTGTAAAATTGAGCAGTGGGTAGAGACACAGGCTGGCACTAAAAAATGAATTATGAATATATGTTATAAAAATACGCTAGCTGACAGCGTGCTTTTTAAGAGTGTATATGTGTGTATACGCACACATAAACACACACACACATATATATATACATACATACATAAACACACACACACATATATATACACACACACACACATATATATATATACATACATAAACACACACACACATATATAAACACACACACACATATATATATATATATATGTATATATATATATATATAATATATATATATATATATATATATATATATATATATTATATTTATATGTTGAAGATGTACATGTAAATATATATATATGTGGGGGAGGGCTGTAAAGTATATATATATATATATATATATATATATATATATATATATATATATATATATATTTATATATACATATATATATGTACGTGTGCATGTATGTATGTAAGTAGGTAGGAAGGTAATATGTGTGTATGGAAAATGGAAAATGTATATGTATGTGCATGGGGATATGTAGGGTAAATGTATGTGTGTGAGGGACTGTTGAAGATGTAAAACTAGTGCATATATTTAATTATGTGTATATATATCCACCTGCTACACTGTGTCAAAACAAGTTTTTACTTTTTATTTTTAAATTTTTGGTGCCATAATTTATTCGTTGTCGCTGGGTACCATACATACACATGAATATATATATATATATATATATATATATATATGTGTGTGTGTGTGTGTGTGTGTGTCTTATCTTTATATGTGTATATATACATATGTATGTATACATATATATACATGTATATGTATGTATACATATGCACACACATACACACACACACACATACATATATATATACATATAATACACTGATATTTACACAGTTAAAAACGCGCACACAATGCATAGATTCAGCATATATTTATTAACATATGCACACATATGCAGATAAATATTTATACACTCGTATGATCAAACATCTTCCTCCCACACAGATGCGAATACTTTTGTTTCATCACACAATTTCTAGTGTTATGCAAATATTTTCTATTATTCTTTGGCTGGTTGCAGTCATGTAAATTGCAGGCATGCTAAGGCACCGCCTTACTTAGGTTTATTATATTGATCCTAGTATATATTTTTCTAATCTGGGTACTTACTTTTGTTGAACTGCTTAGTTGCGGGATAGTGACAAGAACGTACACACACACACACACACACACACACACACACACACACACACACACACACACACACACACACACACACACACACACACACACACATACTCATATCTGCAGACCTGTCAACTCTCCCCCGTCCGACTGGGAGATCTCCCACCCACCCCAAAATGGGTGGGAGGTGTCTTCTCTTGTTTAAATGGGTATAGCTTTCATTATGTAAAATCTCACCAGGGCGGTGGATTGGCAGTATCGCTAGAGAGTCGGACACCATGCTTTGCAGTACAGAGTTACGGCCCTTTACAGTCTGATTTTAAATCGCACCGGGGTTAACTTTGCCTTTCATCCTTACAGGGCCGATAAAATAAAGTACCAGTAATGCACTGGGTCGATTTAATCGTCTTTCCCCACCCCCAAATTACTAGAAATCATTATGTAAAATTTCCTCATTTTACCTCATTTGGGGTACGTTTTTTCACGGTACTGCCCATTTGGGTTTTTAAGGGTTGGCAGGTCTGCATATATATATATGTATGTATACACGACGGGCATTTACAGTTTAATTCTACCAAATTCCACTCACAAGGTGTTCTTGACCAATCCGAGGTTATAACGACCAAAGTGTTGCACAGCCTGACTGAACCCAGTATCACGCAGTTGCGAAGCAAACTCCTGAACCGTATAGCCATACAAACATTAGGTAATTAAATGATATATGCACAGCAACAAAAACAATACCCATTCAAGTACACGTGTACACACACATATCTAAGTCTAAAGTCTGTCTTCTGATTTAGCCCCTGTTTATCCCGGTTTCATAGCGTGAAGCGACTGAGAGTACAAGACTTCCCACTGGACAGGACGCTAGTCCATCGAAGGGTTAAATCCCCAGCTATTGCTGGTACTCATTTTCAGCTGAGTATACTGGAGCAACGTGAAATGAAGTGTTTTGCTCAAGAACACAACACGCAACTCAGGAATCGAACCCACGACATTATGATCATAAGTCCAACACTCTTACCACTAGGCATCATGCTTCCACACCACATACACACACACACATGTGCACACATACATATATATATATACACATCTGCACACACACACATGTGCACACATACATATATATATATATACACACATCTGCACACACACACATGTACACACATACATATATATATATATACGCATCTGCACACACACACATGTACACACATACATATATATATATACGCATGTGCACACACACACACATGTACACACATACATATATATATATATACATCTGCACACACACACATGTACACACATACATATATATATATACACATCTGCACACACACACACACATGTACACACATATATATATATACACATCTGCACACACACACATGTACACACATACATATATATATATACGCATGTGCACACACACACATGTACACACATACATATATATATATACACATCTGTACACACACACACATGTACACACATACATATATATATATACGCATGTGCACACACAAAGTACACACACTCATACATGCATATGTACACACATATACGCGGATGACATCGTGCTGATGGGCCCTAACGGGACAGATGCACAAGGTGCTCTCGAAGGGGTGCACACTGCAGCCGCCGCTGTTGGTCTACCAATCAATGCCGCCAAGTAGAAAGTCATGACGTCACTGGTCTCGTCTGATGCCTGGCAGCCAATATCTCTCGTGGTCGTGGACCTGGAGGATGTGGAGTCCTTCGTTTACCTGGGCTCAACAGTGGTCTCAACGGGACAGGGCGCAGCCGAGATCAAGCGTCGCATAGGTGCTGCCAGATCCGCTTTTGGGCGCCTCCAGCGGTGTCTGTGGGACAGAAGAGAGATTACCTCGGCGACCAAATGGCGAATCTACCAGGCCGTCGTTTGCACTATCCTCCTCTATGGCTGTGAAACATGAGGGTAGTCTATGAGGGTAGTCGATCAACAAGGGCTGGAGGTCTTCGACAATGACTGTCTCCGCCGCATTTTTCGCTTCCGACGCGTTGATTGGGTACATACCGCCAGTCTTCGTCTTCGCCTGAATCTTAGACCCCTTCCTTCAGTGTTTCTGCAACGGCGCTTGAGATGGTTTGGTCACGCAGCCCGGTGCCCTGAGGGTGAGCTGTACGCGATGTTCTCCTCCCACCTACACTCCCTAACTGACGCAAGTGCGTTGGCGGGCAGCTGATGACTGGGCAACGACGATCAAGGAGGACCTCTCCGAACTCTCAGGTCCCGCAGGTGGTCGACCTGCGCCGATGGAACCGTGCCTGGCTCGCTATCTCCAGTGACCTAGCTCGGGACCGTCGTGTGTGGGCTGCCATGGTTCGGGATGCCGTCAGGACAAGGGAAGAAGCCGGCTCAACCCGTCCAGGGTGAATGTCGACACAAGTACAAGTAAGTAGTACACATATACATACACATGTACACACACATATACATACACATGTACACATTTACATACACACACAAGTACACACACACAGCAGACACAGACACAGACACAGCAGACACAAACAAGCACTCATACGCACAGCTACACACACACACACACACACACACACACACACACACACACACACACACACACACACACAATCATATGTAGCAAGGTTGTATTTAAGTAAAGTCTTATTGCTTTGTGAACCTGCTTTCAGAAACCACAAGTTTTCCCATTTATTTTGCTTTCAAGGTCTGTCGCTTCCTAAAGCCACGCTTCTCTGCTTCCCTAACCTTCGCTCTCTTTCTTTTCTTTATTTCCTTCTTTCTTTCTTTCTTTCTTTCTTTCTTTCTTTCTTTCTTTCTTTCTTTCTTTCTTTCTCTGACTATCTATCTCTGTGTGTCTCTTTCTCCTTTCTATATACTTCTTCGTTTCTAACTTTCCCACACTCTTTCCCTCCTCATCCCATCTATATATATTTATCCCTCTCTCTTTCCCACATCTATATAGTCCCC
Organism: Eledone cirrhosa; assembly: GCA_964016885.1. Lineage (NCBI taxonomy): Eukaryota > Metazoa > Mollusca > Cephalopoda > Octopoda > Eledonidae > Eledone > Eledone cirrhosa. The sequence goes on from OZ024741.1 coordinate 203,149,109, forward strand.
CTCTCTCTTTCCCCCAGCTAATCTATATTTCTCTCTCTTTCCTCCAGCTCATCTATGCTTCTCTCTCCTACAGCCACCTGATCTATCTATCTATTCATCCATCTCTCTTTCTCTATTTCTCTCAGTTTATCTATATATCTATCTCCCCTCTCTTATTCTTTCTCCTATCTCTTCCCCATCTCTTCCTCTCTCTCTCTCTCTCTCTCTCTCTCTCTCTCTCTCTCTCTCTCTCTCTCTCTCTATATATATATATATATATATATATATATATATATATACATATACACACACGCACACACACATATACACATATATATATACATATATATATGTGTGGTCGTTTTGATATATATATATATAGCAGTCTCTTGTTCTTTTATGTTTGCTTGTTTGTTTGTCTATATTCTCTCTGTATCACAAAATGTCTCATATGTTTCATCATTAAATAATATTTTGAATCGCGTTTTACGGCAAACAATATATAGGCAAACATACAATTACTTTTTAACATACTCTAAAACATCTCTAGCAACATTTTGTAAAGTCTTCACTTCTCCCAATTCCTGTATTTTATGAATGAAAATCTTATAGCGGGAATGTATTTTCGTGTTAATGTGGCCTCTTTGACAATCTTCAGCCCAATGTGATTTTTTTTTATTCGTCTGCTGCATAAAAATATCTTCGTTTGACACATCTTTTGTCTCCACTCACAGACAACACCAGAACCATTGCTCTGTTAACCCTTTCCATATTCCACAGCTATCACCATGTTTCATCATACTCGATCTTTTTGTTATTGCTGTTGTTGTTGTTGTTTTTAATTGCCGCTGATGTTGTTACTCTTGCTTCTGCTATTTCTGTTGTTGTTTCGAATATCTATTTCAAGATGTCATTATGCTAGCTTCGTCTCATAAATCGCAAGAAGCCAACCGAATTTGATGCCATGCAACTGAAGTAAGAGGTGGGGGTAAGGTGGGGGTGGGGGGGATAAGGTGGGTAGTTGTGGTGGTGGTGGTGGGGGGGGGGGACACATGATGTATCAGGTTCAAAGAATATCATGGAGCATTGCCAATGTTAAATTCTAAATATGTAAACACAGACATGCATATACATGTAGCCACATGTATATACGTGCTGTTGAACCTCCGTCGTCTCCGACGACAAGTGTTTTAGTTGTTCGACCAACGGAACACCTTGCACGTGAAATCTACGTGCAGGTTTCATAGTTACGGAGCATTCCACAGACCCATGTACCCTTAATGTATTTCTCAGGGAGATTCAGTAGGTCAAAGTGTATGACAATGTTGACTATTTGATTTAGAGGTAAACTACTTTTTTCCACCTGAGTGCACTAAAGCACTGTTAAATAAAGTGTCCTGCTCAAATGTACAACGCACCATCGAGTATCGACCTCGCGACCTCACAATTGTTGGCTGAACAGTATTTAATCAGTAAAACACGCCCATTCACAATACATGCTCTCTCTTCTCTCTCTCTCTCTCTCTCTCTCTCTCTCTCTCTCTCTCTCTCTATCTATCTATCTATCTATCTCTTCCTTTCTCTCACTCTCTCACACATGTACACATATATGCATCGGATTTACCTTCTTGTAATCGTCACTCTTTGATAATCAAGTGCAATTGTTGAAATAATGACGCAAAATGGGGTTTCTTCTTACATAAAAAGTAAAGAAATGTCTTAGGTGCAAGGATTATCATAGAAAAATAAAGATTGAACCAAGCAAACCATATTTCTATTTGTTGTCCCATTGTTGCAACTATCTGCTGGTTGTAACTCCTGTCGAAGAAAAAAATAAACAAAAAACAATCGTCAGATTGTTACAAGGAAAGTACGTTTCTGTTGCTGTTACTATCTGCTGTTTTAACATACTTTAAAGAAAAGGTATCAGTCGTCAGATTGGACCAAGGGGACAATGTTTCCAATGGTCTTTCCGTAGCTGATACTATCTGCCGGATGCAACTCCAAGCAGACTGAAGAGGGATTTGAATGCACAGTATCTAATCAGATATCGACTTATTAGCAATTCTATCAACACACCATCTCTGTACTGATGCTTTTTATATCGACCCCGAAAGGATGAAAGACAGTGGTAACCTGGGCGGGATTCGTACTCAAATTACAGAGAATCGGAACAAATATCGAGATATTTTTAATCCGATGGTCTAACGATTTCGTCAATATGTCGCCTATTGTAGAAAACGCATCATTGAGCAAGACACTTTATTTCACGTTGCTCCAGTTTACTCAGCTGTAGAAATGTGTTGCGACGTCACTGATGCCAACCTGTATCACCCATGACCATTCCCTTTGTCAATATTGGTGCGTGAAGAGGGGAGACTGGTGTGCATGGGTGACTGCTGGTTTTCCAAAAACAACCTTAACCGAACTTGTGCCTCGGAGGGGAACTTTCTAGGTATAGAAATATATATATATGATATAATATAATATAATATTATATATATATATATATATATATATATTTCCCCCATTGCCTTTTGATGGATAAAAGGCCATGGGCGCGCTACGGATCGATGTTCTGTTTTAAGCGCCGACACATCCAAGATTCGTAGTAAACAGCTGACGAAGGGAAATTTTTCTTCTCTTGTTTGTGTCCCGATTACCTTCTAACACTTCGTTTTCAGTAACCACACAGCCTCGCCTCCTAACCTGTATATATATATATATATATATATATATATATATATATATATATATATATATATATATATATAATGTGTAGAAGGGTGAATGTGGTAGATATGACTGAACACTTGATAGCGTCAATATATCCTGCGATGGAATGGCGTGACAAGCAATTTGTTATCTAAGTGAATGGAGAGAATGAATGACAAACAAAAGGCAATTTAATTGGCAGACTGTCAATCCAGAAAAGTTAACCGTTAATCTATGGATAATTATAATTTGATGAATTTGGAAATTGCCAAATGTTATTTTATTAGCAAACAGAAGTATATTATGATGGAAGTATCAGACCTGCCAACCTCTAAAAGCCCAAACGAGTAGTACCATTAAAAAAAGGCCTCCAAAAGGGGAGAAATTCGCCAAAAATAGGGAGATTTTTCATAATGAAAGCCATACCCATTTTCACAAGAGAAGACATCTCTCACACATCCCAAAATGAGTGGGAGATCTCCCCGTCCGATTGGTTAAAACAATGAACAGGAAGAGAGAAAAGAGAAAAAAGAGAATAGAAAGAAAACTTATATAATAGAAAAGGGGAAAGAATGGGTGAAACTGTACAGCATTGTCTGGAGAGTATATCGCAGCTGTACTCCTCGAATAAAATAGTGAAAATGGGTTAATTTAAAGTACAATAAATCCCAAGCCATAATCTATTTTACATGCTTTCATTACGCTTCTATTATGAATCACACTATGATAGTGTTACTGCTAACTAATTATTTCTACTTTTGGCATAAGGCCAGCAATTATCCCAATGCATAACTGGTACTTTATTTTATCGGCCCCGTAAGGATGAAAGGCAAAGTTAACCTAGGCGGGATTTGAACTCAAACCGTAAAGGGCAGTAACTCTATGTTGCAAAGCATGGAGTCCGACCCTCTACCGATACTGTCAATCCACAAACCTGCATTGTATGCAAATGAACAACTCCTTAAATGTACCATACGCACATTCCATATAAGTTGTACCTTATTTCGCCTCGATAGCTGTGGTGTGATCACAGTTAAAACACCAATAGCAAGACTTACATATGTTTATTATACATAAGCATATACGCCTCTATTAATATCTATTCAACCAATTCCAAAATGAATGGATTTCAACAATTTAATTCAGTGGAAGAAAAAAACACACACAAAAAAAAAAAAAACGATGAAGACATTTTTCGTTCTTTACTTCCCCCCTTCCTTTTCCTCCATTATTTTGTTATTTTCTCTCTTCTTCCTTGCTTCCTTTCCCTCTCCGTTAGTTTAGCTGGCATTATGGATGGTAGTAGGGTGGTGGATTGGCAGTATCGGTAGAGGGTCGGACGCCATGCTTTCCAGCATAGTTACGTCCCTTTACGGTCTGAGTTCAAATCCCGCCGAGGTCAACTTTGCCTTTCATCCTTACGGGGTCGATAAAATAAAGTACCAGTAATGTACTGGGTTATTGATGGCCTTGTGCCGAAAGTAGAAACAAATATGGATGGTAGTATATATATATATATATATATATATATATGTATATATGTATATATATATGTGTGTGTGTTGTAAGGGTAATAGTCTATATATAATTTATATATGTGTGGGTGTATGGAAGATAGTTGTACAAACATTAAACTAAAACTACACAGCGACCAACTCCGGCAGCTAACAGGTGTCTGGCTGGCAGGCTGTGATGGAATTGGGACAAACATTACAGCACTTCTTCCTGCTAATCTTAATTCTTACCCATTTACATTTTACTCTTATCAACTTCTCTATTTCGCTCTGTTTGCATCTTAGGAGCCTTCCATCATATTTTTCTTTATTTTATATTTTATAGCTCATTTCTGCCGAAATCCTTTCTTTTATCGTTATCTATATAGCATAGCCTGTCTACCCTCTCTCTTCTATTTCCTCACATCTCTCATTACATCTTTAAATTCATTATGTTTTTTCATTTATCACTTAATCTTTAGCGTTTCCTCGCGAAATATCTAAAGGGAGGTTGGGAGTTTTTTTAGAATATTAAAGAACTCAACTGAAGCTGTCACATTTAGTTTCAACACTACATCTCTCCATAACGCTATTTTTTTTATGTGTATTTAAGTCTACACTAGTTTGGTTATAACTTCTCATTTAGTAAGTTCCATTGCCCCACCCTAAAGTCACTTGACGGTTCGGTACTGTGACTTTTGTCTTTTTCTTCTAATCCCCTCCTTCCATTTCTCCCTCTAAACTCTCACCCTTTCTTCCACTCAATTCATACCTTCCCTCCTATCCTTACTTTCACACTCCTCCTACACTTATTTCCACACTCCTCTTACCCTTCCTACTACACTCCACTTAGCCTTTCTTCCACTCTCTTCCTACTCTTTCTCCCACTCTCTTCCTACTCTTTCTCCCACTCTCCTCCTACTCTTTCTCCCACTCTCCTCCTACTCTTTCTCCCACTCTCCTCCTACTCTTTCTCCCACTCTCTTCCTATCTTTTGTTTCACTCTCTTTCTACCCTTTCTTCCACTCTCCACTTACCCTCTCCCCTACTCTTTACCTGATCGCTCCCCGTATTCCTCCTATCCGTTCACTTCCTCTAGCTCTCTATCTCTCTTCTTTCTGCCTCCTGCCTTCATTCCACCCCAACGACATGTCTCTCGCCTTCACTCTTTTAACATATCACCAATCAATAATACGAACAACCAGAAGAGCCACAACGTAACACAGTAACAGGGAGTTCAGATACCACAGCAAAGTACTACAGATGTCGAAGAGTTTCACTTATAACACTTATAACCAAACACCATCTCTCTCTCTCTCTCTCTCTCTCTCTCTCTCTCTCTCTCTCTCTCTCTCTCTCTCTCTCTCTCTCTCTCTCTCTCTCTCGATATATATATATAAATCGATATATATATATAAATCTTTGGATTTTAGTCTTCACATTTATTATTATTACTATATATATATATAAGAAAAAATATGACCCCGACGGCAGAGTTCAAGCCGTTTCGACGGCTATTTCTGAGTCCAGAAATAGCCATCGAAACGGTTTGAGCTCTGCCGTCGGGGTCATACTTTTTCCTATTCCCACTCTACTCCCCTAAGTATTGAGTACTCTGGTGCGTTATGGTCCATCTGGTTCCTTACCACAATTCCTTTGCTATATTTATATATATATATATATATATATATATATATATATATATAATCAAGGTTTAGCAATTAAGAAAAAGTTTTAAAATAAAATTAAAAAAATTCACTGTACCTGCTATGGTTACCTTTACCGTACGGTTTCGAGTCTCAAAAATAAATGGATAGTCCTTACGGGCCTATTGAAAAGAAAGACTCTCGTCAGAAGGTTCTTTTCACTCGGAGAATATAAAATTCCCGAGTTCGAATTACGAACTGGCGCTATTCAAAATTGTTCCCGAGATGAGAATGAATGATGTAGAAGCAATTCTGTCCAGTGCCGTGTGCAAAGATAGAAGGCAGAGGCGGAAAGGTCAATACACTACCACTAGAAATAGCAGCAGTCAAAACGACTAAATGTTATCTCGACCAGGGGGAGATTAATAATAATAAAGTATATATCCCTACACGCAAAATACATATAGGGACACATGTATTATCCAACCATATGCCAATGTGGTTCTATGGTGTACATATATATATATCGATCGACTTTCGTCAAATCGGACCGAGGAAACAATGTTTCCATTGGTCTTTCCAGTTGTTAGTACTATCTATCGGTCGCAACTCCAGGTAGAAGGAGCAACGTGAAATAAAATGATTCGTCGAAACTGCAGGAGGGTGAGATCTGAAGAGAATTATATACTGTTTGTGACCTCTTCATTCTCATACATTCTTTTTCCTTCTTCCTATCTTCTTCCTTCGAGTCAACTCACATCTAGCCGCTGATCTCTGTCCTTCGAGACAATATTTTGGTGGCATTTTGCTGTTCTAACAGCTTTCATTCGCCGAGTTTTCCCATTTTCCTGAGTATATATATATATATATATATGACTAAAGAAATTTAAGCCTGATAGTGGGGTTTAATTTAAAACTCTCTAAAAAATCGAAAAGGCTGAGTATTGACACGTTAATATTCCTCATTTCCCATTTTTTAGAGGGCTTTAAACCACACTATCAAGCTAAAATTTCGTTTGTAAATGATACGGCGAAAGCTTCTAATTATACTAAATTTCAAACTTAGCTCGCTGTTTCAAAAGAAACTTACTTGTCAATACCCCCCCCCCCCCCCTCCCCCACACACATATATATATATATATATATGTGTGTGTGTATTAACAAGTAAGTTTCTTTTGAAACAGCGAGCTAAGTTTGAAATTTAGTATAATTTAGTATAATTTAGTATAATTTAGTATAATATATATATATATATATATATACTAGCATTAAAGCCCGGCGTTGCTCGGGGTCATTAAGTTACCAAAGTTAGGTTGCACCACCCATTTTATGGCAGCACTTTTTTGTCTGCCAGGCACTGGGTGAATGAATTGCAGACCTGGAACCAGGAGCTGCGCCAGCAGTGGCAATTGTAGTTTCGCCTATGGATATTATCTCTGTGCAAAAAAGTGTTGAAATTTATTGTTTCACAGTACTTGCGCAACACGCGCGTAGACGATGCCAGCCGAACAACAGAGCTGCGATGGAGTTGTTCTGCATGGTTGTCTGTGTGTTTTCTAAATTTAAGACAGTAGGGAGGGTTGTGATATGAGGGAGAGTTAGCTGTTGTTTCTAGCAGGTTTAGTGACCTCATAGAGGATATGTGTTTTCTAAATTTAAGACAGTAGGGAGTGGTGTGATATGGGGGAGAGTTAGCTGCTGTTTCTAGCAGGTTTAGTGACCTCATAGAAGATATGTTTTCTAAATTTAAGACAGTAGGGAGGGGTGTGATATGGGGGAGAGTTAGCTGCTGTTTCTAGCAGGTTTAGTAACCTCTTGAGGATATGTGTTTTCTAAATTTAAGACAGTAGGGAGTGGTGTGAACGGACAGTATCACCATCAAGCTTGGAAAGAGAAAGTAGCAGAAAGTATGAAGTTGTATAGATTTTGAATGGTAGTAGAAAGAGTTCAGCAGTTTAAATGAGAGAGAAAAATCGTAAAATATTGAGTTTTATCTATTTTTTGCGTAATTGTGGGTGAAATTGAAAATATTATCTGCGTCAAGACGCAATCGAAGCTATTTCGAATACTGAATTGTAAATTTTAATTGAAGAAATTCTATATCGTAGATTTCTATAACGAAGGAGCATGACCACACACTGAGCTATATAGATTATGATATATAACTATACATCTATCCGTATAGTTTATAATGCGCCGAAACAACCGTGACCCGTAGTAAACTACTGACGAAGAGGGACTGCCCATCTCTTATATATATATATATATATTAAAGAGTTAAACAAGATTCAATGAGTACATCAAAGAATAAGTTTTACAGTAGATTGGAAGCACTCTACAGAAAATATTTTCCAGAGTTATTAATATTAAAATACAAATATTAATAAAATAGATGTTCTTTTAATCAATTAAATTTTATTATACATATTTCAGAGGTATAACAGTACGTCCTCATCAGACAAAATATAATGATACATGACATACCCTGAGATGTTAATTGGTTAGAATTTAATCAAGGTAGTACCTTGATTAAATCTTAACCATTTAATATCTCAGGGTATGTCATGTATCATTATATTTTGTCTGATGAGGACGTACTGTTATACCTCTGAAATATGTATAATAAAATTTAATTGATCAAAAGAACATCTATTTTATTAATATTTGTATTTTAATATATATATATATATATATATATATATATATATATATATATATATATATTTGAAAATGTGTGAAATCCTTGGTACAGTTAGGTATATTTAAAAAAAAAGAAAAGAATGACTTCACTTGTAGTTCTAAACATTTAATTTAATTTTATAATATTATAATTTTACAATTTGGTTTTGTATATATATATATATATATATGTGTGTGTGTGTTTGTATGTATACACGCACGTATGAATGTGAGTATGAGCATGCGTGCTAGTATGTGTACTTGCTTGTGTGTGAAGATAACATACATAAGAAGGGAGAGAAAGATTGAAATCAATAAGATAAAGGATTTTAAAATGTATGTAAATTTATATGTAATACACATTAATGTGTTTATACATATCTGTAAACATTTATACAGAAATATTTACGTATATGTGAATATTTGCATACATGTAGAGGCTGTCAGTATAACAGAAAACCACTGGCAAACTGCAAATCACTCTTATTCCATACAATCACGCACACAGTTAAATTCTTACTCGTGCACTCACACTCATACACATACACATAGTAGACACAAATACACGCACACTGTAGATACAATAACACACACACACACACTCACAGAGATACACCCAACCACACACAATGTAGATGCGAGTACTTACAGGTTAACACCCACACTGAGGCACACACAACCACACATATTGTAGACAGAAGTATTTTCTCTCACACACAGACAAGCTTACATAGTCACGCACACCCTAAACACAATCAGATAGACATATTAGTACACATAAGCACACATATTGACACAGACACACGCATAGATACCCACAGACACAGAAACACATTTTGTAGATAATTTCATAATGGTACATATATCAGTACATATTCACAGATACACACATTCACACATATAATTACAGAAACACATAGAAGCACATATTAGCACACGTGAACCAATGAAACTGACGGACCAAATCACGAGGTAATTCCGTAATGGTACTTCAAAAATAAAAAAAAGTATGTTTACCAAACTTCGTTGTCATACGAAAACAGAAAAATGAAATATATAGGCACATATGTACGTATGACTTCGAATTGAGAATAGTTTATTTTTAGAAAGCTTTAACATTAAAGTGACAAAACAATGGGTTAATTTTATATTTGATAAACAACAATTAATTAGAAAAGGCTATAATTTCAACGAGAAAGTCCTGTGTATAATGTAATGTCCAGGTGGTCATGCTGAGTAGCCTCGTTGTATCTAGACCAAGCTAAAGGATAGTTTTCAATATGATAGGCGTCATAACTATATCAGTTCTTTAGAATATAATTAAAAAGAAAAATAAGAGCACAGGAATAATAAAGCTGCGAAAGTGAGAGACCAGCAGGATGGCAGTTTAAGTAAGATATGGGGTAAGGGTGAGGGAAACTACAAGAGTAAACTTATATTCGGTTAGTAACCACTCTTGCTAATTCTGGGAAACACATGTTTCTTTCTGATCAAATCCAGCCGTTGTCTCGCCACCGTTTTAGAGCAACATGTGTCGTTGTGTCTGAGGCGGTATCGGTGACAAATTCCGGTCTTGCTTCTCTCCTACCTCTATAACCTTCCTCTCATTTACATGGCACGTGCCAGCAGTCATGCGCAAAACCAATGACCATTCACGCGTAATTGCAGCTTGTCAGCTATAATAGAAACAATTGTGTAAAGATGTCACTTTGGCCATAAATTCCCTTTCCATCTAAAAATTCAAATTTGTCGAAGATAATTCTGTGAAGTTAACATATGGAAAAGATCAAATATACCGCCTGGGATATCCCTTGTCTTCTACTAGAGCCATATTTCTGACACGTGGGATATCCCTTGTCTTCTACTGCAGTAGCCATATTTTTGACACATGGAGCAGGAATTGCTGAGTTTAAGTCACTTTGAACCTCAACTGTAATCTATTATTATTATCATTATTATTAGGTTCTTCATTCCAGCAATTTGACATCCCACTATAATGTCACTGTGACATTTCACTTTACTACTACTACTACTACTACTACTACTACTACTACTACTACTACTACTACTACTACTACTGATATAGTAGGAAAAGACTTTGTGTTTCAAACACTAATCCTTCATTAGAAGAGAGAATGAGAAATATAAGATGAGCTAGAAAGATAGAAAGTGAGAAGAGGAAGGAGCGGAAAAAAGAAGAAGCACGTACGTATTAAGTCAGCCACGTTAGTGTGCGATCGACCTGGTCATTTACAGTGTGGTCATTACATAGCTGAGGTGTCGGTAGAGAGACCATGTCATTATAAAGCTGAGGTAAGGGCGGTGGATTGGCAGTATCGGTAGAGGGTCGGACGCCATGCTTTGCAGCATAGAGTTATGGCTCTTTATGATCTGAGTTCAAATCCCGCTGCGGTTAATTTTGCCTTTCATCCTTACGGGGTCGATAAAATAAAGTATCAGTCACGCACTGGGGTCGATTTAATCGATTTTCCCTTCCCCCAAATTGCTGGCCTTGTGCCTATATAAGAAACCTCTATATAGCTGAGGTCCTGGTAGACAAGGCAGATAATTATACAGCATAGACTACGTTAAAGTAGTACCGGAAATATTTACGTGATGAATGATTGATCTATTTTATGTTTATTTTTGAGTTACAATTACTAGAGATTCTAATGCAATCCACTATAAGCTTTTGTGCTAAAAAATAAACTTATTTAGTAATATGAGCTTGTTTTAACATACATGTGATAACATATTAATGTTATTATTTTTGTATCAAAATAGTAAATCATTAATTAATTAGAGCTGAGCGAGCAAACCTAAGCCATTTCTGTAATCAATGCTCCAAATATACCCAAGAGTAAAAATCCAAATATATCTTGGTCAATATAATATCCCATAGTGTAGGTGATGTGAACGGCTTTATAAACCAGGTCACAACAAAATTTTCACCATAGTTGTCAGGGCGTCGGACTCGGTATTTGTTTCAGCTCATTGCGCTCTGAGGTCAAATCCTGTCGAGGTCAAGATGTAGGTCAAATTTCATCTTTTCGTACTGGTGTTGGTTCTCTCTCTGGAAGAAGCCATCTGTTTTCAGATATAGAGTGGAAATCCCTCCGCCAGGTTTAAAATGCCCAAGACACGCCGTGTGTCATTATGGTGCTCCTACGACCCCATCAAGAGTTAAGGACCGTTTATTTTACTTTATAAGCCAGACAATATCAAATATCCCCCCGATATATATGTATAAAAAGAATTATCAGGAGCATTTTGTTTATATGAAATTATCATTTCTTTCATAAGTATTTTGGTAGAACATTTTACCATGTTTCTGAGCTGTGTGTATTGTAGCTAGTAGCTCCAGTGACAGGTTTTCTCATGGGAAGCAATTTTTTTCAGATTACTATTCAAGAAAAGTCTGTTCATCTTTCACCTGACTGATTTCATACTAGAATGTGCATAAATATACTCTGATTTATTCCCTTGATGCTACTTCGAATACCACAATCTTTCATAATTCTCTGCAAATTTCATCAGGGACGAGGTTTCTTTAACCTCTTTGAAAAATTGAGGTATTATTTCATAGGTGCCAACTATCTAGCAGATCTGACTGTTTAAAATTGTTTTAATATGATTTCCACTACTTCAGCTTGAAAATAAAGTACCAGTCGTCTATTCGTACATTGTTTTATGACTCATACCTTCTCCCAACTAAAAATAAACCTCATTATATTGATCTAGCATAGGAAATCATTAATGTTTCAATGTTACGTGTTTGCGAAGCTAAATTCTTAACCACTTATCTAGGCTTGCGACTATTGGATAAATTGCTTCTGAAAATGTGATTAGCTGTTCACTGTAGAAGCCCATTATTTTCAGATTTAAATCTCTGTTCTTCTTCCGTAAGACATCGAGGTGTCATAATCGTTAAGACATTGGAAAGAATGCTTTGTGGTACTTATTTCGACACTCTGCACTCTGAGGCCAAGCTGCTTTTAATCCTTTCGGGGTCTACAAATAAAGTACCAGTCAACTTAAACTATAACCAGCTCTAATGTGTGTCTTTATTGGCAGAATGACCACACCCAAACTATACATATTTTTATACGAAGCTTTGAGGAAATTGGAAATGTAGTCGTCCCAATGCAACTGATTATAAGAATAGTTGATCCCTATGAATAATAATTGAGAAAAGCGGGTAAAATATCTCTAAAGGCGGAAAAACTGGAGAGATATAGTGATCGACTGCATTTTAAATTTTCCCAATGCTTATTAAGTCAAACGGTTGTTTACACTTCTAGTTACAATCTTATATTCTTTTAAACACGGTAATAACTAACCAATAACCCTTTAGTAATGGTTAATGCACTCATCCGGAATCTAAAATATGCAGGGTTCTATTCCTCGCAGACGCATCTCTTTACCCTTTTCAGTCTCCAGGAGTACTTTACCCAATATTTTCAATTATTATATATGTACTGATCGACTATTGTTATAGTTATTTGCGCTGGAACACTTACATTATATATATATGTGAGTCCCGGGTTAAATCGGAGGTAACCACAGTAAGTGAAGTACTCAATAGTAGAGTATATACAAAATTTAATACAAAAATGGCTTCTGCAGGACTAGAACTGTTTCATTCGTAAGGAATCACCAGTTTTAGTCCTGTAGTAGCCATATATATATATATATGAGTACAGAAATAGCCGTCGAAACGGCTTGAGCTCTGCCGTCGGGGTCAAACATTTTAATATATATATATATATATATATATATATATATATATATATATATATATATATATATATAAACGTTTGTATATGTATAATAA
>OZ024741.1:203167454-203172454 GCA_964016885.1 Eledone cirrhosa
GCATTCATTCATGCCTGTGACATATCCCTCCCATCACATCCGGTGTACTATTATGGTGCTTTCGATGCTTCTACTTACAGCTCTGTTTATCCTGCCACTGGATGTTCGTTATGGCCCGGAGTTTCCTCTGATGAAAGGCTTCCAATTTCTTTATACCTTTCCTGTACAACGCCCATATCTCACAGCCATACACAAGTGTGGGAAGTATCACAGCTTTATACACCATGAGCTTTGTTTCCCTTTTCAAATCTCTGTTCTGAAAGACTCTCTTAAGTCGCCAAAATGCTGCACTTGCTGCTTGGATCATACATTCCATGTTTTTGCTTGATGTTGCATCCTTGGCTGGGACCGCTCCGAGGTAGGGAAATTGAGACACACTCTCTACCTCCATCCATCGGATTTTGACGTTGGGTTCAGGTTCATTTAATCCTGAGTATGTATGTGCGTATGTGTGTGTGTGTTGGGGGTGGTCAGGATTTTAGTCTTATCCACATTTACTGTGAGGTCAAACCACTGGTATGCATTGGTATAATTTCTCACAGATCTTTTATAATTTTCTTCACTGCTGACCAAAGCAGCCATATCATCGGCAAACTGAAGGCCAGTCACTCTGAAGGTCAGTCACTCTGAAGATCGTGGTGTTTCTCCTAGATCGAAAGCGGTCAGTATTGAGAGGCCCCATCAAGTCGGTAGTGCAGATCTACTCCAGGGCTGTCAGGTGGGACTTCAAACATCATGGCTGCTAAATAGATGGGGAAAAGGGTAGGTGTCAAGATACAGCCAGATGTGATCAGAAAGGTTTCGGTGGTTTGGTTTGTCCACCATATCATCGTGGACCGATCTGATAATGAAGACCATTGTTGGCGGACATCGAAACCCATCCAGTATTTGCCACATGGCATCCCTAAGCATACAGTCAAATGCCTTTTCAAGATCAGAAAAATGATATAAAGGCATCTTTCCCTGTATTTGTCTTGCACAGAAAATCATATCTAAAGTCCCTCTGTTGGAGCGGAATCCACAATGGGACTCTGGTAGTATGTGCTCAGTGAGTATCTGCAAGCGCCTTAAGATCATATTTGCTAAAGCCCTTTCTGCTACGGAGAGGAGAGAGATTCCTATGTACTTGCCGCATAATTTTATCTGTATTTTGAAGATGGTGATTATGTTAGCTTCCTTCCAATCACTGAGCAGTTGTTTCTGCTTCCAAATATGCAAAATAAGCATATATAATCTTCTTTGAAAATGTTTCCCCGCGTACTTCAACAATTTCAAGGTAATGTCGGGGCCTGGGGATTCGTTTGGTGCTATCTGCCTATGAGCTACCTGGAATTCATTCTGCATTGGTGGTAAGGACATCTAGTGCTATTCCTGGTGTTATATATATATATATATTGTTATACTTTGGGAGGGTCATGTTGCCAATAAGAAACACACGCACCAATTGCTTTCACTTCAATTTATTATAATAAGTTTATAAATTTAGGAATTTATAAATTTCTGGTTGGTTGGTTGGTTCCACAACCAGATAGTTGTTTATATATTGTCAAAGTTCTTTCGTCACACATTCTGTGACCTCTTCAGTGACTGGGGATTCTTTTCTTTGTTTTTGTGCCTCTCCTTTGTTCTGTCCTACGCCATTTTGTTTCTGTGTGTGTGTTGTGTGCTCAGTCTGCGCATGCGCCACATCGGGTGTCTGTGTGTGTTTATGTTCATTTATTTATTTGTTTATTTACATGTTACTGGTTGGTTGTTTGTTCTATGTGTGTGTGTGTTTTCATTTTGTCCTTAATTGTAAGTTGTGCTGTTGCTGTTCCACTCATATTTTCTATTTAATTTTGGTTGTAATTCTTTTATGTTTATTGCCTCTGTGATTTGTCTAAACATTGCGTCTTTTCTGTGTGTAGATTCTATGCACAGAAAAGACGCAATGTTTAGACAAATTACAGAGGCAATAAACATAAAAGAATTACAACCAAAATTAAATAGAAAATATGAGTGGAACAGCAACAGCACAACTTACAATTAAGGACAAAATGAAAACACACACACACATAGAACAAACAACCAACCAGTAACATGTAAATAAACAAATAAATAAATGAACATAAACACACACAGACACCCGGATGTGGCGCATGCGCAGTCTGAGCACACAACACACACACAGAAACAAAATGGCGTAGGACAGAACAAAGAAGAGGCACAAAAAACAAAGAAAAGAATCCCCAGACACTGAAGAGGTCACAGAATATGTGTAGAAACAACTTTGACAATATATAAACAACCATCTGGTTGTGGAACCAACCAACCAACCAGAAATTTATAAATTCCTAAATTTATAAATTTATTATAATAAATTGAAGTGAAAGCAACTGGTGCGTGTGTTTCTTATTGGCAACATGACCCTCCCAAAGTATAACAATATCGGTTTCAACACACGATTTCAGATAAAGAATCTTGCTAAACAAATTCAGAAACGAAATATATATATATATATATATATAGTGAAAGAGTGAAGAGTAACATGATCAGCTGTACAAAAAGGGTTTCATTTACAGTATTAACAATTGTTTCATTGATCAAGTGAGTCTAAAGGCCGCTAATCACTCAAAGTTGTGTCACTCGACCTTAAATACAGTGTGTGTCTCTGATCAAATCACCGGAATACTATTACTCCAAGAATAACCTGCATGGGAATTCTCGCAAACTCACTACCTAACTATGGAAACCTCTTGTTGAGTCAAACAACGCCGTACGTTAAAACTATCCGCAGTACAGAGTACTCACAACCTCTAACTGGATTACCTAAAACGATAACTTGTTATCACACACACACACACGCACGCACGCACGCACACACACACACACACACACACACACACACACACACACACACACACACACACACACACACACACACACACACACACACACACACACACACACACACACATATATATATATATATATATATATATATAACACATCATAGTTTTGTACACAGTTTCACACTGCTATATCATTCGCGGACCTGATTCCTTTGTCTCTCTTCTTCATTCATTATATTTCGTTTAACATCTATATATGGGCGGTGAATTGGCAGTATCGGTAGAGGGTTGGACGCCATGCTTTCTAGCATAGTTACGTCCCTTTACAGTCTGAGTTCAAATCCCGCCGAGGTTATCTTTGCCTTTCATCCTTACGGGGTCGATAAAATAAAGTACCAGTAATGTACTGGGTAATTGCTGGCCTTGTGCCTAAAGTAGAAACAATTATATTTCGTTTAACATCTTTCTTATCTCATCTTGTTATCTAGCACATATATTTCTTCTTGTCAACTTTTGATTAGATTAACCCTAGTACTTGACTAGTGCTTTGAACTCAGGTGGTAAATGGGCTTACAAATACCGATTTCACTACCAGCCGTTCTCTTAATAACAATGGTTTCTACTATAGGCAAAAGTCCAGCAATTTTGGGGGAGAGGAAAGTCGATTAAATCGATCCCCAGTGCATTACTGGTGCTTTATTTTATCGACCGCTTAAGGATGAAAGGCAAAGCTGACCTCCTTGGTGTAATTTGAACTCAGAGTGCAAAGAGCCAGAACACATACCATAAAGCATTCTATCTGAAGTTGTAACGACTCTGCCAATTTATTGCCTACAATATAACGCTGAATTAGATACTTCCATATGTTGATGTTCTGAAGTAGTAGCACAAAGTACATGTCTCGCCTTTCTAAATCTAATTGAATGCTCCCTTTAAGCTATGAAGGTCACACAGAGAATGTGAAAATGGGAGAAGGAGACAAATTAACAAAGTGTAAAAAATCAAGAGATAAGGATTTGTTGGTTAACATTTAAATCTAATTAATAACAATTCTGTTGCATAAGTCATTTGTGTTTGTGTCGAAACTCATTTTAAAATATAAATAATAATTTAGATTTTAATGAAGAAATTACAGAATGTGTAATGAATAGGAACCGGAAGTATCTTAAGAAAGCAAACTCTTCATGAACATAATAAAAACAAAATAAAAACAAACAATGAAACAAAAAACAAAGAAAACAAATTTCGAAGTCGTCAGAATAGTGTAACCGTTGAAAGTTGCGACAAGAGGAAATGATAGTGACGATCAAAGTAGTTAGAAGCCACCTAAATTATTTCAAGTGAATAATTTCATTCATTTATACATCCTGTGTTCAAAGCCTTTAATATACCTTCCGCCATTAAAATAATAGCATGCCACCAATTCAACTGACTCTACTGCTCAACCACCAACTGATGGGTTTGTGCTTAATATCAGAAATAATTACTAGTATTATTTAGAATATTTAAGAGGAGAAACTGTAAGCAATGCAAATAAGAATTTCATTTCAAAATATCCAGGAAATAAAACAATAAATATTAACCCAGAATCATCGAGCGTATTTAATATTTATATATTATAAACTATTTGACAAGGCCTGTTTTTTTTATTAGGGTGTTCGGCTTACGGCCGTAAGGTCAAGAGTTCGATTCTCGGCGGTGAGTTGTGTTCTTCAGCATGACCCTTTATTTCAAAAGGCCAGCCTCGTCACACATTGTGTAATGCTAAATCTACTCGACAACTATGATACGAGTTGTTTAACTGGATGAAACATATGGAGGCCGTTGTCATAGTGGTAAAAGAGATATGGAGAAGAAACAGCATAACTATGTTACAATGGCTTCAACTTGTTAGTAAGTCTTTGTCATTAGATTGAATGATATTTTTCGACTGCAATACATGGATTTGGGGTGAGTGCGAAAGAGAAACATGGTCATAGAATTTTAAACTCTGATGTGGGGTTTAGTTCAGGCTGGCAGAGATTCAGGAACTGATCAGTGTTGAAGTATTTACGATAGAGTTTTAGCATTATGTAACCACAATGAAAGGTCATAAGATGCTCTGAAGTCTGGAAATTGAGGCAGGCACTGTTAAAAGTAGAGGTGTATAATGAAATAGTATACAATATA
>OZ024741.1:203174954-203199954 GCA_964016885.1 Eledone cirrhosa
GACACCAGTGCATTACTGGTGCTTTATTACATCGACCCCGTAATGCTGAAAGTCAAAGCTTACCTCGGCGGGATTTGAACTAAAAATGTAAAGGGCCGTAACTCTATGCCACGAAGCATGGTGTCCGATACTGCCAATCCACCACCTTACTAAATACCGCAAAACAATTTGTCAAAAGCTCTTACGATTCTGATAATCAAATAAAAATAATTGTTTCTGATTTAGGCACAAGGCCAACAATTTTAGGGGAGGTGAAAGTCAATTAAATCGACCCCAGTGTGTTACTGGTGCTTTATTTTATCGACTTGGATGAAAGGCAAAGTTAACCTCGGAAAGTAATGGGCCGTAACTCTATACTACGAAGCACGTTGTCCGACGCCTTATCGATACTGCCAATCCACCGCCCTATAGTAATAATAATAATAATAATAATAATGAAAATAATAATAATAATAATAATAATAATAAAAATGGTTTCTTTATTGGCCACAAGGGCTGACACGAAGAAAAACATTTGAGACGGCACAGAAGAGTACAAGACGATACAAAGTGGGTTTTGGTCGTGTAAACAGGTTATGACAAAATCGGGCTAGAAATCCCCCAAAATTAAAACAACAAAAATTCCCCAAGAAGGGGAAACCTCCGAGGGTCACTCGTGGTGAAAACCACACAAAAGAGCACGGCCACCCTGACCACCAGGGCAAGCGCCCTCTCTCACTTTTCCCACTCCTCAGTCTACAGGCGAATACTCAGAGCGGGCCCGTTCACTCAGACCAGACTCGCCACTTTCACCCACCTTTCAATAAACTTACTAGAAGACAACACTTGCCTCTCCACTCTGATTTTCTTCTTCAAGTGAAACTTGAAAAAGTTAATCAAGGATTGGCTGGAGAGGAAAAAGCCCGTCTTCAACCCTTTCAATCTTGTCCACCACACAATCTCTTTCGCCATGGTCACCGGGCAGATGAAAACTGGCTGCCCTTCCTCCTCTTTAAAGGAGGATGGCGGGGGTATCTGCACAATGGACTCAGTCGATAACCGGCTCCGTCGTACACGCGTCAGCAGCTGTTCGACATAGCTCCACAAGTCAGCAATTCCTCGGGCACTGAACGAGTGCGTTCAAGATGGTTTCGTCGCCCTGCACGCATCTCGGACAGGCTCGGCTGACAGCAGCTCCGTGCCTGTAGAGCTTATCCCGAACCGGCAACGCTCTCCGGTAGCACTGCCAGGCCAGGGATTTCTGGAAGTTGTCCATAGGCCTCGGTCTGAAAGTTCTCTTGAATAGAGCGAACAGCTGATCGTCTTCGACGCCCAGGGTTGCCCCGAGAACGTTGTCGCTCTTTACCTCCACTAGCCCTCTATAGAACGCCGAGGTGGATGTTCCACCGTTACTAGTGCCCAGCCGGTAGAGGGCGGTGAGCGCTTGGAGACATTCCAGCTTCCAAGCGCTATCCCTCGGTCTTTTCCTGATCCAGGACAGCAGCTCCGTCAAGGAGACGAGCTGGGGAAAAGCGCGTCTGGCAAACGGCGACAACACATGTTCACCGTCAAGGAAGCACCAGACATGTCGCAGCCTCAGCGCATGTTTGCACATCATCAGCCACAGCATGCCTAGTTCTCCACGCAACGGGTGCTGACCATGGGAGCACGTCCCTTCCACAAAAAGCGGAAGAGAAGGCGCACCATTTTGGTCAGAGTTGGGCGGGGGCAAGGTACGACGGTCAGATGACGGACGCTATGTACGCATTCACCACCTCCACCCGACCTTTTAGAGACAGCCTCCTCTCGGCCCATTTCTGGATGAAAGAGGCCACCCTGCTTGTCACCTCGCTCCAGTCTTTCTTCATCTGGAGGTCCGGACCGAACCAGACCCCGAGTAATTTAACCGGTCCTTCCGTCCAACGCCTCACGATGCTGTCGGACGGCATGGACTTGCCTCTCCAGGTGCCAAGTTGCAAGCTCAGCGACTTTTCCTGGTTTATCTTTGCTCCTGTCACCGCTTCGTATTCCTTAAGAGCGGTGCCGAGCATCTGGACGTGTTTGGTGCTCGACACCACCACGGTGACGTCGTCGACGTAGGCTGACATGGATCTCCCGCATCCCAGTTCGCGTGGGACCCCTCATCGTCTCCAATTTGTGTATTAACGACTCTAGGGCCAGTACGTACAAGAGGGACGAGAGGGGGAAACCCTGGCGGACCGAGCGCATGATGCTGAAAGGCTGCGACAGTTGACCATTCACCCTCACGATCGAGCAGATGTCGCTGTGTATCGCAGCGATCCAGCCCCTAAAAACGGGCCGGAAGCCGGCCGCCTCGAGGACCGCAGCCAGGTACCGATGGTCGACCCTATCAAATGCTTTAGATTGATCCAAATTGATCAGGGCCCCACCCGTGCCAGGTTCCTTAACCACCCTCTCTATGATGTATCGCATGAGATGGAGGTTGTCGTGTATGGATCTGTCCGGGATGGCATGTCTGCGCCTCTCCCACCAGATCACTGACGACAAGCGCCAATCTCTTTGCTAACACCTTGGCCAAAATCTTAAACTCTGCGTTTAGCAAAGTTATGGGCCTGAAGTTGTCTACAACTTCCCCCTTGTTCGGGTCTTTTCTCAGCAGCGCCACCGCTCCTCGGCTCACAAAACTGGGAATGCTCCCGTTCTGCTGCCAGTTGCAGTAAACATCTGCCAAGAGGTCGCCGAACAAGTCTGGCATATTCGCATAAAGCTCGTAGGGCAGACCATCCAAACCTGCCGATTTACCCCTCGTGCAGTCAGACATCGCGCCCCGTATTTCACCGGCTGTTATCGGCTTTTACCAGCACTGCGCCGCGGTCGTGGATAGCCGCGGCAGTCCGTCGAGGTATGCACCGAAATCCATACTCTGAACCGGCCCGCCGCCGCTCCCGAACAATTGAGCAAAGTGCCTTTGAAAAGCTGCACACATCTGCTCAGGTTCGAGCAACATGCGCCCGTTTTGATCAGGCAAAGACTGAATTGTTGCTTTGTTGCCACGTCACGCCTCCACCACCCGGGCCCATTGAACGGCTTTCGTGCCCTCGTGTTTTAGAGCACGCGTTATAGCTCTTACAACGCAGCCTTCATGCTTTGCGTTGAAGAATTGGTCGAGTGTCAATCTCGCCACAAGCACGTCGGTTGCGATGCCTGTCCTAAACGCCTCTTCTAGCTTTCTAACTAACCCTCCCTCTACTCTATTTTCCTCTATCACTACTCCTTTGCTAAACCTTATCGATTCTACTCTAATAGCCCTTTTCAGGGTAAACCACCACCTGTTGTTGACGATCGCACTCGTCAACGCACGCTTAACTAATTCGCTAATCCGGTCTCTGTAAGCTTTGCGCGCTGGGAACGACGCGTTCAGCTTCCAGTAGCCGGGCCCTTGCCTATGGAGTCTATCTAAGCCAACTTCACAAATCACAAATTTGTGGTCCGTGTAGTCGACTACTTTAAATTGTGGACAACCTACACTAGCCTTATCTGTTTCCCTTCAGAATACTCTATCTAAATGTGATCTGGGTGACGCGATGCGGTTTGCCCATGTCCACATTGGCACATTCCGATAAGCCAGTCTGTACCTGTCAGAGAGTTCAAAACGTGTGAGCAGGTTGTTGAGGCTTTTACACCCTCCTTCCCTCTCTACTAGCCCCACATAATCCCAGCGTGCATCTAAGATACCGTTCCATTCGCCCACTAACACTAAAGAGCGGGACGTTCCAAGAAAGGTCTCTAGACGTCTGAGGAAATCTGGCCGTCCTGCCTCTGTTGGGGCGTAGACGGCTACTAGCCTGAAAGCATTGCCTTCGCTGCCGGTCACGTCCAGCACCACCGACTTACCTTCTGGGTCTAGGAAGATGGCCCTTATGGCGAGATCCAAGCCTCTCCGAATAAGCACTTCAACCCCTCCCCCCGATCCTGGACGGCTGGGAGATGCGTATACATCGTAGCCGAGGAAGATCGGTGCGAAGGCTTGTGCTTCGGAGATTCTGGTCTCGCTGATGGCCACCACATCTATGTTTAGTGACCTGAGATCGTTGAGCAGGTGACCCTGCTTCCAAGATGACCCCAGGCCACGTACATTTATACTGCCTATTCTAAGTACGGCCATGTTGGATGAGAAAAGGGGTAAGTGAGAAAGGATCACTTACCTTGATCGTGTGGTGAAGGGACAGTAGAACCGTCCTTTTGGCTGGTCATGAAGATGTCGGTGTATATCCTCTTGGTAACCGACCCTCTGATGTCTCCAACTGCGTTGGGGAATTTTTGTTTTAAAAGTTTGTAATGTTCTATTTTGATTTCAATGATATTTATGTTTGTCGGGATAGTTCTTGGTGTTGGTGGGATGTAGTAGTTTTTTTCTGTGATGTCTGTGTGCTGCTTTATATGTTGTAAGAGTCCTTTATTTGCCATGTTTATGGCTGTGTACATTTTGGGGACAGGGGTGATTTTGTTGCTGTTTTCTTGTTGCTGTTGAGTGTGTGTGTTTTGTTGTGTTTGCGATGTTGGTGTTTTTGGTAATGCTGGTGGTGGTGTGGTTGTTGTTGGTGGTGATGTTTGTGGTGGTGATGGTGATGGTGGTGGTGTTGCTGCAAGTCTCCTTGCAGCCTTTACCCCTCTTTGTCTGCCTTCGCTTTTGGAGGATGAAGCTTAGGGATTTTTCCTTTTTTGTTTGTTTATGGCAGACCATTTG
This sequence comes from Eledone cirrhosa, assembly GCA_964016885.1. NCBI lineage: Eukaryota > Metazoa > Mollusca > Cephalopoda > Octopoda > Eledonidae > Eledone > Eledone cirrhosa. The sequence goes on from OZ024741.1 coordinate 203,179,663, forward strand.
CCACTTCCCTCCCGCCTCGTACTCCATGTCAGATTCCATGACGTCTGGGAGGGGTATGAGCTCCACTGCTGTTGGTGGTGGTAGTGGAGCCCTCTCTGGCGATTTTGCCGCCGGTGTTGCTACTGCGACTGATGGTGTTGCTGCCACTGCTGCCGCTGCTTTAGTTTTCCGTGGCCTTGGTATGGGTGCCACGGACGTTGCCATCCTACTCACCACGGAAGGGTCTTCTGCCTCTGTTGCCTGCCCTGCTCTTGGTAGCAGCGGATTAGGCGTCGGAAGGAGGGGGGGGGGCTCTTCTTAGCTGTCTTCTGCGGGCAGAAGGCCTTGAGGTGACCCTTCTGTCCACAGAGATAGCACTTTGGGCGCCTTCCTTCCACGCTTATAGGGAATAGGAGCCCTTCTCCGAGGTCAATGATGTCTGGGATGGCTTCGATTCACTGCTGGTCAGTCTGTATTAGCATTTGCATTCCTATTCCTGACCAGTTCTCTCTTCCCATTCTCTGTATTTGCAGTATGATGGTCTTCTCCTCGATTCCAGCCAGTACAGACGCGGCCAGCCAAGGTATGGGCACGTCGAGCGGGACCTGGGTCACTTTGACCCTCACAATTTTCTGCCCGCAGTAGAAGGGCACCAAGACTATCTCCTCACTATTTAGGGTTTCCAAAGAGTGCGACTTCGGCTCTTGGTGAGTGTCGAAAAGTACGTCTACTTTTTGCCTCAGGTGATGTGGGTTTTGCGCACCCAGACGCACCCCAAGGCCTTTTGGATTTGAGCCTCCATGGCTCTCCCCACTCGATGTGATATTTTGCTTACGGTACGGTAAGTTACCGTGCGCAGCTGCTGGTCTTTGAAGAAATCGGATGGAGGTGTCAGGGAAACTCTGTTGTCATTTCTCGACACCATGGCTCTTGCGACTGCCATCTACTCCACCGTGACTAGCACTGTCTCCATATTTCGGGCCACACCTGCGAAAGAAGTGGCCCCTTTCCCAGCGGCACCATTATTGCTGCCGCTACTGCTGCTACTGGTCTTGTTGTTGGTGCTGTTACTGTTGCTACTGCTACAAACGGTGTTGTTGGTGTTGTTGCTGGTATCACTATTGTAGTTGGTTGTGTTTTTGGTGCCACCGTTGTTGTTGTTTTCGGTGCAATTTGTATTGTTGCTGTTCGTGTTGTTGTGTATTTTCTTGTTCGTGGTGTTAATATCGTTGTTGCATTTGTTGTCATTTTTTTCTGTTGTCTGTATCTTGGTTGACGCTGTTATTGTTGTAGTTGGTGTGGTCATTTTTTCAAAGTTAGTGTTTTAAGTGTTGTCTTTGTTCACGTTGTTTGTGGTTGTGTCTGTTGTATGAGTTTCACTAACCCTCCTCTCAACTTTTACGCCGTTGTCACACGGCAGCAGACATATTGCTGGGAGCCGTGATTCAGCATGTTTTTTTTTTAAAGTAAAATGTTCAAATATTTGGGCCAAAAGGCCCAAATATTATACTTTCCCCTTCACAGGGCAAAGTCTAAGGGCTTATATCCCTTACACAACAAGACATATTTAACAACAAATAATTTTAACAGGCAAATAAAGCGACTTACTGGGAACGAGAAAAAGACGTCCGATTTGACCAATAATAATAATTGTTTCTACTTTTTGGCACAAGGCCAGCAATTACCCAGTACATTACTGGTACTTTATTTTATCGACCCCGTAAGGATGAAAGGCAAAGTTAACCTCGGCGGGATTTGAAATCAGATCATAAAGGGCCGTAACTCTATGCTGCAAAGTATGGTGTCCGACCCTTCACCGATACTGCCAATCCACCACCAATAATAAATAATAATACAAAGGCAATTTAACCGGTCCGTCCGTCCTACGCTCGACGACGCTGTTGGACGGCATGGACTTGTCTCTCCAGGTGCCGAACTGCAAGCCCACCGACTTTTCCGGGTTAAGTTTATCTCCCGCCAACCTTCATATTCTTCCAATAAGGTGCCGATCACCTCCATTTCCGAGGTAATGTCGTCCGCATAATCCAACACAGCCCTTCCGCGTCCCGGTTTGAGCGGGATGCCCTGCAACAGCTCCAGCTTCCGCAGTAAAGGCTCGAGAATCAAGAGAATCAGAAGGGAGGATGGAGGGCATACTTGACGGACCGATCAGGAGACCTGAAACGGTTCCGTGGGGTGGCCATTAAACTTTGACCACTGAGCAAATTCCACTCTGGCTTCCTCTCATGTCCATAGCTGCCTCACATAACCAGGTCTTTGTCATATAACCAAGTCTTTATCGTGTAACCCTGGCTATATTTAATAAGAAAACCCACCACATAACCAGCATTGAAGCCCATGTACTCGAAGCCAGCATCTTAATCAACTACCTACACAAATACACAAAAGGAAGGGATGGAATAATGCACCGTATTATTTGAGTTATGTTGATCATCTCAAATTATTGTACCAGTTAGATTAATACAGTTAAGATTGTTGTTGTTTAACACCAAGTCTGATTGAGCAACCATTTAATCAAAGCCATAACTATCGTCATTAATTTTCAGGGCGATGGATTGGTAGTATCGGTAGAATGTCCCATGTCATGCTTTTTAGCATGGAGTTACGGCCCTTTATGATCTGAGTTCAAATCCCGCCGAGGTTAACTTTGCCTTTCATCCTTACGGGCTCGATAAAATAAAGTATCAATCACGCACTGGGGTCGATTTAATCGATTTTCCCCCTCCCACTTAATTGCGGGCCTTGTGCCTATATAAGAAACCATTATTTTTCAGTGGATTGGCAGTATCGGTAGAGCATCAGACACCATGCTTTGCAGCATAGAGTTATTGCCCTTTACGTTCTGAGTTCAAATCTCGCCGAGGTTAGCTTTGCCTTTCATCCTTGCGGGGTCGTTAAAACAAAGCACCAGTAATGTACTGGGGTAGATTTAATTGACTTTCCTCTCTATCAAAAATGCTGGCCTTGTGCCTATAGTAGAAATCATCGCCTACTTTGTAAGATACGGATTCAAAAATAGTCATTGGCATGGGGGAGATAACCAGTGGTGAATTAGGAATGTGTGGGACAAGGCTGGACATAAACATCGCATGGTATCGCTGTTCTTTTGTCTACCCCACGACAATAAGCACACACACACACACACACACACACACACACACAGTGACAGTAAGGGTATTAAAGGACCTGTGGGATATTTTTCAGTGGAAGATTATATTATCCAAAATGGTCTTTAATTTTATAAGACGTTAGTATATAATCTGAATTAGTTTTGGAAAGTGTTTTTTTGCAAGTCACCGGTTTGTTCGTACTTTAGAAAATTTTATTTGAATTCTTACACATTTTATATTAGTGGAAAATGTTTACATTTTTTCACGACGAAAGCTTCTTATTATAAGTCTGTAGTTTCACATTTACCGTCAAATATACGCTATGTTCTAGCATAAATATATATCATTTTCTTAATTATGTTGCCAAATGTCAGGCAAATTAAATGAACCATTTCAGCTATATTGTACACCCTGCATAACATAAAATACCTTGCTATAGTAAATTTACACAGTAGACAGAATCTTAGTTATTTTCTGATGAGGAGACAAAAATCGCTGAAATGCTACATAAACATAATTAATCTCATGTTTTTTTTCTTTGCACAGAGGAATAGTGAAAGCAGTTTCCAATCCATTCATTCCACAGCTAAGGTTTCTAATTAAAAAACGGTAAAAATATCTACATTAAATTTATCTTAAGATCTTTAAATAAACATTGTGTTCTAGCATGAATATCTATTTACATAAGTTTCTACGGGTGTCGGCTGAAAATATCATAGGTTGACCACGATACTTCCATGGAATGACAAAATGAGGTTTATTTTTTAACATAGTCCCTGGAAAGAAACAGTGCAGTTATTAATAAGAAGAGTTGAAATGTATGCATGCAATATTTCACAGCTCTAGCATCATCCCTTCATAGTCATCCTATGAACTTTTCAGCTGACCCTCATATATAGAAATCTTGAAATTATATAAATCTGATATCAGGCAGCGAATTGGCAGAGTTGTTAGAACGTCGAGAAAATGCCCCGCGTTGTCTTTCTGGCTCATTGCACACTGAGTTCAAATCCCGCCGATGTCATCTTTACTTTCCACCATTTCGAAATCGATAAATAAAGTGCAAGTATAGTTCAGGGAGTCAATTTTTCCGCCATACCTCTCTCTCTCTGTATTTATGTGTGTCTCTCTCTAGAAGAAATCGGCTGTGCTCGGATATTCATAAGGTATAAATGCCCAAGATTATCATTTTGTTTTCTGAGAAACTGAAAGCAAGTTTGTTTTAAAGCGTATTACACTATCATATTTTAATGCGGCGTATTGACTGAGAAGTTAGAGCATCGGTATTTGTTACGGCTCTCAGAGCTCCGATTTCATATCCCGCCGAGGTCAACATTTTCTTTAATTCTGTCTGTGTCGATAAATAAAGTATCATTTGAGGGATGCTGGATTTGTGAAATGGTTAAAGAATGGGAGAGATTTCTTTGTTGTATCTGATTCGCTATACCGCATTCTAAGTTTAAATCCCTTCTGCCAGGAATTGCGATCGGCAGATAGAATCAGCAATGAAAAAATTAATAGAAACAGTTTCCTTAGTTCGATCTGACGATCAGCTCCTTTATTATAAATATATATATATTCAAGGTAAGTTAGACCACTAGATACTGTCAGAAATGGAAGGAAAAATATACAAAACAAACAAAACAAAACAATAAAATAATATTCTCTTTCTTCAAAAGTTGTCATCGACAGATAGTATCAACAATAGAAACACCAACTGAAATATTGTTTCCTTGGTCAGATCTGACAATCGGTAGCTTTCGTCGTGACCGACAGATAGTATAGACGATGGAAAGTTTAATAGAAACTTAGTTGACTTGGTTTGATTTAAGGATCGGCTTTTTTCCTCTCCCCTTTTCTTAATGAGATCTAACTCGCAGTAGAAATGTTTTCATTAATTTATATGTCACTAAAGGTTTTATTGATTTAAAACAAATCTACATAATAAAAACAAACCTGAGCTGCAGTTGGGAATGGCATAAGGCACTGCAATATGTTTTCTGTTTTCTGATGCCATATGTTGCTAAACCCTTCTCTCAATAAAGACTTGGCATGGTACGGAATTATGTTAAGCTTCTCAGAAAGTGTTTTCTTGATTGAAATTATATGGCCTTTCTGGAAATTAAGTGGATTACAGTAATATATTTTAGATATCATTTGAAGCTGGCGTATAACCAAATAAGAACTTTCTCATCGAAAATTATTGTATCCATCAAACATTTCATATACTTATTCACGTAAAATTAACAAACATACACGCACATCTCTCTCTCTCTCTCTCTCTCTCTCTCTCTCTCTCTCTCTCTCTCTATATATATATATATATATATATATATATATATATATATATATATATATATACACACACATGAGAGAGAAAGCAGCGTATATTTGAAGGTTTAGGGTAGACTTAACGTAGATATAACTACTGTTTTTTTATGAACCCGTAAGTCCTGACGGAGTCGTACGGGCGTCATACTGACATACGGTGTTTCCGGGGCATTTTTAAACCTAGCGGAGCCCATCTCCTCTCCAGGTCTGAATACACCAGATTTCTTCTAGAGAAGGATAACGAGTGAGAAGAAGGAAGTGAGAAAGAGATATAGAGGAAGAATCGACCCCAGTACTAGACTAGCACTTTTTTCATCGAACTTAAATGCATGAAAGGCAAAGTTGACCTGGGTTGGATTTGGACTTGGAGAGCAGAGAGTCGGGACAAATACTGCAAAGCATTATATCTGACGTTCTGACGACTCTACCAATTCGCCGCCTACTTTGTAAGATACGGATTCCAAAATAGTCATTGGCATGGGGGAGATAACCAGTGGTGAATTAGGAATGTGTGGGACAAGGCTGGACATAAACATCGCATGGTATCGCTTTTCTTTTGTCTATTCCACGCCAATAAGCGCGCGCACACACACACACACACACACACACACACACACACATAGTGGCAGTAAGGATATTAAAGGACCTGTGGGATACTCCAATTGGCTCGTGGCAGTTTTTGTGATCCATTTTTCCCTTATTTACTCCTGTTTTTCACTCCCTAACCCAACATACCTTTATCTCTACCTCCACCACTCCGTTTTCGTTATTTGTCCGCGTAATGTCATCTGATTTATCACTCGCAGTGTCAATGATTAATTGGGATTTGTATTACATTCTGACTTCAAATTCCACCTAGTCCAACTTTGATAAAATAAAGTACCAGTCAAGTGTTGGGAACAATGTAATCGACATTCCCTTCTGCATAAGTTGTTGGCCTTGTGTCTAACTTAGAAACCAAAGGGTGGTGGATTGACAGAATCATTCGAGTCTCGGATCAAGTGCTTTGCGAAATATAGTTACGGACCTTTACGTTCTGACTTCAAATCCCGCCGAGGTTAGCTTTACCTATGACCCTTACGCGGTCGATAAAATAAAGTACCAATAATGCTTTAGGGTTGATTTAAACGACTTCCCCCTCCCCAAAAAATTGTTGACCTTGAGCATAAATCAAACCATTATTATACAATGATTTAGGGCGATGGATTGACAGTATCGGTAGAGCGTCGGACAAAATGCTTTGCGGCATCCATTAACGTTCTGTGTTCAAATCCCGTCAAGGTTAGTTTTACCTTTGATCCTTAAGAGGTCGATAAAATGAAGTACCAGCAGTAACGCACTGGGGTCGATTTAATCGACTTTTCCCTCTCCCATAATTGTTGGCCTGGCCTTGTGCCTAAATCAGAAACCATTATTAGGATTGGCAGAATAGTTAGAGCATCGGAAAAAATGCTTTGCAGTATTTAGTTACGGCCCTTTAAGTTCTCATTTCGAATCCCACCGAGGTCAGCTTTGCCTTTCTTCATTCATGAGTTGATAAAGAAGTTGAGTCGATGTGATCGACTTTCCAAAACCCACAAATTGCTGGCCTTGTGCCTGAATCAGAAGCCATTATTATCATTATTATGAAATTATAAACAATTTAATTTAAGAATGCACATGTTCCTTTTATTAAGCAAATCTATACACCAGAAATTTTCTTTCTTTTTGTATAATTTTTTCATATGTAAAGCGAAACCCCCCCCCCCTCCTTCTTAATAAAGCTAGTATGGTGAAGATGATGTGGCAGAACCTCTTCTTAAAATAATTAGACGGCAAAGAAAATAAAGATACGGTTCAAAACCTTTATTTATTGCTGAGGTTTATTAGATTTTTATTATGGCGGAACGAAGATAAGATAACGCAAAACAATATTTAACCGAACCCTTATTTTACATGCTTCATTAAAATTGATAATATATCCACCTCTTCCCAGCCGTCTTTCCATTGCTGGTTCTTAGTGTGGCGCTTATGTATTTAATGGTAACAATAACAGCAATAACAAAAAAAAAAAAAAAATCAGCAAACAACATTATTACTCCAAACAATGAAACGACGGCAAGTTGTTATTGGACCTCCGTCGGTTCTGACGACGATTGTTCCACTAATTTGGACAACAGAACAGTCTGCTTATGGAATTATTTTGCAAGTGGCTGAGCACTCCACGAACACATGTACACTTAAGGTAGTTCTCCGGGAGATTATGCGTGACAGCGTGTGACAAAGTTTGCCCTTCAAATTACAGGTGCATTACATTTTTTCCAGCTTTGTGAACTGGATCAAGGTGAAATAAAGTGACTTGCTCAAGGAAACAACGCACCTCCAGGAATCTAACTCACAAATATACGATTGTGAGCCGAATACCCTGACTACTAAACCACGTGTCTTCATTACTACTACTACTACTACTACTACTACTACTACTACTATTACTACTAGCAGCAACAACAACAACAACAAATAATCATACAGCATCAGTAGTAGCACTAAGACCAACAATGATGCTAACATGAACGACAATGTAAAAAATAATACCCAGACAAGATAATTCGGAAGCAATTTTTTTAGTCTTCATATATTTATCTAATCCAATAAGTCCTTATCTACTGCCTCCCAGCGATGCGATAACCTTGTCTCTTAGAATTAAAATTTCGCGTGCTTTAATTGTATTTCATAGAAAATGAGCAATGAACATACATCAGCCTGTTGCAGTTTGCTGAGGCACCTGGATCCAGCGGAAATATAAGTTTAAGATAAACAGTAATGGTTATGAATATAAGAGTTAAAGGAAATATGAAACACCTCTATCAGGCTTGTGTATGAATACAACTGACGCTTTTCTGTCTCGGTTTAAAAGCAGACACTTCCTAAACACAAACATGTTTGTTATAGCGGCGAATTGTCTGAGTTGTTTGAGAGTCGGATTGAATGTCTCGCTATTTCTTCCGGATCTCTGCGTTTTGAGTTCAATTTTCGCCGATATTCAGCTGTGCTTTTCATCGTTTCGTGTCAATAAATAAAATACTGGTCCAAGATTGTCGGAATTTTTAAGGAGCCGGACAATTTACTCTGCGATATCTGATCTGGCTATGTGCGTTCTGAGTTCAAAACCAATCTCCTTCTGCCAGCATTTTTGATCGGCGGATAGTTTCAACAATGAAAAATCAATGGAAGCATAGTTTCTTTGGTCTCATCTGACGATCAGTTCCTTTCATTTAAATATATATATTCAAGGTATGTTGGACCAGCAGATAGTATCGGCAATTGGAAAACTAATGAAAGCTGTTGTTTTTATTCGACCTGGCGATCGGCTCCCACGTTTTAGTATTAGAATTTATTTCTTTTAGAAACTCCATATCAATATATTGACCGTATATTGATCTAGTCTAGTCATAATCTGGATTAAAGTTATTCATGATATATAAAACTTAAATGATCAGGAAAAACAATTGTGTTAAATGGTCTATTAGCAAATTATTTGGCCAATGTCTTTCCTAAGAATTATATCTTATTAACTTCAAAGAGAAGCACAATGTCACAACAAAATTGTCCTGTACAAAATTAGAACTTATTTTGAAGCTACAAGAAATGTTTCATACAAATAATTCTTACACTTGAAATTCTCAGTATGTCTTAGAATGTATTTCCCTCTTTGGGTCTTCAAGTTTTCATCGATGTTGACAAAAGACCAGCCGGAGAACATGGCTGTCGATTTAATGCTCCTGGGTGTAATAAGGTGGCAGTTATAGTTGGAGAACATCATGGCGAAGAAGACCTTATTTTGAAGTTTCATGACAGAAGTATCTAATTCAAAAATAACACTCATTGTCCTCACGATGCTTTACAATATTTCTTCCTTTTGGTCAACGGAAAAGTTGGCTATCATGTTATATGGCATGACAACTTTGGCCTGCCACAAATTGGTGGGGTCACTTTGGTATGCCGAGCATTCGTGGGACAAAATGGGTATACCACATGTTGGTGGAAGCCACTTTGGTATACCACAAATTGGTAGTGGGATAAGTTCGGTATACCACAGGTTGGTGGTGGGACAACTTTGGTATGCCACAAGGTGGGTGGGGGGGGGGGGGGGGAGGACAGAGCTCGAACAGTCGTCTAGCCAGTATTATATAAATTCGGCGTTATGCATATGAAGCAACATAGTATTTCATGACTTATGCGAGCAATTATGGACGCCATGATCTTTTTATCCCTTTTATTTGCAATGCGAAAAAAGAAAGAAATCCAAGTACAGCTTCTTCAGAATAATTTTATACCGACACCATTACCCATTTTAAAGAGTTTTTCATATCAAAGTTTCTAAAGTGATGTACTTTATAACGAATTCATACATATTTCAACCAATACGTTGCTACATGCACACAGTTAAATGGCAAAAAGTACCTTCTTTACTGCACCAAACAACATCAGAATGGGTTTGTAATAGTTCTGTTTTCTGTCTAACATCCAAATGATGATTCCAAGTATTTATTAACCCTACCTCTTACTCTGACCGAAACATTTATAAATGCTTACCTGGTTTGTTTAGTAATCGTACAGTTGTTTAGTAATCGTACAGTTGTTAGATTTAGAAGTTGCTTTCAATATATAATGAACAGTTTATATTCTGTAAGATATTTCCCTACTAATGCTAGTAACGATAATATATTTTACTTTATTACTCTCTGCAACGACTTCCACAGCAATAACACTTTCCTCTTTTAACAATTATTACTTGTTTTCTTTATACCATAAGGCGTTTCTATAAAACCAGTATTTTAATGATTGCACCAACTTCAATTTAGACAAGTGACATCTTTTATTTTTATTGCTTACTCACAAACGCTATGAAAATAAAGATGTCGTCATTTGTGTCACATCAAACGGTGAAATCAACAACCATTTTCTTCTTTTCTTAATTTGTAAATTGAAATTTTCGGAGTTACATCAAGTAATTACACCGTGGAAGGCTCATTTTATTCATACAATAAAAACAAAAAAGCAAAAAAAAAAAACAATAAAAAGTACTAACTTTATTTTTTTAAAATAATTTATTTCTTGGTGACAAACGTTTCGTCGCACTGTCTGCGACGTGGTCACTGACACAGTTCCACTGCAACTGAACAGTTTCCGTGTGTTTTCGATGGCTAAAATTACTCTACATGCGATGTAATTGTATTAGATCAATTCATTTGCTAGACATTTACAATTGTGGCTAAAATGACTCATCCTCGATGTAATTGCTAAATGGAATTCATTGTTACACGTTGATACCTTAGTGTTCCAGTCCGTGCTTGTGGTTTATATAAAGACAAACAAACACACACACAGAATGGAGCGGGAACATCACTGATATATCGACGTAAATCCTTGCACAGACCGCAGAGACGGCAAGCGCTTCGATGGAATCACCCTCTTCCCATTCAAAGGAGGTAGATCCTTCTTCTGAGACGCCACATATTGTGACATGTTCTCTGCCTCTAACTTCGGCCACAAACCCCGGTATCGTGGCCCACCTTGCAGAAGAAAGGAAAATAAACAAATACTAGGTATTTGGCCGCTTCCTCTTCGCACCGGTCACTGTCGAGACCTCAGGCATACTTGGACCCCGTACTGTCGAGCTCCTCCACAAGATCGGAACGTCAACAGCCCGTCTTAGGTGGGAGCTCTGCGTTGTGGGGGAGGCTGTGGCAGCGGTTGTCGCTGGCCATTTTCTGTAGGAATGCTTTTGCGGTCTTGTCTGCGAAGGGAAGCCCCATTCCCTTCCTTTTCCTTTTTTTTTTTATATGCAGCTTATATGTAAAACGAGTAAAAATGCGCTGCCAGATACATATAAGAAGTAAGTGTTTAATGAATATTGACTCTTTAGAATTCAAAGGTTACGGACCTACCAGCTTTTTACGTTTGTATATCTGTAATGTATTTCCTGTTCAAGAATAAATGTTATATGCATATATAATAGTTTATCGTTTCTGTTTTGCATTTGAAAGTAGAGTACCAACCCTGAAATATTATGTTGAAATATACTGGGTAAAAAACATTACTTTGTTTTGTTTAGGTTTGTCACCTTTTGCCCTTTATATATTTCTACCCACTCTACCGTCTTACTGACATCTTTACCAATGAATTATTATATACCTCACAATGCTTCATATTAACTATACTACTTTATTATATAATATGTATGTTCTTCTGGTTTTGTAATTTCACAAATTTTTTTTTTTCCAATAGAAAGAGAGTCGGTTTCTAACATAGACACAAGACTCTCTCATTGGAATTTACACGTCAACTAGGTAGATTATGTATGCATGCATATGTAGATATGGATGTTATTGTATGTGTGGATGTGTATGTTTTCAGTTGTATGTGTGCATGTGTGTATGCTTTGTATCTGTACATGTGTATATGCAGTTATTAGATGCAAAATATTTGGAATGTTTTACATATTTTTACTGTTCCATTAATGGATTGTACTTGTAATTTCCTAACTAGTTGTGTTCTTTCTGTTCCCGTTAAGCCTAGCTTCTCAAGATTTGTATTGAGGCAGTTACTAACATACCCCAGTGCCCCAATAATCACAGGCATAAATCTGAAGGTGTAATCAGCGTGGAGTATCTGCAGATTTCTCATCAGTTCTGCATAAATATTTTCTTTTTCGCTAATGTTTGATATTATATTGGCATCTGCTGGGCAGCTAATTTCCACTACTGTGCATGTTTTCTTCTCCCTGTCCCATATCATAATATCTGGTCTGTTATGCCTGCATTTTATTGGGGTTTTTACTGGAACATTCCACCAGTGCTCTTTCATATTATGTACATGGATGTCTTCCACATTGCTGTAGATTTTAATGTGTTTATTATCGGGGCTATCTTTTTTACGAACTGCATTGTACAGTATTTTGGCCACTACATCATGCCTCATAGGTTGATAGTACCGCGATGACATTTTGGACAGCTGCTGATGACATGGGTGATATCCTCGATGCTAGTTCTGCAGAGTCTGCACTTGTTATCACATCTAGGTGTTTTGCCTGCATCCCAATCTCTTTTGTGAATCAGGTAGTTCGTGTTAATCTCCTGTTCTTGGATTGCAAAAGCATATCCTTCAAAGTGGGAGCCAATATAGCGGTTGTTGGTCCAAGATAGACTACTTTCCTTATCTATATTACTCTCACTCTGGAGCTTCCTGGCAACATATCCATGCATGATTTTTTGCTGATAAGTATGCAGTTTTTCATCCATGGATTCACTGCGATACTGCTGAGCGACTTCCCTGAGTGTGAGTTTTTGATTATCACACAGGGAATATCTCTGGAAGAGTTCCTTCCCAACTCTCATGATCTTATCTGTTTCATGCAGATAGACTTGCTCGAGAAACGGGCTCCTACGCTTCGAGGTTCGTAGATGTTGTCGGAGAGATATGATGCGACATTCAAATGTTGTCTGGACTGATGTTAGGCTTCTACCTCCCTGCTTACGTTTCAAGTAAAGGCGGTCTATGTCACTGTTGATGTGGAAGTTTCCGGTGTTGTTTAATATTTTTCGAGTTACAACAGCAACTGCTCGGATTTCGTCTATCGTCCAATTGAGTATTCCAAACGTTGGTGTTAGGACAGGCACAGCAAACACATTGTGAGCCACTGTTTTGTTTTGCGCAGAGAGTTCCGATGACCAGATCTTTCTTAATCGGGTATAGTATTCCCTGGTTACGCGTTCCTTATTACATATACCATTATAGGATATGTTCTCATCTATCCCCAGGTATGTGTTGCAGTCCTTATCAGATATCGGTGAAACAGTTAGGCCATTGATGACAATGTTGCTAGATTGGGTTGTTGTTTCCCCTCGCTTTACAGTCATATATGAGCATTTATCTTGGCCAAACTCCATTCCTATTTCCTTTGAGAACGTTGTAACCAGATCAAGATTTTTCTTCATCCCATCCATGTTCTTGGCATAGAGTTTCAGATCGTCCACAAAGAAATTATGGGTTAGGTTCGTATTTCGGTCCTCCTGTGAGCCAATGATGTATCCCTCATATTTCTTGAGCAGAAAGGACAAGGGCTTTAATGATAAGATGAATAATATCACAGAGCGACTGTCCCCCTTAAATATACCCCTGCGATATTTTATTTTATCAGTGAAAATAGAGTCCCCCCTCTCTGTCTTTAACCTTAGGATAGGATAGTAGCCCAACAAGAAGACAGCCTCTCTCTGGCTCTGACAATAATGTCTGGGACTTTAGCAAGTTAGAGGGCCTCTATCATCCAAGAGTGGGGAACAGAATCGAAAGCTTTCCTGTAGTCCAGCCAGACTGTAGCCATATACCTCCTAAGTTGTCGCACCTCCGACATCGCAGTTTTGTTGATTAGGAGTTGTTCAGCACATCCTCAAACTCCTTTCTTTCCAGCTGCTTGTTCATCTGTGATGATGTTATTATTTTCACAGTGATCTTGGAGGAATAGGTTCAGGCAGGCTGTATACATCTTATACATCAGGTTCTGGCATGCAATGGGTCGGTAGTTTTTTGCCAAGTGGGTGTATGTATGTATGCATGTATGTATGTATGTATGTATGTATTATGTATGCATGTATATGTGTGTGTGTATGTATGTGTGTGTGTGTATGTCTGTGTGTGTGTGTATGTTTTTATATATACACGCATACACAGATACATCAAATACATATATAGTGTATCATATATATATTATATATTATACACGTTTATTATATAATTGATATAAAGGTGGTAGATAACGTAAGGTCGTTAGCCGTATTTGTTTCAGTTTTTTACTTTCTAAGTTCAAAATCCCGCCGAATTCATCTTTAACTTTAATCCTTCTGGGGTCCATAAAATAAAGTACCAGTAAAAGTACTGCTAGCCTCTTGTTTAAATTAGAAATCATATTACTTCGATTACCTTCTGTTGCTAGTCTGAGATTTGCGAGTAGTCGGTGATCACGCAGTTACGTAATATAAAATTATATATATATATATATATATATAATTTTATATTACGTAACTGCGTGATCACCGACTACTCGCAAATCTCAGACTAGCAACAGAAGGTAATCGAAGTAATATGATTTCTAGTTTATATATATATATACATGTATCCTTAATTGCTCGCATGCTCACGTAAACACGCACATGAATATTGGTGAATACACAGCCGCATTATCACCCCAACAATTACACCCAAATACACACATTCGCCCGCTCACAAAAAAAAAAAATAGTGCCGATGCCTATATATATATATACCTTCTCGGGCCGCATACAATAACAAAAATATATCGTTTGTTGCATCACCAGTCTGAAGAGTAGATCGATATTGGAATCGGGTCCATAACACCTATGGGTTACCTTGAGCCAATCATCTGCGAAACGCACATAACAGGTCGATACGCAATAAATATTTTTCATATGTAAACAAAAACCCTCATCGCTTTCAATATTATATATATATATATATATATATATATATATATATATATATATATATATATATATATATATATATATATATATATATGAATATATATATATATATATATATACAGTGTATTGCAAAATACATTATATATACATTCATATATATATATATATATATATATATATGAATGTATATATAATGTATTTTGCAATACACTGTATGCTTAATTAAAAGCATTTTGAAGACCATACGCTACTTAAATTTTCGGCACACAAGGGGAGATAAGTTGACAGCGCTGTTTCGTACTATTTGGTACTTATCAAAACTCACTACTCTCCCCGTCCGCCGAAAATTATGTGTGTTGGATTCTTATAGAATTCTAGTAACAATCAGGAACCGATTTTACAGAGCGGTCGCCGGCCCAGCAAAAATTGAAAATTAGAATTGGTGCTCTGAAAGAGCGATATATATATATATGAATGTATATATAGTGTATTTTGCACGAGGAGAGTAGTGAATTTTGATAAGTACCAAATAGTACGAAACAGCGCTGTCAACTTATCTCCCCCTGTCTGCCGAAAATTTAATGTCGCTACTTTAAAACAATAGCGTATGGTCTTCAAAATGCTTTTAATTAAGCATACAGTGTATTGCAAAATACACTATATATACATTCATATATACATTGCTATTTGAGAGCACCAATTCTAAGTTATATATATATATAACATTTTTTGCTTTGTGTTTTGTCTAAAACATCCCCCTAGACAATTCCCGAACTATTTCTGGTAACCCTAAAAAATAGGCGACGTTTCTATATTAGGATGGAAACTAAAACGAAATAAGTTTAGTGTTGCAATTTAATTGAATAATTTCTTAATCCCATTAATGATGACTAATTACTGGTCGTAGACGCCTACATACATGACATAGGTGAATTAGCGGATAACGTACAAGACACTTGCCTAACTTGCAACTTATTAGAACCGAACCAGAAACTGCATGGTTGTGAAGCGAACATCTTAACTACCACCCCATGACTGCCTTTATAACAATGTTATGACACTTTATTATATATAGAAATCATGTGTTTGTATTTAACAAACTTGTATTTAGTCATTGCTGTGAGGATACTGTAGATCCTTCGTTGGATTCGCTGATTAGCATTCAGCCATTCGATCATTCAAAAACCGGACTTCTGAATAAACCTGTAAATAATTGAGCTTCCACAGACACGTGTGCCCTTAACCAAATTGCCAAGTAGAATCAGCATGATATAATATATGACAAAGTGAGACCTTGGAATTGCAGAAAATGTCCATCTTTTCTAATGTAAATGGTTGTATATTCCATTGATACATAAAATACTTCTCAGCGCGATTCAATATGGCACAATGTGTGACAAGGCTGGCTCTTTGAATTATAGGCCTAATACATCCGATGGGCTTTTACACAGTTTCAATATATCTCATGTCACTCACAAGGCTTGGGTAGACGTGAAGCTATGGTAAGTACACTAGCACAATATGCCAGGTTCTGGAATCGAACCCCCGATTTCATGTATGCGACGCAAACGTCTTAATCACTCAGCCTTGCTCACATCCTCTGCGAAAAGCTAATCTGCGAATAAGGAATTTGCTAAGGTAACGGTGAGTGAGGAACCACTCGACTAGTTTAAGATTCACCAAAGATTGCTCAACCCCACTATCTGTATATAGTAAGTTTTCATTTCCCCAAAAGATCTAAGACAAATCGTGATATTAGTCACAGAATAAAAAAATGCACTCACATACACAGACACGCGCTTACATACATACGAATACCCTGCAGATACTCCACACTGACTATAGCGTTAGATTTGTACTTGTGATCATTGAGGTAGTTGGATATGTTATTAACTGCCCTCAGCTGAGCTTCACAAAACCAGAAAGAGCTCAGCTAATTAGGAAATTACAGCTACAATCCATTAAAAGAACTGTAAAATTATTTAAAATGTTCCAGGCTTTTAGCATGTAATAACTGCATCAGATAAAATACAAAGCTTGTTTTATAAGGTATGATTTTCATGGGTATGTCTCTATTTATAAAACAAACTTTGTATTTTATCTGATGAAAGCGTACCAATGTTGTCTTGGTTGCCCTTGAAATATATATAATAAAATAAATATGGTATTATAAATATAGTTTCCATTTATTTAATATCATTGTGTGTGTATATATATATATATATATATGAAAAAAGTTTGTCCTTCATCAGTGATCTTCCAATCATCATAGGCATTTCATCGCTTTAAAGACCATATACCTCCGGTTGGTGCGAGCAACGGCTGAAAAAAATCGTTGGGACACCATTTGTTTGTTTACCCTCGCGTCCCCTTTATTTACGTGTCCCAACGACCTTTTTTAGCCGTTGCTCGCACCAACCGGAGGTATATGGTCTTTAAAGCGATGAAATGCCTATAATGGTTGGAAGATCACTGATGAAGGACAAACTTTTTTCAAATGTAACCCATTTGCAACCCCGCAGCGCCCTTATTATCATATATATATATATACATACATACATACATATATATATATATATATATATATATAGCGGCGATGAATTAGTTTTGCGAGGTTTTTTATATGAAATCGTGTGTCGAAACAGATATTGTTATATTTGGGGAGGGTCATATTTGCGTAATATTGCCAGAATTAATAACAGAACACACTCACTGTTTGGTTGGTTTTCGCTTCTCGCTGTCTTTTATATGTATATATCTGCGATCTAACTTATTCGGTCCTCAATGTTGCCATTGACTGACCGGCGGTCAAAAATAATACAGATACAATATAGACAAACACATATATATATAGTTTACATAAATCTTTCGTTGCACATCTGCAACATCGTCAGTGGTGTTATATTCATTGTTCCTCCTGTTGTGTTGTATGTCTACGCCATTTTTTTGTTCAGTCTGTCTATATATTTATTTATTTATTTGTTTGTTTATCTTATTTTATTTTGTCTTCTTTGCGCATGCGTTTGCGTGTGTGTATAGTGTTATGTGTGATGTGTGACTAGTGTGTATAGTGTTGTGTCTGCTGGGTGACTAGTGTGTGTTTATGTGCTTGTGTATGTATTTATTTATCTTATTTTATTTAATTTAATTTACTTATTTATTTATACTTCTCTTAGGTCAGTGTTGTTTGTTTGGGTGTTGTTGTTGTTCCACTCATTCTTTCTGTTTAGCTTTGGTCTTCTAATTTCTATTTCACTGGCCTCTCTGATTTGCCTATCTGCTGGGTCATTCCTATGTTTAGATATTATTCTAATTTCTATGTTGTCTATGTTACCGTCATGATGTTGTCTAGCATGTTCGTATAGTACTGACCCGTTTTTTCGTCCTTTTAGTTCCCCCCAGTGTTGGTCTATCCTTTCACCTATGCTACGAGCTGTCTCACCTATGTATGTTGTTGTCGTGTTTCTGCAAGTACCCTCTGTACATCTTATGCTATAGACTACGTTTCTAGTTTTACAGTTTATCCGGGGGTTCACCTTACATATGATACATTTCCTATTGGTACAGTGGGTTTTCTTAAAAGGGTAGGTTTTGCTGATCAGGGATTTTATGGTGGTTCCTGGCTTTTCTACCACCTTTATTTTTAAGTGGGTCTTTCTCAGGGCCTTTCTACACTGGTTAGCTAATTTCCCTCCAGGGGTGGCGTCCACAAACATGACACTCTGATATCTCTGGTTGTCGTACCATGATGTGGCCTTCCCTATCTTATGTCTAGCCCTATCTAAGCTATTCCATGATTTGCTCCTGTATAGTGGGCAAATTCCTTTCATGTCCAGTTATAAGAACACCCCCACTAGAGAGCACTAACAAGTTTGATTTAGAACGTAGCACGATGGAAAGCATCCAGCAGATAGCTAATTCCATACACCAGAGTATAACTGTAACTATAGACTTCCCTTCCAAACACCCTAACAATAGACTACCTGTATTAGACACAGAACTCTGGATTAACACTATAGACGAGAGAGCCCAAATTCTCCACTCACACTATGCTAAACCCATGGCCTCCAAATACCTGATACTCAAAAACTCAGCAATGTCCAGTAGTGCTAAGTTTAACATTCTGATCGCAGATTTGGTACGAGTGATGAAGAATGTGTCCAGCATGTGCGACCCAACAGAAATGGAAGGACACATCCAACACTTCATCAACCGCATGCAGTTCTCTGGCTACAACCAAAGAGACAGAGTCAGAGTATACGAAGGAGCCATGGAAAAGTATAAGACCCTCATAGAACTGGACATGAAAGGAATTTGCCCACTATACAGGAGCAAATCATGGAATAGCTTAGATAGGGCTAGACATAAGATAGGGAAGGCCACATCATGGTACGACAACCAGAGATATCAGAGTGTCATGTTTGTGGACGCCACCCCTGGAGGGAAATTAGCTAACCAGTGTAGAAAGGCCCTGAGAAAGACCCACTTAAAAATAAAGGTGGTAGAAAAGCCAGGAACCACCATAAAATCCCTGATCAGCAAAACCTACCCTTTTAAGAAAACCCACTGTACCAATAGGAAATGTATCATATGTAAGGTGAACCCCCGGATAAACTGTAAAACTAGAAACGTAGTCTATAGCATAAGATGTACAGAGGGTACTTGCAGAAACACGACAACAACATACATAGGTGAGACAGCTCGTAGCATAGGTGAAAGGATAGACCAACACTGGGGGGAACTAAAAGGACGAAAAAACGGGTCAGTACTATACGAACATGCTAGACAACATCATGACGGTAACATAGACAACATAGAAATTAGAATAATATCTAAACATAGGAATGACCCAGCAGATAGGCAAATCAGAGAGGCCAGTGAAATAGAAATTAGAAGACCAAAGCTAAACAGAAAGAATGAGTGGAACAACAACAACACCCAAACAAACAACACTGACCTAAGAGAAGTATAAATAAATAAGTAAATTAAATTAAATAAAATAAGATAAATAAATACATACACAAGCACATAAACACACACTAGTCACCCAGCAGACACAACACTATACACACTAGTCACACATCACACATAACACTATACACACACGCAAACGCATGCGCAAAGAAGACAAAATAAAATAAGATAAACAAACAAATAAATAAATAAATATATAGACAGACTGAACAAAAAAATGGCGTAGACATACAACACAACAGGAGGAACAATGAATATAACACCACTGACGATGTTGCAGATGTGCAACGAAAGATTTATGTAAACTATATATATATGTGTTTGTCTATATTGTATCTGTATTATTTTTGACCGCCGGTCAGTCAATGGCAACATTGAGGACCGAATAAGTTAGA
>OZ024741.1:203202454-203209954 GCA_964016885.1 Eledone cirrhosa
CTCCTTTTAACTAATCTTTGATATTATATTGGCATCTGCTGGGCAGCTAATTTCCACTACTGTCCATGTTTTCTTCTCCCTGTCCCATATCGCAATAACTGGTCTGTTATGCCTGCATTTTATTGGGGTTTTTACTGGAACATTCCACCAGTACTCTTTCATATTATGTACATGTATGTCTTCCACATTGTTGTAGCTTTTAATGTGTTTATTATCGGGGCTATCTTTTTTACGAACTGCATTGTACAGTGTTTTGGCCACTACATCATGCCTCATAGGTAGATAGTACCGCGATGACATCTTTGGACAGCTGCTGATGACATGGGTGATATCCTCGATGTTAGTTCTGCAGAGTCTGCATTTGCTATCACATCTAGGTGTTTTGCCTGCATCCCTATCTCTTTTGTGAATCAGGTAGTTCGTGCTAATCTCCTGTTCTTGGATTGCAAAAGCGTATCCTTCAAAGTATGTATATATGTATGTATGTATGTATGTATGTATGTATGTATGTATGTATTTTTTTTTTGATGTATGTATGTCAGGTCACCAGTTGGTGCTACTGGTAACATGTATCCCAGTACAACCTGTCTCATGGTCGGGTCGTTGGCGACTAAACTGGCAACCCCACCAAGGTTTCTTGGTGAGGAGGGTGACTTTGGACATCCTGCAGGACTAAAAACAAAACCTGTCAAAGGGTTAAGGAGCTCTTAAGAGTCAATGGCCATCCAAAATCACCGGGAGAGATGACCCCTTAGCCTTTGTCAAGGCAGAATTCTAGGAGAAGGAAAACTCTGATATAACACCTGCAACTCTGATGGTATCCAATGATGTTGACTTGTTCTTCTTTTTGGTAAATATCATCTTGGTCAAGAGAGTGGGACTGGCTTTGTGCACTGCCTTTGCTCACTATAAAAGCTTCATGGCACAGGCATTGCTTTATATCTGGAGATCTCTCTGCACTTGTCGTCACATGGGCCCAGCACTATGTGTCAATGATTATCACAAGTGTAGTGTTTGTACCAGAGTTTTCAAGTCGCTGGCTGGACTAAAAAGTCACACACGTTCAGCGCATCGGTAGGGGTTCTCCTACATGGATATAAAGTAGTGGCCGTACTCGAAAGCGAGTTGGCAGCCACCATGTATGTATGTATGTATGTATGTATGTATGTATGTATGTATGTATGTATGTATGTATGGGTCACTCTTGAGTGCTACTGGTAACATGTAACCCAGTACAACCTGTCGCATGGTCGGGTCGTCGGCGACTAAACCGGCAACCCCACCAAGTTTACTTGGTGAGGAGGGTGATTTTGGACACCCTGCAGGACAAAAAACGTAACCTGACAAAAGGCGGAAGAACTCATGAGGGTCAACGGCCATCCAAAAGTGTGTAAATATATATATACACATGTACATGTCTGTGTTCATGTGTATATGCATGGGTGAATGTGTATGTATATGCGCGGGGACATAGAAATAGTCGTCCAGAATTGATGAACGCGAGAATAATTGTTCAATAACATAGTAGAGATTAATAGTTTATTTGGGTCGTGTCAGTCTTCTGTTTCTCTGGAGTTTCTACTGTGTGTTTCAGGGGCAACAGACCGTGATCAACACACACATCCCCACCCCCATATATATATATATATATATATATATATATGTGTGTGTGGGTGTGTGTGCGTGTGTGTACATATATACACATATATATATACATATATATGGAGTGAATGCGGAACAGAAAGCCAATAGAGATGAAAATAGTACTAACTCTTTTATGAATGAATATATATACGGATAGAATCACTCAAGGTAGAATCGCTACTTCTCCGGTTTAAGGAAAGAATCACTGGACAGATTTTAAGGGCAAAACCAACCGGCAAGAGACCCAGGAGTAGATGGTTGGATAACATCCACGAGCTTGGCTGGTCATGCTTGGGGATCCACCGCATCAGTTGGGGACGGTTGCTTGTGGCAGGACCCACTGGAAGGAGTGTTTGATGACTGCCTTCACGACCCTCTCAAGAAGAAGAAGAAGAAGAAGAAGAAGAAGAAGAAGAAGAAGAAGAAATTAGTTCATGTAGTTACACAATAGACTTTGAACACGGTTGTACCCTATTAGTTAAAGATCACGGCTCGCTCTCAGTGTGACCAAATGTATACGGATATACGTTTTTAAACACACATACGCACGCATACACGCAAACACGTACATATATATACATATGTGTGTATGAGTACATGCACACACACATGCGCGCACAAACACACACACTTACCCACACAGACACACAGATACACACACATATAATCCGATCCGATCCGATCCTGGTTAAAGCAATAAACAAAATGTTGCACATGAGAACCGACTATTAATTTGGATGATGATTAACGATGAAGATAATATTAAAAATGGTGCTTTTAATTTTAAAAATACTACTTCAAAAGTTGTATATATATGTATGTATATATATACATGATGTATGTATGGCCACCGTTTTTCCTGGTGTCACACATTTTAGTAGTTGTGTGTACTCTGGACGATAATGTATTAATTTCTCGCTCCATTGAGCGCTTTGTGATTGTCTCAAACAACTCGAATAGTACCTTCTATATGGCAGCTACAACTTCGGTTTATACCTAACACACACACATATATATATATATATATACCTTTCTACAGTTTTCTCTGGTCTTTTGAAATTGGCACACAGACACACATACATATGTATATACAAACATGCGTAATATATGTGTTTGAGTGTTGTATAAGATGCACATAACCAATTCCTTCTTCCAACTGATATGCCAGGTTCAATGGCAGATACGATCGCCATTTTACTACGACGGGAAGTTATATTCACAAACATTATCGAATTTCACTTCCCCACCCTCTATAGCCTCGCTTCCGTCTCTGTAATATACTTGGAAAGTCGTCCATTTGGAAAATGCATATGATTGCCATTTAGCAGATTTTCCATAGGCGGCAAATTGGTAGTGTCGACAGAACGTTAGCAAAAAATATTTGCGGTATTCATTCCGGTTCTTTACTTTTTGAGTTCAAATCCTACTGAGGTCAATTTTACATTTCGTTCTTTCGAGGCTGTTCAGTAATGAGGACGGTTCTTTATCTATTTCTCTTCACTTTCTTTGAAGGGAATCATTTGTGTCTCAGGCCTTGAGAGTGACTGTCTCCGCCAGTTTTAAAATACCTTACGACTCTATCAAAAGTTTAGAGACTATACTTTGTTAGACAGACTTACTATTATCCTCCAGTCCCACTCAAATATTACTTTAGAAGATATTAATACGTTTTTTCTTGCAGGGATTGCAAATAAAAATATAAAATGTTACTTTTTGTATGTTTGGAAACATTAGTGTTTCGCCATTTTGCATACGTGCACTGACTATTTTCTTTGAATGTATAACCGCAAAGCCTCGCCATGGCTAAATACTGTGAAATTCTAATGTCTGCGATCATCAACCTTTCGGACCTCACGGACCACAAAATTCATAATTTTACATCCCGCGGACTACTAATATGAATTTTTAAAAAAAGATAAATACATTAAAATTTTTCTGCGAACCACCAAATTTTTCTCGCGGACCACCAAATTTTTCGCGGATCATTGGTTGGCGACCGCTGCTCTAGAGAACCAAGTTGAAATGACATTCAACATTAGCTCCACGTTAATACACGAACCAAGGTAATCTGCACACTAAGAGAAATCTACAATAAGTTTATGGCTACTATATTCTAGAAATTGACACAAGATTCACGATAGCTGGAAAACCAGTCAAATCTGCAGGATTCACAAAAGGCCACGAGAAATGCACTCGTAAAGTAGACATTACATAAAAGTTTGTCTTTCAAGCCTCCGAAATATATAGAACACAGCCAACTTTTATTTCGTAAATTCAGATGTGGGAGGTGGAATGCTGGCATTGTGTCTCACCGCCAAATGTCAACAATACAAATGTGCTGCCATTATCCTCGCTATTGAAATATCTCCGTCATTTGTCATGATCCATCGTGACAAGCTCCTTCAAATCGCAGGCGTACGAAAGATATGATTCATACTGGCTGACACGCAACTGACACGGAACTAAATGGAAGTATATCTATCTCTACAATCACTTTACTTCTTAAATAATGCTTGAAAAGCTGGAAAGAATTTTGTTGGATGGACATCTTTTGCAGCTGACACAAAGTAAAGAAATGTTCCTTCGTCGTGTTTAAGAGTTCCATTCCCCTACTACATACCATAATAAACGCTTGGCATAAGCATACAGTTTGAAAGTTAGTTAAAGCGATTTGGAAGTATATAAGAAAGCATATTGAAGTTGATCTATTTCAGTGCATAACTACGCTTTATGTGGACGATGCATAGCCGAATGGTTGAGAAGTTCGCTTCGTGATCTTAAGGTTCCGTGTTCGATCCCACCTTGTGACATCTTGGGCAATTATTATTTACCACAGCCTCGAATTGACATATACCTTGAGAGAAAATGTGTATAGGGGAAGTGTTTGAAAATCTTCCGGATGGGATGTACCTACAATTCAAGAGGTCGGCCATGTTACAATGTGTCAGGCTGAATCTCGCTGAGAATAACGTTAAAGATACACTTATCCGTAGAATGCTTAGTCACTTACACGTTAATCTCATGGGCAGATGTTCCGTTGATTGAACAACTGGAACACTTAAAAGCGACGTAGAATCCATTCCAGTTTCATTATAATTTTTTACAGCTAAATCAAACTAAAGTCGTGAATCTTTAGTTGTTCCTCACAAGTTGAGACTTTCTAGAGAAAACCGAATTCCGGTTAGGTTGTCATTCATTGAATCAGAGTAAGTTTATAGCATTTGCAGAAAATTAAGAGACGCTAGGTAAAGGAAAATGACGGCGAATTGGCAGAGTCTTTGGGGCATCGGATTAAATGTCCCGGTATTTGTTCCGAGATAGATAACACCGTGTAACATATTTTTGGTCCCCGGTTCTAAGTGTCATTTCCTGATTTGTAATATCCCATTATTATAAAAAAAAACACTATTATTTAATCAGAAGTTTGGGTTTGTGGCCAGAAGTTTGATATTTCCAAATTTTCATATTTTTCAAGAAAAAACACATTTTGTTAAAATTTATCAGTTCATATAATTAAATCAACAGAGTATATATTTATTTTATTACACAAGCTTATAAGCAAACAAGTAAAAACAAATAACACTTATAAAGCAACTTATACACGTCAGAAATGACTGGATTTCCTGGATTTGCGGTTGTAGTCTAGGTCGCATTCCCACACTAGCCCCCATCACTTTTTTATTGTAGTGGCCCTGGTACCTCCGCTCTATCTCTTTCACATCTTGGTGGAATCGTTCGCCTTGTTCTTCTGAGTAGGCGTCCATATTGTCCTTGAATTCTTCCAGGTGAGCGTCCAGCATATGGAGTTTAAGCGACATCCTGCATCCCATGGCGCCAAAAGCCTTTATCAGATCCTGCACCAGTTGCTGGTAGTTTTCAGCTCTGTAGTTGCCCAGGATACCCTTAACAACTGCCTTGAAACAGTTCCATGCTGTTCTCTCAATCCTATTGAGCTTATTGGAGAACTCGGTAGACTCAAACACCTTCTTTATCTGAGGTCCAACAAAAATTCCACCTTTGATTTTGGCCTCATTAACTTGGGGAAGAACTCAAGAAGGTACTTAAAAGCGGCTGATTCTTGGTTGAGAGCCTTCACAAACTGCTTCATCAACCCCAACTTAATGTGCAGTGGCGGCATGAGCACAATCCTGGGTATCAACCAGTGGCTCCCACATGACGTTCCGGGTCCCAACTACAGATTCTGTTCGCTGCTCCCAGTTCTTTCTTTTGTAGTCGTCAGAGGTGGCTCTGCTGTCCCAAAGGTAGAGGAAGCATTGGAATTTGATAAAGCCTCTTTAGAGTCCAAGCAGGAAAGCCACCATCTTGAAGTCTCCAATGATTTCCCATTTGTACTGGTTGTATTGCAGAGCTTCCAAGAGGACTTTCACACTGTAGTAATCTTCCTTCAGGCAGACTGAATGAGCTAGGGGCAGTGTCGGGAACTTGTTTCCATTGTGGAGGAGGACAGCCTTCAAACTTGTGGTCTATAAATAGCCGCGACTCCTTGGGCACAAACGGCACCCTAATAACATCAAATAGTCCAGGCACGTCATGGCAGAAGTAGAGGCCATCCCTCAGAGTGTAAAAGCCTGAGAAGGGTTCGTGACGACTTCTCTGACTTGTCACCTGCACTTCCTCCTTGACCAAATTCCACTGCTTCATCCTGGAGACGAATGCTTAAAACACAATTTACCCTTTATTCAGGGTGTGAAAATCCAGTATCAATAAATCTCTTTAATCCACTTTTTAACAATTTTATACTTTATTGCACTTTTATAATTTTCTTTAGGTATTACTCTTTATTTTATCATTTTAATTTAACCTGAAACATATATAACAAATCGTTTAACATAAGCAAATTAAACTTACATACAACGTACAATCCAGCATACAAATAATTCTAGTGAATAGCTTAGAATTTTTACAAACCCCAACTTTTAACTGTTTAATAGCACTTTTTTATTTATTTATTTGGGAACTAAGCAACACAAAAAAGTGAACAGAGAAAATTTTTTTGTTACACGGTGTAATCACACAATGACTGTATGTATGTATTTATGTATGTATGTCAGGTCACCAGTTGGTGCTACTGGTAACATGTATCCCAGTACAACCTGTCTCATGGTCGGGTCGTTGGCGACTAAACTGGCAACCCCACCAAGGTTTCTTGGTGAGGAGGGTGACTTTGGACATCCTGCAGGACTAAAAACAAAACCTGTCAAAGGGTTAAGGAGCTCTTAAGAGTCAATGGCCATCCAAAATCACCGGGAGAGATGACCCCTTAGCCTTTGTCAAGGCAGAATTCTAGGAGAAGGAAAACTCTGATATAACACCTGCAACCCTGATGGTATCCAATGATGTTGACTTGTTCTTCTTTTTGGTAAATATCATCTTGGTTAAGAGAGTGAGACTGGCTTTGTGCAGTGCCTTTGCTTACTATAAAAGCTTCACGGCACAGGCATTGCTTTATATCTGGAGATCTCTCTGCACTTGTCGTCACATGGTACCATGGGCCCAGCACTATGTGTCAATAATCGTCACAAGTGTAGTGTTTGTACCAGAGTTTTCAAGTCGCTGGCCGGACTAAAAAGTCACACTCGTTCAGCGCATCGGTAGGGGTTCTCCTACATGGATATAAAGTAGTGGCCGTACTCGAAAACGAGTTGGCAGCCACCATGTATGTATGTATGTATGCATATATGCATGCATGTATGTATGTATGTTTCTTCTGGTTTTATAATTTCACAAATTTTTGTCATTAGAGAGAGAGCCGATTTTTAACATAGTTACAAGACTCTCTCATTGGAATTTACACAACATCAACTAGGTAGATATGTATGCGTGTCTGCATGCATG
>OZ024741.1:203214954-203222454 GCA_964016885.1 Eledone cirrhosa
ACAAACACATGCATTCGTACACACACACATACACGCGCACACACACACACACACACACACACACACACACACACACACACACACACACACACACACACACACACACACACACACACACACACACACACACACACACACACGTGCGCGCGTGTGTGTGTGCATGTATGTATGTAAATTGATTGCCTTAACCTATAAACAAAACACTCAGTAAATGCCGTAAACCTACTCACATAATCTCCGCTAAACAAACCCTTCACCCGCATTACCGATTTCGTAAACCAACATCAATCCGCACTAGACCCAAATGGGGAAGACAGACTATATCAATCTGCAGCTGTCATATTACGTATTTTTAAATAAAACTATTATTACCTTTGTATATATACACGACGGGATTCTGCAGTTTCCATCATCCAATTTCCACTATTGATGCATTAGTCAATCCAAAGTTATATTAGAAGACATTTGTGTAAGGTGCAGCGCAGTGGGACTGGACACAGAACCACGGGATTCGGAAGTAAACACATTAACCATACAGCCATGTCTACTTCTAAGGAAACTTTAATTATGTAATTGGAATACAAGGGTAAATTTCAGTGTAATGCTACAATATAAATATATCTTATGACTAACAAAATATGCATTAGTGTCAATTTAATTTAGTTCCACTTCCTCCTCCTTCTCGCCCTACTACTCGCCCTACTACTACTACTACTACTACTACTACTACTACTACTACTACTACTACTACTACTACTACTACTACTACTACTACTACTACTACTCCCACCACCACCACTACTACTACATATACATATATATATATATATGCGCGCGTGTGTGTGCGTGTGTGGGTAAAATTTTCCGATCCCAATTTATCTTGTAAATAGGGAACAAGACAACGACATCTTGTAACTATGTTTCCATGAATACATTTGACATAGTCTGGAAGCTTGGAATGTATGAAGACTACTTAATGGGACAGTGTATCTCCCCAGAACATTGTTGTGGTAAACAATGAATAGACAACGAATACATGCAAAAAAATGTTAGGTCTTTAGACTGGTGTGTGTGTATGGGAGGTGAGTACATATTTAAAGAAAAGGTCATTTGGGTAATGTAGTGTTTATGAAAGCGGCGAAGAAGCAGAATGTCTAGAACGTCTGATGGAGTGGTTCGCGGTAGTCATTCTGGTTCTCTGCACTCCAGGTTTAAATCCCGCCGAGGTCAACCTTTCCTGTCATCCTTTCGAGAACGACATAAGTACCAGTTTGATACTGAGTCGATCTCCGCCCCCTCTCGCGCTATATATATATATATATATATATATATATATATATATATATATATATATAGTAATAATAATAAATGTGAAGACTAAAATCTGAAGAGGGCTCGATAAGGATAAAATATATATAAAAATATATAAAAACCGTAGAGCAAATATTTATTAAAATAACAGATTAAAGTTTAAGCAAATAATCGCTGCTTTCACCCTTAACGGGATCTTCTGAAACAAAAAAAAACAAATTCAATCTGTGGACGCAGGAAGACGATACTTTGGTTCGTGAAGACGTTCCAAATGAACGGAAAAAAACGAGGATAATTACGCCGTTATGTGGAGCGGTGAGAACAATTTCACGCAAATACGAAAAAACAAAACCACGTTTATGGTATAAATGGAGTCATTAGACTAATGTTCTATTTAGGAAACCGAATGATTCTCAGCTCCGGAGTTTAAGAATAATGTAAATAAATTTGTTGAACGAAAATGACAGAGGTTATTAAAATCGTAAGGTAAGTAATAATAGTTAATATATATATATATATATATATATATATATATATATATATATATATATATATATATATATATATATATATATATATATATATATATATATATATATATATATTTCGTTTCTGAATTTGTTTAGCAAGATTCTTTGTCTGAAAACGTGTGTTGAAACCGATATTGTTATACTTTGGGAGGGTCATTTAGCCAATAAGAAACACACGCACCAGTAGCTTTCACTTCAATTTATTATAATAAATTTATAAATTTAGGAATTTATAAATTTCTGGTTGGTTGGTTGATTCCACAACCAGATGGTTGTTTATATATTGTCAAAGTTCTTTCGTCACACATTATGTGACCTCTTCAGTGACTGGGGATTATTTTCTTCGTTTTTGTGCCTCTCCTTTGTTCTGTCCTACGCCATCTTGTTTCTGTGTGTGTGTTCTATATATATATATATATATATATATATATATATATATATATATATATATATATATATATATATATAGAGAGAGAGAGAGAGAGAGAGAGAGGTAGAACACTGGATGGTAATATCCGTAGTGGTAGAGCCCTCAGTCCATGGGGCGAATTTGATAGAAGATATAACAGAACGGTTAGTTCACCATACCTCCATACCGATAATAATTGTTTTGAAACAATTGTTCTTGGCATGGTGAACTAACTGTTGTGTTACTACTTCTATCTCTCTCTCTCTCTCTCTCTCTCTCTCTATATATATATATATATATATATATATATATATATATATATATATCCCCGAGATCCATGTCCTGCATCTCCAAGAGACCAGTGTCTGTCCTTAGGACATCAACATATGTTAACCTCGGTCTTCCAGTGTGTCCATGCAGGAG
Source organism: Eledone cirrhosa (assembly GCA_964016885.1). Classification (NCBI taxonomy): domain Eukaryota; kingdom Metazoa; phylum Mollusca; class Cephalopoda; order Octopoda; family Eledonidae; genus Eledone; species Eledone cirrhosa. Next base: position 203,217,628 of record OZ024741.1, read on the forward strand.
CTCCCACAGGATCACTGAGTATATATATATATATATATATATATATATATATATATATATATATATATATATTTCTTTCTTGGCTAAGCTGCTGCGCACCGGGCTTTTATCGCTTTCTTTTCAGTTGAAGTACATTGGTTTATAACCCTTTTTTTAGCTTTGTTTGTGCAATTCGTCAAAAGGCACAATTTGTTTTATGTCTCCCTGTCCAGTTCTGTTATCTTCCCACGTGCACTGGAATGGATAGTCTCAGTTTTAATGTACAGAAGCTATACGGATTTCCAGAAGTTGACTGAAGAGAAGGGACAATCTGTTTTTTCCGTTGTTTTTTCCATTGTCTTTTTCTTGTGCTCCCACCCACATTTTGATTGCTATCAAATATGGTCTCAAATACGTCGGTCATTTTAACACCTATCTGTACCCCCCCCCCCATATACAAAGTGCATCAGTCTTTTGAAGACATTTTTTTTTCTTGAGCTCTAGATTTCTTATTACTAACTTGTTTTTATTTATTTTTTATTTTTCAGATAAATAATGTCAGACATTAAATTGACTCAGCAAATGAAAAGGCACGCTGTAATCGTTGCCTTAAAAGCACGACATAGTGATACAGCAATAGATTCCTTCTTGAAAGTTGCTCGATCCTTCGTCGTCAAAGTTAGAAAGGAACTGGAAGCTGCTGACGGGGATCCGACATTAGCAGCCAAGCGCAAAACGCATGCACAATCAGAACGCCTACGTTTATAAAATAGTTTTAAAATTAATCGATAGTCAATCAGAGCCATCGCCAAAGAACTTAAAATGTCAGAATGCACCATCAGAAGTGTTGTCCATGAAGACATCCGATACAAGTCGTATGTGATGCGGAGAGACCAGTTAATGCCGGATGTGATAAAAAAAAATTGTTTGGTCCGTGCAAAGTGCATATTGAATTAGATAAAACATCAAGAAACTGGAATGCTTTGGTTGTTTTCTGATGAGAAAAATTTGATCAGGACTAAAAGAGATAATGGTTACCTGTTTATATGCATACACATCGACACAAGGAATATTGGTAGGATATGCCCATTAAAACAATATTAAGGTCATCGGCCGGAAAAACTGTCCTGTGATAAATTTAGGGATTGCTTTTCTATCATATAATATATACAACACAAGGAATGTTGGTGAGACATTCACATCAAAAATACAAGAAACCGATATATTTGTTCAGGAATGAAAAGAAAAAATATGTAAACTTATGGAAGTCACTTGTGAACGTTTATTATAAAATCTATGAGAAAGAAAATAAATACGAACAACTGCGTCGAAACCTTCAGATTCTCTAATTCGATTATAAATTAACTCCAATAATCATTGGTGCTAGTAAATGTACAAAATAAGCTATAAGTGGAACTGTAAAAATATGCAAGATGTTTCTGAAGTTCAACATTTAACATTAACCACTTTTGTAACTCAAATGATTCTTTTTCTTCGCCTTGCTCACAGGAAAAATTCAAATTTTTACAAAAGAAAGAAAAATATACATGCATCCGTCGTATGTATTTCTGTCTGTCTATCTGTCTGTCTATATGTATGTATGTATATACATACATAATATAATACCTCTTTGTAATATATATATACATACATAATATAATAACTGTTATATAATATATATATATATATATATATATATATATATATATATATATATATATATATATATATATATATTATAAAGAGTCGGCACCCCGACGGCTGAGTCCTTGCCGTTTCAACAGCTATTTCTGAAACTAGCTGTTGAAACGGCAATACCTCAGCCGCCGTCGATGTCTCTACTACCCCAAATATCTAGTTCTCTGGCGAGTTTCAAACTGAATCCATCCTGATTTATATATATATATATATATATATATATATATATATATATATATATATATATATATATATATATATATAATTGAATATATGAGAGGGATGGACATAGATATAAGTATCCATGTGTTCCAATTGCAAATGACCAAGTTAGCTAGGTTGAAAAATACTAATTTAAAACAATATGGTTTGCCTGACTCGATTTAAAGTAATAAATCAATAAAAATAACAAACATATATCGGGCAACAGCCTTTGATACCAGGACAGACCTAAATCTGTTTCTCAAGAATTATTAAATGAAAGCCACAATTCCTGTGCTCTTCAGCGGCTATCCCGGATATTCGTACCTTTCACTTAAAACGATCTAAGAAGGCTGAACGATATGCTGATATAAAAGCACATGTCGCAGCGCCTAGCGCGTCTCATACTCATGCCGCTAAAAATAGCAGCCGGGTTTATGAGTCTAAAGTTAGCTCTACATAAGGAGCCGAGAATATCATAGATTGAGTTAGAAACTCAAAATAGTCTTTTACAATTAAATAGTTCATACACAGCTCGGAAAGATTCCCTTCTTTGAGCTATTTAAATGTAAAAGACTATTTTGAGTTTCTAACTCAAATATGATATATATATATATATATATATATATATATATATATATATATGTATGTATATAGATAGTTTATTTTTTTAAAAAAGTTATACGGAGAGGTTAAACTCCGAGGCATAAAAATCTGAGGGTTGTCGTATTTTCCGTGGCATTTGCACCGAAGACATGTGTTGTCAGTTCCAAAAAGTGTGGTTGATCGTACACAAGCCTTCACCACTTAAAACAAAACTTTCTGTGGATAGTTCAGCATCAGTTCACTTTCTCACATTTCCGCCAGTCTTTTGCAGACGGAGTCCGTAGGCGATGGGGATTGAAATGTCACATGAGACACTGCCATCCAGAGAACTAAACTTTTATTGGACACTCATATGTCAGATATCGACGAGAGAGTCCATCTCTCTCTCTCTCACACACACACACACACACACACATATATATATATATATACGTACATGCATACGAACGTACATAGATACATACACATTTAGTTAAATAAAGTGCATTCACAAATCAACAACTGAGACACGTTGATTTGAACATATGAATGTTGTATTTCATACGTAGGTTCATGAGATTTAACTCATCGTTTCAAGTATTAGATACATGGAATGTAATGGACCTCGGTCGGTTTTGACGATGAATATTCCAGCTGTTCACATTAACATGTTGAGTATTTCACAGAGACTTGTACCTTTAACAATGTATATGACAAGACTGGCAGAGTTTTCATCTGGCTAGTATCTCTCACAAGGTATGGGTTACTCCAAGGTTATTGTAAATGACATTTGCATAATATTCCATGCAAGATAATTGAACCGAAACCTAATGATTGTAAAACGAACTCCTTAGCCATTAAGTCCACATTAAATATATAAACCTTCTGTGAATATACAAAAACCAAAACAATACATACTGCATTGTGATTGGTGGATATTCTGGACATGTTTCCTTCAGTCACGTCTGTATTTTCGTGACTCGGGAAAGTTACCGAATTATGAAATTGTTCTCTGCCACTTTCTCTTTCATAACGTGAGAAAAGCTACTCTGATTTTACAAAATTAAGGTTTAGGGAATATATTTTGAGTATTAACTATTTAAATTTTAAACTTTTATAGTTAAACATTCTTTGCCCATGAACTTTGTAGACAGCAACGATTTATCGATCTCTCTTTTGATTTCTATTCATGTATTGATCACCTGCACCTTTCCTTCTAGCTATGGCAGTTTATATCAACCAATTTAAGAGCTCCTGGTGACAAGTGAGCTGCGTGACAAGTTAGAAAAACTAAAATTTACTTATAGAATTTTGGAGATAAGCCACCTACTTCTTAAAATTCATATTTTTAAGCATCTTATATTATTTATTTCAGTTTTAAGTAAGGCAGCCAATATATAATAAAAATATGAGGTGGTAGGCGAGTATTTCATATCTCTTTTCGAAAGAAATATATGGTCGCGACACTAAGTAGTATTTCAAGTGGTGCGTAGTAGGGAGTAGATTCATACTGAACTAATTATAACGTTGACTACATTGCTTGTGTCAGTCACTTGAAATGATTGATATCTATGTCGTAGCGAGATAATTAGATTAAGAATTACATATTTTAATTATCGGTTTCTTACGCATAGATTCATAAATTTGAAAGAGGTTAATGAGACTTTGGGATATTCAAGTTTTTCTTAAAGACATTCGAGATGTAAATATAATGAATTGATTTCAACTGGGAATTGAAACTGCACTGCCGACACAGATTAGAGGCTGTTACTGTATCTATTCGACGGTGCTTGACACACATTTTAATTGGTAATTTCATTTGATTAGATTTGAATGAAATACATACGATTGAATCATTCCCACTTACCGTAGACAGAAACTGTTTGGAAGTTCTTCAGGTTAACTGTACTTGTCACACATTATGTCACTTGGAATCTCCCGGAGAATTACCTTATAGAATTCCCAGCCACTTAGATTATAATACAAAAAGAAATGTGCTTGTAATTAAAAGGGCCAGTCGTTTAACATAGTGGTACTTTGAATCTACCTGAGGGTATACGTGCCTGTGAAATGTTCAACCACTTACACTTTAATTTCACGTGCAGGCTGTACCGTTGATGGAACAACTCTAACACTCGTTGTCAAAACCGACAAAGGCCCATCCCCAAACCGACAAAGGCCCATCCCACATCCAGTAAACCATGCAATCTACACATGCTACAACACATTCTATTTTCTCTGTCAGTAGTCCTTATGTTTATATAACGTTTACTCCATTTCAAGCAAGAAAAATTGTTTTCTGACAGCTTTTTCACAATATCATTAACTTCTGTGGTACATTTTGACATTGTGTATGTGGTTCAG
>OZ024741.1:203227454-203229954 GCA_964016885.1 Eledone cirrhosa
TAAATGACGATTAGAAATGTTTCATTCGTTAGAAATCTACCAATGAGTTGAGTAATGTTTTTAATTGTGGTTCGCTTCTGTTCTTCTTCGGAAAACCATCTCGGCGTGCCGTACGAGGCAACGAAAATGGTTAGAGTCAAGAAGGCGATCTAGCTGTAAAACATTGTCTCAGAACATCTCATTCAACCCATGCAAGCATGGAAAGATGAGTGTAAAAACGATGTTGCAAATGCTGCTGCTGATATATATATATATATATATATATATATAAGAGTGTGTTGCAGTTTGCTTAAAGCAATGTGGCATGTGAAAAGTGGTTATATTTTGGAAGTCGTTACAATGCAGAAGGGGTTGTAAAAGGGGTAACAAAAGTCGGGTATAAAATGAGAGAGGTAAGATTGTGTGGAGAAGAGGATAAAAAACAAGAATCAGAGATAATGTAACTTGGGAAATGTTTATTAGGCACAATATAATTCAGATGTACCATCCATATTAAGGGGAACATTATGGGAGTGTCGGAGAATGACGAAGATGGACCTTTCTCTATCTCTTTGCTGGAAGTAGAGCTCTCTCTCTCTCTCTCTCTCTCTCTCTCTCTCTCTCTCTCTCTCACACACACACTCACACACACACACACACACTCACACACAAACAAACACACACACGTATATGTCTTTGTATGTGTGTGTATGTATGTATATATGTATATATATATATATGTATATATGTATGTATATATATATATATATATATATATATATATATATATATATATATATATATATATATATATACATATACATATATGAGAGTGGTAGATAGATTGATAGATCAGGAGTATACCAGTTTTAAACTAGGTACACAATACGTTGGAGAGTAGAGCGTAAATCTAGTAGAAAGTCAGGGCTTATACATATACATATGCATAAGCATATATATATATACGTATACACACACACACACACATATATATATATATGTAAGTATATATATATGGGTGTATATATGTCTCTATTTGTGTGAGTGTGTATGTATGTAAGTATATATATATGTAGGAGGTGAGTTTTATTGTGGCACAATAAAGCAATGCAAATATCGGATAAGTAGCACTCTACAGTTTGTAGGACTGGAGTATAAATAATATAAGATCAAAAGATGGTTAAAAGCGTTCCTCGCACATATTATGAAACCCTTCAATATACAAACCTTAATTTAATATTATTCTTAATCCCTTTTTCTCTTCATGCATAAACCTCATTAACTTTTAATTTCAAATTCTTTTAAATTATCTATTATCTTCCAACGGCTTTTTAACTTCTCTCTGTGAGACAATATATATTTTTTTCACAGTTGTAAAGGCTATCTCTCTCTCTCTATCACCCATCTCTCCTCCTCTCTCATCCTTCCTTCTTATATTCCTCCCCCACCATTCTTTACTCTCATCTCCTCCTCTTCCTTACCTTTTCCACCCCCACCCCCTCACTTTTTCCCAATCTCATACATCAATCCTAAATTATTTTTCATATATTGATTTAAAACTTCACTATTCACAAGTGTTTTTTAAGCTTCATATCATGTATCCCTATTTTATCTGATGAAAACGCAGATATCATCCCATGATGATATTTGTTTTTGAAATGCGCATAATAAAATACTTGGAACTCTTTTAACCATCTTTTGATCTTATATTATATATATATATATATATATCACATAAGAAACAGAGAATCAGTGGTGCGACGAATAAGATTTATTAGAGACATTACAATCGTTTTTCTGGCGACCAGCTCTAGGCACGATCGATGCAATGATCGAACCTGACTCTGAAATTGCAAGATCCTCGGATATGTCTCGATTCTACGAAGAACAGTTTCTATATGTATATATATACTTACATACATACATATAAACACACATACATACACACTCGCACAAATAAAGACATATATATATATATATATATATATATATATATATATATAAACATATATTATATATATATATATAAATATAAGTATGTATACGTACATATATATATGTATGCAGACGTACAGTAGTATGTATACATATATATATATACATGCACACATATATATATGTACGTATGGATTCACCGAACATTTATTATAATGCTCGGTGTGTTTGTAAACAAACATCCCGAATTAAGCCGTACAGTGTCTAGCAACCATCGTTGCTCATTTGTTCAACACTGACAAAGGAACGCTGTACTAGTTTCAAGCTTATTAGCCATCGTCAGCACCGTATACCTTCCTGCCAGATGATTGAACGTCTGAAAGTATATACTTTCCTTATGCATATTAACGGCTGAGCAGCCTAATTTGCACATAATTAATCGACCGGGCGCACCGAAAACAATAAACGGAAAAAATGAAACGAAATCTCATTTCTCACACTTAGTACGGCTGTTACTTAAATATAAGTATGTATACGTACATACATATATGTATACAGACGTACAGTAGTATGTATATATATATAC
>OZ024741.1:203237454-203247454 GCA_964016885.1 Eledone cirrhosa
TTTTTTATTAAACTCTTAAAAAATCTCTTTAATTTCTTTACCATATGGACTATATGTTTTATGGACTATATATTCTTTACTTTATGGACTATATATTCTTTACTTTATGGACTATATATTTGCGTATTTCTTTAGACATTGCATCACTCAAATCCCGAATTAAAGTCCTGGCAATGTTTTAGTTTTACCTGGTAGTATTGAAGGTGAAATGCCTGTAGACATTACAAAAATGATTTGAAGTACTTTCTTTGGTTATCTATTAATTAAAAAATTATTACGCTCTATATTCTTCATAAGTGATTAATACATTGAGCTTTTTATCATTTGGTAATAAACGGGTTTCATACCCAATTTTTTCATCTCCTATATATATATACCTCCATAGATGTATAGTATAAAGTATATATATATATATATATATATATATATATATATATATATATATATATATATATATATATATGGGAGGTACAATATAATATATATTCTGTTAGCTTCTTTGTTGAATAAAATTAATAAATTTTGCATTTAAATTATATAAATTGTTATTTATCGGTAGACCAAAATGGTTTGTTTGGAGTGAAGAAGCTATACTAACGGAAGCCATTGTTGACAAGCTATCATCAGTCTTCCAGAAATGAACCTTGTAAACTCGTCTGGTGTCACTGTGTCAGATTTCCAACCAATCTTCCTGCATCTGTCGGTAATAACTGTCTGTCTGGCTGTCTGTATGTCTTTCTGATCTCCAACATTTTACACACATCTTCCGGTTGTCTAGAAGGCGTTGATATATGTGTGTCATGGCTATATATGTTATACACACACACACACACATATATATATATATATATATAAACACATATATACATATATACATATATACATATATATATATACATGTGAGTATGTGCGTCAATGGGTGTCTGTGCGTGTGTGTTTGTGTTTGTGTGTCTTTGTATGTTTGTGACGGCAATATATGTGTAATATATCGTGCTATATCATTCATCGCGTGAATTAGGCAGAAGTACATGTCACCCTCCCGACCGAAATGGTTACTATCGCTACACAGAGAGAGAGAGAGAGAGAGAGTGAGATAGAGAGTGAGAGAGAGAGAGAGAGAGAGAGAGAGAGAGAGAGAGAGAGAGAGAGAGAGAGAGAGAGAGAGAGAGAGAGAGAGAGAGAGAAAGTGAGAGAGAGAGAGAGAGAGAGAGTTATGGAACAGCAACTATTGCAATAAATTAAGCATAATGATTTCAACTTTAGACACAAGGCCTGCAAATTTGGGCGTGGGGAAAGTCGATTAAATCGTCCCCAGTGCGTGACTGGAACTTTATTTTATCAACCCTGTAAGGATGAAAGGCAAAGCTAACCTCGGCGGGATTTGAACTCAGAATGTATATAGCCGGTCCAAGTGTAGAATAATTGCACTTCTCCACTTTTTCTTATTAATTCTAGTTTGTGTGTTAAGTACTTTAAATGTATGTTTGTTTAAACAGAGAATTCTGTGTACGTGTCTGGATATATGTAAGTACGTGTGTTTGAATATATACATAGATATACCTCCACACACATATAAATAGATATAGATATATATACACACATATGTATACACACATAGACATCTCTTTCTCTCTCTCTCCCCCTATATATATATATATATATATATATATATATATATATATATATATATATATATATATATATATATATATATAGATATATATATATATATATATATATAGATATACATATAAAAATGAGAAACAGACCACACACAGATCGTAGCAGCAGAAAGATTTATTTTTCTGTTGCATGATCCACCATTTTAAAATGGCATTCTCAATTAAATCATGCGAAACCATCTTGCTGGTTTGAGAGCTGATGAGGGCGAATATGTGTGTGAGAACTTCTCTTGTACATCGCTATTTTTTATTTCCTTCTTCCAGTCACCTCTATAGGCGGACACACTTCCCCTTGTCCTCTCCTTTTCCAATCGTTTCAATATTTCATCTGCCTGTCATCCACCTCGTGGATTGTCTCCCTACCGACCAAGGCCTCCAGTGGTCTCCAACCTTTTTTATACCACGGACCGGCTTCATGCCGGACAATCTTTCCGGGGATCGGTAGTTGCACATATGTGTTATATAAGTGCATTTCGATAAAGAGAGCAAAAATAAAATGTGTAATTTATTAAAGTAGATGAACATTGAATCTTCAAACAACTTTTAAAAAAATTAAAGTCCAATATTCAATTTATCTATTATAGAATTTTAAACAGGTTAATTATTTCTTTGCTGCCCGGTAGCAAATGATCCACCGATCGTTACCAATCCGCGGCCCAGTGGTTGGGGACCTCTGCTCTGAGGTATTTTGCCCATCGCTGTCATTGACAGCATTTGGCTGGTTTAACAGCTGTCCTAGCGATGAGTTTTCTCATTTTTTATATGACTCGTGCAGAGTCACTAGGTCAGTTCACGCGCGCACGCTCTTTCACACATTCACACTCTCACAGCAGCCAGCCTGTCACGGTCCAACAGCTACACACGCATGCACACACACGCACGTATATAGACATGCCAACCCCACATATGCAATGATTACCTCCCTTCCTAAAGCTCTCAAACGCATAAGATACCCCTTGACCAGTCAATCTCCATAATGGCTGAATGAATACGGCCGTGTGTTTTTTTCTCCCCTTTAATTCATCTCCCGTCCTCACTCTTTGTTTTTCTATCTATTTTCTATTTCTAACTCTATTTTCCTGTGAAGGACTATTTCCTGCTATTCCAAGCGTTAAACTAATATATTACCTCAATCAACTGTGTTATTTGCTTTGTTATTGCTGTTTACCCTTTATATGCAAATGTAACTGTTTCTACGTTTGGCACAAGGCCAGGAAATACCCAGTGCATTACTGGTACTTTATTTTATCGACCCTGTAAGGATGAAAGGCAAAGTTATCCTCGGCGGGATTTGAACTCAGAATGACAAGGACCGTAACTCTACACATCAAAGCATGGCGTCCGACCCTCTACCAATACTGCCAATACACAAACTGAACCGAAAAGGTCTGGTTTCTCGGGTATGTCACTATTTATAAGACAAATTTTGTATTTTATCTGATGAGAGCGTACCAAAGTTTTTGGTACCCTTGAAATATATATAATAAAATAAATATGGTTTTATAAATATAGTTTTCCATTTATTAATATCATTGATATTATACTCCAGGAAAACTGTTGAGTTCTTCGAATCTGTTATAAATAAATTTGTTGAATTACCAACAAATTAAATATCTCTTTGCCTATATATATATATATATATATATATATATATATATATATATATATATATATATATATATATATATATACACCCATACATATAATGTGTGTTTGTGTGTGTGTGTGTGTGTGTGTGTGAATAAATGGATGAATAAATGATGATTTTGTATTGTGGCTCATTTTCCCCGTTGTATTCACTGACAATATTGTCAGTGAATGTTATGAAGAAAACAAAAGGTAATTGTCATCATTGGTGAATCCCCTATAAACGACTATTTCCTCGTCAGTTGTGAGTTCACTCTATAAAATGATAATAACCCAACTTGAAGTCTAACTACATTGTTATACAATCTAGAATTTCAACAATTAACATTTTCAGAGTATACATTTTATCGTAACTATACAATTTTATATTATTCATGCTCAGAGAGCGTGGTATATTGGTTATGTTGTTAAGGTATTATGTTTTATCCTTCAGTACGACACTGTATTTTATTTGCTCCATTCCACTCCACTCAGTATTTTAAAAAATACTGTTGTATTTTTTAAATACTGTTGCACGTTTAATTAAAAGGATCAGTCTTGTCACATACTATATGAAGCTGACTCTCCCTGAGAATTACACTAAGAGTAAACGTGCCTGTTGAATACTTCACCACTTGCCCTGTAAGACAAGATAGACTGTGTATGTAATTCAAAGGGGCAAGCTTATCACACAGTGCCACCTTCATGAACATCTCCGAGAACTACGCTGAGTACATGAATATTAATTTTACGAGCTGGCTATTCCATTGTTCGAACAAATGAACGCTTATAATAATTGAAAAAACAATAACGCCGCCGCCACCACCATCGCTACCACAACCACCACCACCACCACCACCACCACCATCGCTACCACCACCACCGCCACCGCCACCACCACCACTACCACCGCCACCACCACCATCGCTACCACCACCACCGCCACCACCACCACTACCACCGCCACCACCACCACCACCACCACCAACAACAACAACAACGACAGCTGCAGCTTCAGCTCTATCAGCAACACAACCACCACCACCACCACCAACGACAACAATAACAATAACACCATGACCAAAACCACTACCATCACCACTATGGACAACAACAACAGCAACAGCTCCAACAATATCAATAGCAATACCATCATTCTTTAAATGGTAATAGGAAGTGAAAATATAAACAATGTAATAATTAATTTAAAAGAAATGAATGCTGTAGTTAGTTAATCAAGCTCCGTGTATTATAATAATTGCACACAGGAACTGTGATTAAACAAGGTGAATGGGTGTCTTTAATTAAGATTCTTTTTCACAATGACTAAATACACACGTATACGAACACGCACACAGCCACACGTGTATATATATGTATATATATATATATATATATAATATGTGTGTCTATATATATATATATATATGTATATATATATATATATATATAATAATAATATGTGTGTCTATATATATATATATATATATATGTATATATATATATATATATATATATATATATATAATAATAATATGTGTGTCTATATATATATATATATATATATATATATATATGCAAAAGTTATATTTAATTTGTTGGGATTCAACAAGCTTAAAAGTTTTATAACTGATATAAAGCACTCAACTGAAAATGGAGTAAATATTCAATATATTAATAAATGGAAACTATATTTATAAAACCATAATTATTTTAGTATTTATATTTCAAGGGCAACCAAGGCAAATTTTAGTGCGCTTTCATCAGATAAAATACAAAATTTGTTTTATAAATGTTGACATACCCGCAGAAAAACAACCTTGACGTCAAATTTTGTATTTTATCTGATGAAAGCGCACCAAAATTTGCCTTGGTTGCCTTTGAAATATATATAATAAAATAATTATGGTTTTATAAATATAGTTTCCATTTATTAATATATTGTACATATACATATATATATATATATATATATATATATATATATAAATGAAGTAATTCCGTCGGAAAGGTCCAGGAGAAAAGAGTGCTCTATGTAGATTACAGAGCTTATTAGTTATGTAATAAACAACAATAATTATCTTATGTTGTTTATTAAATAAATAAATATATATATATATATATGTATATATATATGTATATATATATATATATATATATATATATATATGTATATATATATATATATATGTATATATATATATATGTATATATATATATATGTATATATATGTATATATATATATATATATATATATATATATATATATATATATATATATATATATATATATATATATACATATATATATATATATATACATATATATATATATACATATAAGTTTACGGCCATATCACGCTGAAAACACCGGTTCTCGTCCTATCACCGAAGTTAAGCAGCGTCGAGCCTATTTAGTACTTAGATGGGTGACCGCTTGGGAACCCTAGGTGCCGTAAGCATTTACTGCTATATATAAATATATATATATATATATATATATATATATATATATATATATATATATATAACAGACCTGCCACCTCTAAAATCCATGAAAAAAAGTGCCCCAAAACGGGGAGAAATGAGGCAAAATAGGAAGAGTTTGCATAATGAAAGCTCTACCCAGTTTCACAGGAGAAGACATCTCTCACCCACGCTAAAGTGGGTGAGTGATCTCCCCATCGGACGGGGAGAGTTGACAGGTCTGTATATATATATATATATATGTATATATATATAGCGGCGATGAATTATTATTTTATTTTTGACCGCCGGTCAGTCAATGGCAACATTGAGGACCGAGTAAGTTAGATCGCAGATATATATATATAAAAGACAGCGAGAAGCGAAAACCAACCAAACAGTGAGTGTGTTCTGTTATTAATTCTGGCAATATTACGCAAATATGACCCTCCCCAAATATATATATATATATATATATATATATATATATATATATATATATATATATATATATATATATATATATATATATATATATATATGTATATATATATATATATGTATATATATATATATATATATATATATATATATATATATATATATATGCTAAAAGTAAACAAATAAAAAAGCAAATGACACTGCACAATAAAGTAATATATTATGTTAATGCTCGATATAGCAAGAAAAGAGTCTTAACGTTTCGGACACTAGTCCTTCATCAGATAATAGAATGAGAAATAAAAGAAGAGATAGAAAGATAAAGTCAGAAGAGAAAGATAGCGGAAAAAACTTTTTTGAGAAAAATTACTTGTGTATTCAGGCAGCGATTTGGGAGAAAACAAGAAACACACGCATGCACACACACGCACATGTATATATGTTTCAACATATTTATATATATGTTTATACACACACACACACACACACACACACACACACACACATATATATATATATATATATATATATATATATATATATATATATGTGTGTGTGTGTGTGTGTATAAACACCTATTAAATACACAAATATACATACATATATACACACATATATACACACATATATGCTCTTTCCTTTCCACTTCCCCCGCCTTCCATTTCTCTGTTTACATTTGCTCATTCTTCCACTCCAACTAATTGTCTCATACATTTATTAATGGCCTCGAAATAAATACCTTTACAGCTCGAACTTTCTTTTGTATATTTCACATCTATATATCCTTCATACGTATATTTCATATGTCTCTTTCATACCTATATTTTGCATCTATATCTCCTTCATACGTATATTTCATATCGGTCTATTACATACGCATAGTTCACATCTATGTCTCTTTTATTCATATATTTCACACCTATATCCCTGTCCCGCGTATATTTCACACCTATATCTCTTTCATACGTTTATTTCACATCTATATCTTTTCTATACGTATATTTCTCTCTGATATACCACAGTATATTCCACACTTATATTTCCCATTATATTCCTTACCTATAGCTCACATATTTCCTACCCATATCTCACATATTTCCCGCCAATATGTTACATTAGATATTCCACCTATATCTCAAATCTCTCACCAATATCACAGTATATTTCACACCTAATTCCCACATATATCCCACAGTATATCCTCCACCTTTATTTCACATGTCCCGCCAATATCTCACTGTATATTTCCCTCTAACATCTCGCATATTTCCTTCTAGATCTAACAGTGTATCCCCTCCCTATATTTCTCAGTATATTTCCCGTCCATATTTTACATTATATTTCCAAAGACATCTTAAACATGTCTGTAATTTTGTACTGTCAAATGTTTGTTCCATCTCTAAATCTTATGTGGCATCACACAACTACAAATGTACCAACTAACCTTTAGCCCTTAACAAGCATGCCACCACAATCTTAGCTTCAAACATATTTTCTCTTTATACGTAGACAACCAAACCATATATTAGCAGCTCAACCTATATGTCGCCGAAGCAACCTTAATACCACCTTAAATCCGGTAGTCGGTCAAGTGAAATTTGTACTAGATTACAGTAGAATATATAGAGATATGTGTTATTCCAAGAATCCATATCTAAAGTGTCACCGCTTTACCCGAAATATAGCTCATAGCATGAAAGACGTCTGCTCCTGCCCTTACCTCGCCGCCCTCCACTATCCCCCACAATATGCTACCAACTGTTAGTAATGCGACTTAACCCACCCCCCCTCCCTCGTTTAACCCTCAGCAAACCACTCGCCATCTTAAAGACAAAGAACTAAAAAAACATCAACGCAGTAATAAACTAGAATAACACAGTCTCCAGTAATTTTCTAATTGAGATGTCGTTACATGTTACCCTGCTTTCTTCTGGCTCTTTACGTTCTGAGTTCAAATCCCACCGAGGTAAGCTACGGGGTCGATAACATAAAGCACTAGTAGGGTCGATTTAATCGACTTTCCGCCTTTCCCAAAATTGCTGGCCTTGTGCCTATAGTAGAAATAATATTACCGTACTTAAAAGAGTCCTTCGTCTGATATGTTCTCCCTACTGTCTATATATATCAAACGTAAAAACAATATTTTCAATTTAATTAAGAGTATGTATAGCTGTGTGGTAAGGAGTTCACTTCCCAATCATATGGTTCCGGGTTCAGTGTTTTCTATTATAGGCCCGGGTTGACCAATTACTGGTACTTTGTTTTATTTACCTCGCAAGGATTAAAGGCATAGCTAGCCTTGGCGGGATTTGAACTCAGACCTTAAAGGTCCGTAACTCTATGCCACAAAGCATGATTCCGACACCCTACCGATACAGCAAAATAGTCTATTTTTCTGTTCTAAGGGCTTATACGCTATGTTATTATTAGACTATTTTAGTTATAAAATACAGCGAAGTTACTGATTCAGTTCAGTTTTCAAATTCCACTATCGTCTTCTAACCACGTGATATTTACACACACACACACACACACACACATATATATATATATATATTTATAAAGGTATGTGTATGTGTGTGTTTGTGTGTGTGTTCACATGTGTGTTTGCATTTGTGTTTATGTCCCTTGACGCCAAGGAAAAAAGAGGGATGGATTAAATAAGTACCTGAATTGAGGAAAAAAAGGTATACTGGGTCAATACAATTCACTAAATCCATTGAAGATGTTGCTCTAGCATGACCGCAGTCTAAAGCCTGAAACCAGTAAAAGAATGTAGAACGTACAGCGTTCCCTTAACCGACATCTTATTCAGATGAAATGCGGCCGAGGAAACAATATTTTCTACTTAATTAACTGTTTTTATAGCTCGGTTTCATTGGTCGGTTTTCTAATTAAAGCTAAGCTACCCATGTTATATGACATTACAGAGACAGGCTTCTCTCATAACGTCATCAACTATTATGTTCCGTTGGAGGAATTCTAAAACGCCATAAATAATCTAGTAGAGAAACTTAATACATCCCCCACCTGCCTTCTATAAAACTAACATTTGAAAGATTATTCTGATGGTCTGCTAGACATTTAACATCCAAACTATTCTCCCCTCCACCACACCTGCCTGTATTTAGAACGAAATTAACGCTATCTTGATACATAGTTTGCATTTTAAGAGACAATTTAAAAAAAATAAGAATTTTTCTACATAATCTTGTCATTGCTTGTCATATATCTGTCTGTGTTGTGTATTGTGTACACTGTATATATATATACATTTTTTTTTAGTCCAGAATTAGCCATCGAAACGGCTTGAGCTCAGCCGTCGGGGTCTTACTGGTTCCTATTACCCACTCTACTACCCTAAGTATTGAGTACTTTGGTGCGTTATGGTCCACCTGGTTCCTTACCACATTTCCTTCGTTATATATATATATATATATATATACCCGCAACTCCATATATATATATATATATATATAAATATATGTGTGTGTGTGTGTTTGCTTGTCTTGTGTAAGTATAAAATAAGAGCCACCATGAGGAAAAAGCATTTCAGACAAAATTTCAAGTTGTAAATAAATACAACGATGTTAGCAACTGTTTGTCATAAGGTTTTGTTATTAGCCGTCATATTTTGGCAGAGCTTGCTGTCAGCTGCAATTGTCGAGATGTTGACAAGGTAAAATCCTCATCACCGTGGGAGGCCTCTCTTTCCACACGTTCTTTCGTAATCACTCACTTGAAACACAGTATGGTGTATGAGCTCTTTACACAGGTTTCTATC
>OZ024741.1:203259954-203274954 GCA_964016885.1 Eledone cirrhosa
CTTTGTATCTGTACATGTGTATATGCAGTTATTAGATGCACATTGTTTGGAATGTTTTACATATTTTTAATGTTCCATTAATGGATTATACTTGTAATTTCCTAACTAGTTGTGTTCTTTCTGTTCCTGTGAAGCCTAGCTTCTCAAGATTTGTATTGAGGCAGTTACTAACATATCCCAGTGCCCCAATAATCACAGGCATAAATCTGAAGGTGTAATAAGGGTGGAGTATCTGCAGATTTCTCATCAGTTCTGCATAAATATTCTTCTTTTCACTAATCTTGGATATTATATTAGCATCTGCCGGGCAGCTAATTTCCACTACTGTGCATGCTTTCTTTTCCCTGTCCCATATCATAATATCTGGTCTGTTATGCCTGCATTTTATTGGGGTTTTAACTGGAACATTTCACCAGTACTCTTTCATATTATGTACATGGATGTCTTCCACATTGCTGTAGCTTTTAATGTATCGGGGCTATATTTTTTTACGAACTGCATTGTACAGTGTTTTGGCCACTAGATCATGCCTCATAGTTCATGTATGTATGTATGTATGTATGTATGTATGTATGTATGTATGTATGTATGTATGTATGTATGTATGTATGTATGTATGTATGTATGTATGTATGTAAGTATGTATGTGTGTATGTATGTATGTTCTTCTGGTTTTATAATTTCACAAATTTTCGCCAATAGAGAGAGAGTCGGTTTCTAACATAGACACAAGACTCTCTCATTGGAATTTACACATCAACTAGGTAGATATGTATGTTTGCATGCATATGGATGTTATTATATGTGTGGATGTGGATGTTTTGAGTTGTATGTGTGCATGTGTATATGCTTTGTATCTGTACATGTGTATATGCAGTTATTAGATGCACATTGTTTGGAATGTTTTACATATTTTTAATGTTCCATTAATGGATTATACTTGTAATTTCCTAACTAGTTGTGTTCTTTCTGTTCCTGTGAAGCCTAGCTTCTCAAGATTTGTATTGAGGCAGTTACTAACATATCCCAGTGCCCAATAATCACAGGCATAAATCTGAAGGTGTAATAAGGGTGGAGTATCTGCAGATTTCTCATCAGTTCTGCATAAATATTCTTCTTTTCACTAATCTTTGATATTATATTGGCATCTGCTGGACAGCTAACTTCGACTACTGTGCATGCCTACTTTTCCCTGTCCCATATCATAATATCTGGTCTGTTATGCCTGCATTTTTGGGGGGATTTTACTGGAACATTTCACCAGTACTCTTTCATATTATGTACATGGATGTCTTCCACATTGCTGTAGCTTTTAATGTGTTTATTATTGGGGCTATCTTTTCGACGGATTGCATTGTACAGTGTTTTGGACACTACATCATGCCTCATAGGTAGATGGTACCGCGATGAGATCTTTGGACAACTGCTGATGACACGGGTGACATCTTCGATGTTAATTCTGCAGAGTCTGCACTTGTTATCACATCTAGGTGTTTTGCCTGCATCCCTATCTCTTTTGTGAATCAGATATTTCATGTATGTATGTATGTATGTATGTATGTATGTATGTATGTATGTATGTATGTATGTATGTATGTATGTATGTATGTGTGTGTGTGTGTGTGTATATATGTATGTATGTTCTTCTGGTTTTATAATTTCACAAAGTTTTACCAATAGAGAGAGAGTCGGTTTCTAACATAGACACAAGACTCTCTCATTGGAATTTACACAACATCAACTAGGTAGATATGTATGTATGTCTGCATGCATGTATGTATGTCTGCATGCATGTATGTATGTATGCATGTATGTATGTATGTATGTATGTATGTATGTATGTATGTATGTATGTATATCTGCATGCATGTATGTATGTATGTATGTATGTATGTATGTATGTATGTATGTATGTATGTATGTATGTATGTATGTATGTATGTATGTCTGCATGCATGTATGTATGCATGTATGTATGTATGTATGTATGTATGTATGTATGTATGTATGTCTGCATGCATGTATGTATGCATGTATGTATGTATGTATGTATGTATGTATGTATGTATGTATGTATGTATGTATGTATGTCTGCATGCATGTATGTATGTATGTATGTATGTATGTATGTATGTATGTATGTATGTATGTATGTATGTATGTATGTATGTCTGCATGCATGTATGTATGCATGTATGTATGTATGTATGTATGTATGTATGTATGTATGCATGTATGTATGTATGTATGTATGTATGTATGTATGTATGTATGTATGTATGTATGTATGTATGTATGTATATTCTGGTTTTATTATTTTATAAATTTTCACCAATAGAAAGAGAGCCGGATTCTAACAGAAACAAAGCTCTTTCATTGAAATTTAGACATCAACTAGGTAATTACGCATGTATGTCTATATGTGTTTGTATGTGCGTGCACGTGTGTGTACAGGTATGGGTGTTATTGCATGTGTGGATCTATATTTTTTGTGTTATATGTGTACATGTGCATATGTTTTTGAAACTATACATCTATATACGTATGTATATATCTCGAGGTCAACTTTGCCTTTCATCCATTGAAGGTCAATAAAAAAGCACCTTCTAGTTTTGGATTGGATTGTCCCTTTATGTTTCTTTCCCACTTCCTCTCTTTCTTTCCCTGGAAGAAATCTGTTGTATTCAGACGTGGAGAGGAGATAGGCTCCGCCGGATTTATAAAATGCCCTAGAAACGCCGTATCTCAATACGGCACCTTCACGACTCCACAGGAGTTATGAGGCCATACATATATACATGCATACATACATGCATATATGTATGTATATATGTATGTCAGGTCACCAGTTGGTGCTACTGGTAACATGTATCCCAGTACAACCTGTCTCATGGTCGAGTCGTTGGCGACTAAACTGGCAACCCCACCAAGGTTTCTTGGTGAGGAGGGTGACTTAGGACATCCTGCAGGACTAAAAACAAAACCTATCAAAGGGCAAAGGAGCTCTTAAGAGTCAATGGCCATCCAAAATCACTGGGAGAGATGACCCCTTAGCCTTTGTCAAGGCAGAATTCTAGGAGAAGGAAAACTCTGATATAACACCTGCAACCCTGATGATATCCAATGATGTTGACTTGTTCTTCTTTTTGGTAAATATCATCTTGGTTAAGAGAGTGGGACTGGCTTTGTGCAGTGCCTTTGCTCACTATAAAATCTTCACGGCACAGGCATTGCTTTATATCTGGAGGTCTCTCTGCACTTGTCGTCACATGGTACCATGGGCCCAGCACTATGTGTCAATAATTGTCACAAGTGTAGTGTTTGTACCAGAGTTTTCAAGTCGCTGGCTGGACTAAAAAGTCACACTCGTTCAGTGCATCGGTGGGGGTTCTCCTACATGGATATAAAGTAGTGGCCGTACTCGAAAACGAGTTGGTAGCCACCATATTTGTATGTATATTTATGTCAGGTCGCTCTTCAGGGTTTCTGGTAACATGTAACCCAGTACAACCTGTGCATAGTCGGGTTGACGGCGACTAAACAAGCAACACCTCCAAGCTTCTTTGGTGAGGAGAGTGAATTTGGACATCTTGCGGGATCACAAACAAAACCTGTCAAAGGGCGGAGGAACGTAGGAGAGCCAACGGCCATCAAATAATATATATATATATATATATATATATATATATATGTATGTATATATATATATATATATATATATATATATATATATATATATATATATATATATATATATATATATATACGTTATTCCGGGTTGAATCGGAGGTAACCACAGTAAGTAAGGTACTCAATACATAGCAGAGTATAACAGTTTTAATATAGATGAGATTCTACAGGACTAGAACTGTTTCATTCATTAGAAATCATCAGGAATATATATATATATATATATATATATATATATATATATATATATATATATATATATATATATATATATATATATATATATATATATATATATATGTATATATATATATATATATATATATATATATATATATATATATATATATATATGTATATATATATATATATATATATATATATATATATATATATATATATATACAATGATATCATTTAATATCATTGAATATTATACTCCAGAAAACTGGTCGTGTGCTCTGAATCAGTTATAAACATTTATATTTGTTGAATTTGTATTTATATTTGTCTTCATTAAGACATCTCTCTATGAGAAGTTTACTCTGATATAAAACCTGCGACTTCGTTTGCATCCAATGATGTAAACCAGTTCTTCATTTTGGGGCAAATGTATTCGATGTTCAGAGACTGAGATTGGCCTCGTGCAAAGCCTTTCCTCTCTTAAAAAGCTTCAAGTAGAGACATCGCTTGATATGTGACACTTTTTTGCGATGCATGTCATTGCTGGCCATAGGTAAGTCCCTTGCAGGACTAAAAAGCCATGACCGTGATGCTCATGCTTAAGTATCACGCAATGGCATTACTCGAAATCAAGTTGTAGCAATCATGTATGTATGTATGTATGTATGTATGTATGTATGTATGTATGTATGTATGTATGTATGTATGTATGAATGAATGTATGTATGTATGTATGTATGTATGTATGTATGTACACACACACACATATATATGTATGCGTGTATGATATATATGTATATATGTGTGTGTGTGGGGGGGGGGGGGGGTGTATCACCATATGCCCTAATCCCTTTTGGAACACGTTTTGTATGGATGTTTGTCCTTGTGGCAAATATATGCAAGAATAATTATTATTGTTTCTGTTATAAATATATTCTGTTTAAACCGAACCAACATAAACAACTGCGGAAATGCAAGATAATTGTTTTTAATGGTTCTAATTTAAGCACAAACCCACTGATTTGGGTTGGAGGACAAGGAGAAGTTTATTATATTAACCGACACGTGATTTAGTGGTTAGGGTGTTCAGGTCTCGATCGTAAGGCCATCAGCTCGGTTCCCTGTCCGGGCGGTACGTTTTGTCATTGAGTAAAATACTTTATTTCTCATTGCTCCAGTCCACCCAGCTGTCAAAAATGTGTGGTCATGTACTTCAAGGACACACATTGTGTAACGCTAAATCTTTCTGAGAACTACCTTAAGGTTGCACGTGTCTGTGGAATGCTCAGTCACTTACACGTAACTTTCATAGGCAGGCATTTCTTTGATTGAATCAACTGGAGCATTCGTCGTCGTTAACAAAGTTCAGCGTGGCACAGTGGGACAAGGTTTAGACTTTTAAATTACAAGCGCAGTCCTTCTTTCGATCTTCCAAACAGTTTCAGTCTATTCTGTTTCATTCACAAGTCTTGGGTGGGCCCGAGGCTATGGTAAATTACACTTGTCCACGATCAACGCAGTGGGAGCGAACCCAGGACCTAATGACTGCAAAGTGTACTTCTTAACCATATAGCCATACTGAGTTCAGCACATTAGATAATAAAGTCTTCAATATATGACATTAAATAATAGAGTCTTCAACACACGATAATAAATAATTAAGTCCTAAATATGATATTAAATAATAAAGTCTTCAATATATGACATTAAATAATAGTGTCCTAGATATATGACATTAGATAAAAGAACCCTAAAGAGTTGTTATCGTTTTTCATCCATCTTGCTATGCTTGCTCGACGCCTGGAGTTTACGTTTTCATGGACATTAAGCGATTGAGAGTGTAAGACGTCTACTCAACATTATATGGGATGCTTGTCCATTGCAAAAATAAATCCCAACTACCGCTTGTATTAATTTACCGCTGTGTGAACTGGAGCAATTAAAATGAAGTGTCTTGTTCAAGAACACAACGCATCAACTTGTCTGAAAATTTAATCCATAATCTTATAATCTAACCCCTAGATCACGTGCATTCACAGATATAAATATATACTGTCTGTAAATCAAACTGGAAAGTTACGGCTGTGATCATTTGATCAAAGGTCAACAGGTTGAAATCACACTTAAACAACAAGAGTAGCAACAGCATTTTACTCATAAAGTTTAACCATTATGAACCTTTCAAATGAATGAATTCGAGTTGAATGATATTTAGCTGTAAATCAACGACTTTAAATAGGGGCTAAACAACACTAAATAGGACTTCAATAGATACAAAATAGAATATAGTGCATAGAGTATAGAGTATAGAACATAGAATATACAATATAGAACATAGAGTGTAAAGCATAGAATGTAGAGCACAGAACGTAGAGCAAAGAACATACAACGGGGCATAGATCACAGATCAGAGATCATAGAGTAGAGGCCATAGGAGATAGAATATAGACTATAACATATAGAACATAGAATATAGAGTAGAGTGTATGGAGTGTAGAGTGTAGAACAAAAAGCATAGGATATAGAGTATAGTGTAGAACATAGAACACAGAGCATAGAGGATAGAGGATGGAACATAGAGCATAGAATATAAAGTATAGAACATAGAGTATAGAATATAGAGTAAAGAACATTAAACACAGGACATAGATCATAGGACATCATAGAGGATTGAGCATAGCGCTTGGAATATAGACTATACAACATTGAGCACGGAGTATAGAGGAGAGAACATAAAGCATAGAATATAGAGTGTTGAGCATAAAACATTGAGTAGAGAGTATAGAGTATACAACAGAGGACATAAAGTATAGAACAGACGTTAGAGCATAGAGTATGGAGAATATAACATAGAGTATAACATATATAAACATAGAACATATAGCAGAAACCATAGGACATAGAAAATAGAGTATAGAACATAGAAAACAGATCATACAGCATAGAAGATAGAGTTTGGAACATAGAGCTTAGAGCATAGAACACAGAGCACGCAACATACTACTCTATCTATCCTGACTCTGCTGATGTTTGTATATAAACATATGAAGCCCATATGTTTATGTTTTCAATAACATCTGTTGGAAGTTAACCACCAATTCTTACACTCAATTGTGTACACTTGAATGTTTGTCTCTTCATTCTCACAACTAGATGTATGTTGGACCTCCGTCGAATTCGACGACGAGTATTTCAGTTGTTTGATCACGTAAAATAATCATCCAAATGACTGATGATTCCACTGATATGTACCCTGAGCGTTGTTGTCAGCGAAACACGATGTCACACGGTGTGTGACAAAGCTGGTCATCATGTATCATAGTGTAAGCATTCAACAGACACGTGCACTGTAGCTATTACCGTAATTCTGAGTGACATAGGGTGTTACGAGGTAAACCTTTTGAATTACAGATACAACAATTTTTTCTAGAGGGGTGGACTGGAGCAACATGAAATAAAGTGTCTTGCTTATATATAAATACACACACACATGCATAAATACACACAGACACTCAATTAAACACGATCACATTCATATATATATATATATATATATATATATATATATGTGTGTGAGTGTGTGTGAGTATATATATATGTAAATATATATATATATATATGTATTTATATATATATATATATATATATATATATATATATATATATATATATATTCCTTTTCTCTCTTTCTCGATACGTAAATACTATATATATATATATATATATATATATATATATATATATATATATATATATATATATATATATATGTATATATATAGTTAAAAGAATAGAGGTGTAAATATATATATATATATGTATATATATATATATATATATAGTAATAATAATAATAATAGTAATAATAATAAATGTGAAGACTAAAATCCAAAGAGGGCTCGTTAAGGATAAATATATATCAAATATATAAGAACTCTAGAGCAAATATTTATTAAGATAACAGATTAAAGTTTAAGCAAAGAATCGCTGCTTTCACCCTCATTTCAGAAGATCCCGTTAAGGGTGAAAACAGCGATTCTTTGCTTAAACTTTAATCTGTTATCTTAATAAATAAATAAATAAATATATATATATATATACATATACATATATATATACATACATATATATATATATATATATATATATATATATATATATATATATATATTTTTTTTAAATATATATACATACAAATATATAGGTATGTCCATAGAAATCCAACTACACACACTTCCCATGCACACTCACATCCAAATCAACATATACGCACACACAAATCAGTAAACACACATATATGTAGATATAAAACAAACATGCACTCAAAATCCTTTCAACACATACATAGAAGTCACATGGCGGTATATATGTTGTTCACAAAGACATGCTCCAGCATGGCCGATGTTCTGTGGCTAAATCAAAAATATTAAGGAACATGCAAATATGACATGTCGCGAAATATATGTATGTATGTATGTATGTATGTATGTATGTATGTATGTATGTATGTATGTATGTATGTATGTATGTATGTATGTACATACATTCTAGGAGAAGGAAAACTCTGATATAACACCTGCAACCCTGATGGTATCCAATGATGTTGACATGTTCTTCTTTTTGGTAAATATCATCTTGGTTAAGAGAGTGGGACTGGCTTTGTGCAGTGCCTTTGCTCACTATAAAAGCTTCACGGCACAGGCATTGCTTTATATCTGGAGATCTCTCTGCACTTGTCACATGGTACCATGGGCCCAGCACTATGTGTCAATAATCGTCACAAGTGTAGTGTTTGTACCAGAGTTTTCAAGTCGCTGGCTGGACTAAAAAGTCACACTCGTTCATTGCATCGGTGGGGGTTCTCCTACATGGATATAAAGTAGTGGCAGTACTCGAAAACGAGTTGGCAGCCACCATGTATGTATGTATGTATGTATGCATTATGTATGCATGTATGCATGTAAACATATATGTATGCATGTATATATATAATCATTATAATAATGTATATATATATATATGTGTGTGTGTGTGTGTGTATGGTAATAATGGGGTTTACCAATATATATATATATATATATATGTGTGTGTGTGTGTGTGTGTGTATGTGTGTGTGTGTATATATATATATTAAAAAAAAATATATATATATATACGCATATATATATATATGTATGTACGCATATATATATATATATATATATATATATATATATACGTGCGTGTGTGTGTGTATGTGCGGATAGATATGTATAAATGGATATATATACATATATGTATATGCATGTATACATAGATATACATATATATATACGCATGCATGTGATTGTATGTGTACGTATGCGTCTCATATCACACACAATCATATGTAAATACAACTGTGTACGTCAATGTACGTGGCTGAAATACTGCTAGCTCTGATAGTTATAGACGCATGAAACAACTGAATGATTAGAATAATCATGTTATATCTACATAGTATAAAACATACCTTTTCGTTTCCATATTATATCATATAAGGATCTACATAAGAGAATGCATATTAATCATTCCCGTTACCATATTTCAAATGAGATATAATTGTCTATAATTTCCAAATTATCAAGAATTTGGAGGGATTTATTAAAACCACTAACTTTCTCATTATTAACAGTAATATATATAAGGTTAACTTTGCCTTTCATCCATACAGAGGTCGATAAAATAAAGTACCAGTAATGTACTGGGTAATTGCTGGCCTTGTGCCAATAGTAGAAACAATTATTAACAGTAAGTTGGTGTTTGGAACATAATTTTCTATAGGTTCTTACATAAAATTATGGTGGAAGGCCTTAGATAAATATAACCTCTTCATTACCATATTTTCAATGAAATACTTCGCTTTTGTTTTTCAAATAATTTTGAAAATAATCAAGAGTTTTTAGGGATTTATTAATAAGATAGGTTATTACATGAAATTGTGATAGAAGGTTTTCAGATGAATGTAAAAGTTTTAAAATAAACAGCTTAGTGTTGCAGAACCAGGCGCGATTTTAGGTGGTTTTGTATCAATAAGTTTAAATATTTTAATATATTTGATAATATTTGATATATTGTATATATATATATATATATGTATGTAGTATTAATTTGGAGGAAACAGTTGTAAGCATAAAAATGTTTTGAACAGTTCTTTGATTCTTATAATTCATATATGTATGTATATATATTTATATATATATATATATATATATATATATATATATATCTAAATATATATATATATATATTTATATATATATACAATGTATATATATATATGCAAATATATATATATATATATATATATATGCATATAGTTGTATTGATATAGTCTAATATATTATATGAAATATACGTTCTCTATAGAAGTAGTCCAATACATCTCTAGCTGAAATGATATACGGGAATGTCTGTGAATGTATGTATGTGGTAAACAATACATTTGTATTATGAATAAACGAAACATATTAAGACATAATTAGTTTAATGAACATACGTATAGTCCTATCTTATAGAACTAAGTTACTAAGTGAATGTCTATATTATCTTGTAAGGATCACTCATAGGTGTGTGTGTGGTTAGCGTTGACTATGTTGTACTCCAATGAATTATCGCCAGTAAACATCAATATATAAATTGTGATTACTTGCTCCCATAATAAACTGATAAATTTTAAGATTAACTGAGTGAATGCCTATATATATATATATATATATATATATATATATATATATATATATATATATATATATGGATTATTTAATTCATAAGCCTTGCATCTTCGAAATATATCTAATAAAATAGAGATGATCTAAAGTAACTATCTTTTGTTTATTATTATAATTATATATATATATATATATACATCGTATGTATATATATATATATATATATACAGTCAACATTTATTATGGTGTACACTAATGACAACGCAAGTAAATATTAATATATACACAAACTGTATGTAGTATTGTTTTCTCCCTCCTATAGTATATCTCAATAAAGGATATAACTATTAGGTTCTGAAATGAAATAAATAACCCCGCTTCCTGATATTTCTATGATATTTGGAAAAGAAGAAAGTAAATAGCAAACGATAAATAGTTAGTGAAGACAACATCCAAAACAGGAAATTATGAACTAAATACAGGGCCGTATTAACCCATGACCAGGCCCCTAGGCTCAGCCTAGTTAGCCTTATGAATAATACAACCCTGGATAAATAGAAAGTAAAAGAAACAAGGTGATGAAATAATAACTAAAATAACTTGAATTATGTATCCAAAATATATATATATATTCTTATATTATAATATATTTCAAGAACCAAAATAAGACTGTATTAGTCCATAAAAAAGTGTCATATTAAATGCATTTTAAAGATCTGTACATTAATTTATCATCTGTTTCCAGTTTTGGAAGCTGGTACAGTCACCTCTGCATGGACAGGAGGAATACTCACCGTACGGAGCCATTCACATAACTTACGAAACATTATAATACTTCCCAATGAAGCTAATCACTTTTTTTAAACAACACCTTTTGTCACTTTTTTCTCTTTCTGAATGTCTCTTTTCTTTTCCTTGTTGACCAGTGTCTGTAATACAATCGGCTGCTGCTGCTGGCCACTGGTAGGTAACGTTTCGCTTCGGATCTAGAGAAATGACTTGTCAATTCGACTGTCATATCTCGCTTCTGTCACCATTCCAAGCAACAATCACTCGACAGATTAAATAGGATATTGCAGTCAAAATATCTCCACACTTTGACTATACTCTTATATCACATGTAATTCATTATACAATGTTTGTAATCGCATATACCGTCAACTGGCGACCGATTGTTATGCTTTTTTTCTTTACGGAGTTGGACGTGTGAATTTTTCTTTAGAAAGTTCAATGTCCTCCCATCGACCACGCACCTTCCATCCTCCACACAGAGAAAGCATAGCTAAGTCTTTCGTGTGCCATGTAACTACACGATGCCATTTTATTGTCCGTGTCATCGCTACGAAGCACCTGATAAAGGAAATCAATATATCGTGCAGCAAGCTTTAGTGTTTGTATTTTGCTTAGTTTATCGGACGGCAGAGTAGGAATGATTTTACGAAGCTGTGCAAAAGCTTCGTTCAATGACTGAGTACGTTGTCGTTCACGTACATTAGCTAAAACTCTTTGATTCTGTATATCTTCAACAGACTGAGGATTTTTTCGCCGTGCTTTTCGCACTGCTGAAGAATGAGATGCACAGGTTACTGCAAGTGAATGGACCGGGGTCAACTTTAATGATTCCGGTGAGCTAACGTCGCTACAAAGGCCATTTTTCGTATAACCACGCTTTCGCTGTATTCGCATTTTGTCTGTTTCATCATCACTGCTGGGTAGATCCTGATTCGACATTTGATGGTGATGGTGGTGATGATGATGATGGTGAGAGGACAGAGATAAGGAATCTCCGTCCAGTAATGAGTGTTGCTCGGGTATCATTTTCAATGTTCTACAGATTAAATATTTTCCACGGATGAATAGTTTTTATTCTCGTTTCTGTAGGAGTGGGAGTAAGTTTACAGTATGTTGGTACACGTGAAAATATTGCTTCACGTGTAAATTGATAACGTGTTGTTAAAAGCTGGTCATTTTTAAAAAAAATCACATCTGTATCGATAACATCGATTTTTGAAATTTTGAAATAATTATCATGTTTATTTCGTTTTGTTGTTTTAAATAGTTCCGTCAACTCAGTTTGCACAATAACAAACCTTAGAGTAAATGTCTTTTTTTTTTTTTTAAAGTCGTGTTTATATTGATTATATGTGTGGACTTAATGTTTTTAGAAGTAAATATGTATGGGTGCAATATTGTTTTATATCCACGGTTACTTTGAAAACTTTTAAAGGTCTATAATGATCCGTTTCTTTTGTCAATGGTTTGTTTTCTTCCTTAATAGTAAGCGATAAATGGTTGGAAAGTTAAATTCTAGCAACAGTTGTTGTTAGAAATAACAAAACAGTTGTTTAGGAATTTGACACAAATGAAAGATTATATGATGAGTGTGTTGAATGAAGTGCCACATCTACAATATATATATATGTATATATATAAACTTGTATTGTTACTGTGTAACTAGCCTGTCATAGATGTTCTTAGGTTTGCCAAACTTTCCAAGTAGAATGAGATGAAAACCCGAGCGATTCGTCTGTCAAACTCCAGTTTGTATGAAAACGTTAAGTGATGATTCCTAACCGACTGTTTTCTTATTTATAACTACCCCCTCTCTCTCACACTATAACTATATACATATATATATATATATACATACACACACGCATATATATATATATATGTTTATATATATATATATCACTCTCTCTATCTCTCTCTTCTGTCAGTATGTGGCCACAATACGTTGTCTTGTGAATGCGTTAGCAAGTGATAGTCCATGGCTGTTAAAAGCTGCATGATAGTGTGTTTCGATGTTTTTGTGTGCTACGTAATTTCCCTCCCTCTCCCTCTCTCTCTCTCTCTCTCTCTCTCTCTCTCTCTCTCTCTCTCTCTCTCTCTCTCTCTCTCTCTCTCTCTCCACAGACACCCTGTGATAACTATATATAAAGTTCTTTCTCTCACTTTCCTCTTGTCCTGAGTCTTATAGTGTCTTAGATGCCGTCAATCAAAAACAAAACTGTAGAATCTTTCGGTGCCTCATCCATAAAACAACCAATGGTAATAAAGTACTCTATTCTAAACGACCAATGATAACCGAAAGAAGCCTTTTAACGGGACAGTAAGTGAAGCCTGCTCGTCGGAATATATACATTTATATGCTAAAAGACATAGAAACAACGATTACCCCCTACCCTTTCCCTCCTGTCTGAAGACTCCCTTTACCATTAATGTTCTTCATCTGCCTGCCAACCCCACTCCAAGTAAATTCAAGAACTACTACGAAGGCTTCGTGAAGTGACACCCGAGCTGCCGACTAGAGCGATGTCTTTACAGTCAATACTACTACTAGCAGTACCACTGTCTGAATTTGTATAGACGGGGCAGAGGTTCCTCACTATAAGTTTCGTTCATACGCTGGTGAGTTATGTTGCAGCGTCAAGCAGTTTCATTCACTATAACATAGAACCAAGCTGGACACAGTTGGCAATTTTTTCTGTGATCATGTATATATTCTTTTATTGTTTTACTGGTTTCAGTCTTTAGACTGTGGCCATGCAGGGGCATCGACATAGCTTAGTCGATTATATGGCTCCCTGTATGTATTTTTTTATTTTATCAAATCTGATACTTATTTTATCTGGATCTCATCTCGTAGAAACGCTGTTACATAAACGCAGATACAAACACAAAGGTAAACACACACACACACACACACACACACACACACACACACACACACACACACACACACACACACACACACACACACACACACACACACACACACACACACACACACACACACACACACACACACACACACACATAAGTGCATAAACGATGGGTTTCTTCAAACATCGGTCAATCCGAAGCTATAGTAGAAAACACTTGCTTAAGTTGCCGAGCAGCGGAACTGAACCGAAAACCACATTGTTGTGTTGCGAAGAAAACTCCAAAACCACACAGCTATGCCGAAAAACAAGGACCCATTTCTTATAAGTGTTTCGGAATTATTTTCAAACCATTTTCTACTTCCTTCGAATTTATCGATGGAATCCCTATTTTACTTGTTCCAGCCAAGTTACACGATATTGCGACGTGCAGCGCCTCGTTCACCGCCACCAACCTTGTTGCTTCAGCCACAAACCCGGGCCCCGCTGTCCGCAATACAGAAGAGAGGAAGATTGTCAAATACAGACCTGACAGACCGCTTCCTCTTTGCATCGGTCTCTATCGACACCTCTAGCGTCCTTAGTCCCCGCACTGCTGATTTCTTCCGTAAAATCGGAAAGGCCGCGGCCCACTTGAGGAGGGAGCCACGAGAGGTGAGGTGGCTGTTGCAGATGGTATCTGGCTATTCTCCGCGGTAACAACTTTGTCATTTTGTCCACCGGGCGCGGCTGAGGAATCGCTCAGACTGGAGTGTAGTGTCTGCCCCCCCCCC
>OZ024741.1:203279954-203342454 GCA_964016885.1 Eledone cirrhosa
AGCTGTTTTTTTTATGTAACATATTATAGTTGCAATATGATTTCATACTTTCTCTTTTCATTCATTTCATACCTTGTCTGTGTTTGGTTTTTCATATCACTGATGGAATATAGTTGTAAATATTTTGGTTCTTTTTCTGAAAGTGGCTGAAGTGCTCCAATTCTGTGGTATACTTGTCCTTGGATAAAATGACGTCATTTGGAATGCATTATTGTACTTCTGGAAATTTTGAAGAACGTGTCTTCATTCAGTTGTTGTGCCAATCAGCAGTTCCTTCAAGTTAGTTCAGGTAATAGCTTCAACTTAATCTTTCCATTTAAACAGAAAAATGCAGTCGACTCATCATTCGTACATCTGATTCCTTTGATGAATAGTTACTTCCATTGTTGTATCTTCAGCAAGCGTTTTTGATTTTTGTTTCTCTCATTCATCCTGTCTATTTTGTGCACTTCTTATTCTTTGTTGATGAAGTCTTGATGGTCTTTGTGCATCTGATTTTTTCCTCATGATGAAACCTTGCTTTCTTTGTCCTATCATCCGCAAGCCTTTCTGATCTTTGTTCTTCTGATTAATTTTGCTTTTCTTTGTTTTTGGAGTCTTTCTGGTTGCTGCTCTTCACTTTCATTCTCCCTTTGTAGCTGCTTTGCCATAACTTTATGAGATATTCTTCCAAGTGAAGGTCTATTCTTTGGTGGTATTTTTTGCTTCCAGCTTTTAATATCACTATTATTTAACTAAAATTTTTAATTTGTTCTGTTAATGGTGGATCTAAGTTGAGTCAAATTTCGTTGAATGAGGACTCACTGCATTAACTTGCAGTTATTTTTCGGAAACAACAACCAAAAACTATAGGGAAATGAATATGCAAAAAAAAATATTATAGGCTTCACATGTGTTATTTTTTGTAGTGTATCCATAAATAAAATAAAGAACCAAACATTTAATGAGAGGACGATACACACATATACAGATGAAGCTATATAAGATGTGGCATATACACACACGCGTGTTAACTTGTTTTAGTTGTACCTTCGTTCATGCAAGAGATAGAGAGTGATGTTCAATACTGAAGCAAGCATGTGTTTGTTTTAGTGTCGGCTACTATGTTGAACATGTGTCACTCGCTTTCTTCGCTTTCTTTATCACTATTCTTTCCCTCTTGAATTACTATGTGAACATACAATGTATCAGGAAAATACGTCTAAATCTACTCATCAATGAAGGAAACTATTAATATATATATTAAAATATAGAGCATTTAGTCGATTGGTTCTGATTTTGCCGAAACACTAAGTTACTGGACGTAAACAAAGAGTTAATGCGTATACATTGACATATGCACGCATATACACACAGGAACACATACATACACTCGTACACACACACACACACACACACACACACACACACACACACACACACACACACACACACACACACACACACACACACACACACACATATATATATATATATATTAAACCACGGGCTTACACACAATTTATGCCAACGAAATTCCACTCACCAGGCTCTGGTTAACCCGTGTAATGGTACTGAACCCAGAAACTCGTGGTTGCGAAACGAACCCTTTATCTCTCCACTGCTATGCTTGCTTCCTCTTCAATTATCACTACACGCCCCCTTTCACTTTACAGGTAAGCGTTCCACGCCTAATTGTAACAGGTGAACACCTATGAAAAGTTTGAGTTCTATAGCAAGCTTATAAAGTATTATAACCTACTGCGTAATGGCCACATTCGGTTTCGTCGACGAGTGTTCCATTAACGTGCATTTATCTGAGCTTCCCGTTGGCAGGTTTACCCTCAATACCGTTCTCAGGGAGATTCAGCGTGATACAGTATATTATAAGGCTTTCCCTAAGAATTACAGTTCATCTTGCATTATAATATAAGGGGCGGTGGATTGG
This sequence comes from Eledone cirrhosa, assembly GCA_964016885.1. Lineage (NCBI taxonomy): Eukaryota > Metazoa > Mollusca > Cephalopoda > Octopoda > Eledonidae > Eledone > Eledone cirrhosa. The sequence continues at coordinate 203,281,882 of OZ024741.1, forward strand.
TAGTATCGGTAGAGGGTCGAACGCCATGGTTTGACGCATAGAGTTACGCCCCTTGCTATTCTGAGTTCGAATCCCGCTGAGGTTAACTTTGCCTTTCATCCTTACAGGGTCGATAAAATAAAGTACCAGTAATGCACTGGGATAATTGCTGGCCTTGTGCCAAAAGTAGAAACAATTATAATATAAGTGGTCTTAAAATTTCAGAGACACTTGCACCTATAACGTAGTTCTTAGGGAGATTCAGTGGGCTGGAGCATTATGAAATAAAGTGTTTTGCTCAAGAACACAACGTAGCGCCGGGTTTCGGACTCACGGCCTTACGATCGTGAACCGAATACCCTAACCAGGACGCGTCTTCACACAACCTGCGGTAGAATCACTCAAATATATGACATGTATTCATGAAGAATTGCGCTTGAATTATAGATGCAGGTATAGCTGTTTGGCAAGTAGTTTGCTTGGTGCCTATTTACGTGTGTAACTGTGTTTATATTCTTTCCCCCGTAGCTAAGTGGTTCGACGAAAATGAGACCGATAAGATAAGCAAGGGACGTGAAAACATTAGTACTGAAGTTGATTTGATCGACTAAATCAATGATTGAAACTAATGAAAGAGTAAAAGAGATTGGGGAGACAATTGTTAGTCCCTGTAGGGTATTTCAATAGTTCTGCTTCTCTGACATTCATAAGCTCAGAGAGAGTCATGTAACTGAACTTTTATAATATTAAGATGCCAAAAATAAAGGAGAGTAGAAAGAAAAGGAAAGAAAAAAGTGCGAAGAGAAACGGAAGGGAGCAAAATGTATACCCATGGCATGGCGGTACCTCTCAGCTGCGTCTTGTGGAGGAAAAGGTGGCAAAAACACTGTTGGAGAGAACAGTAGCCAGCGATACCCACTGCATCAGCCATTCCTACTCGTGGAGTTCCTTTCTCATGCTTGATACTCTCCTCCCGGCGCGGCGGAGGAAGTGTAAATAAATCAGAACCCATCCCAGCGAAAGGAAGTCTACCTCGTTTTTTTTTTACGTTTTGAGATATGTAACACTTCAAGTATTTATATGCTCAAGAATAATTCTTTAAGAATGAGTGTTATACTTTTAATGACTCGTTTATCTTTGACCACTCCTAGAATGAAAGTGTTATATATATTTATAGAAATTTTAATTGCACCTCCTACGGTTACGACGATGACTTGTTTGACAAACGGAACAACCTGTTCGTGAACTTAGTATGCAAGTGGCTGAGCATTCCATAAACACGTGTACCTTTAATGTACTTCTCAGGGAGATTCAACATGCTACATTATACAACAAATCTGGCCTTTGAATTGAAATGCAGGTACATCTTTCACAGCTGATTGCGGGGAAGCAACGTTAAATAAAGTGTCTTGCTGAAGGAAACCACACACCGCCGGGAATCGAACTCACAAACTTACGACCATAAACCGAACGACCTAGCCAGTAAGCCATGTGTTTCTTTGTCTTCGGGATCTCAGAAGAATGAAAGGCAAATCTGACCTCCGTGGGATTCGAATTCAAAACGCAACTAAATACTTTAAAGCGTGTCCGACGTCCTAACGACTCGGCCAATCCGCCAGCTTCGAGTAAACATGATGTTTCCCCTTTCTCTCTCTCACATACTCATGTATGTATGCGTGTGTGTGAATATATATATATATATACTGTATATATAATAATATTATTTATACTTATATATATACTATATATAATTATAAACAGGAAAGGTCAGTAATTCTTTACCACCTTATTACCAGTAACATCAGATGTTTTACAGAGCCGGAATATAAATTACAGAATAATCAAAACTATGTTCAAAACATGTTTTGAACATAGTTTTGAACATAATTTATATATAAATATATATATATATATATATATATATATATATATATGTGTGTGTGTGTGTGTGTGTGTGTGTGTGTGTGTGTGTGTGTGTGTGTGTGTGTGTGTGTGTGTGTGTGTGTCTCTGTGTGTCTGTGTGTGTGTGTGTGTGTCTGTGTGTGTCTGTGTGTGTCTGTGTGTGTCTGTGTGTGTCTGTGTGTGTGTGTGTCTCTGTGTGTCTCTGTGTGTCTGTGTGTGTGTAAATCTTGTATGTTCAATTCCATAGTGTGACATGTTGGGCAAGTGTCACTCAACATAGCTTCGTGTCAACCCATACTTTATGAGTGAACTCATTAGTTTTACTACCAGGTCGTTCCGTTGATCGAACAAGTAGAACACACGTCGTCCAGGGGGTTATGTGGTCTGTTATTATTAGACTTTGGCAGTATCGGTAGAGGGTCGGACGCCATGCTTTGCAACAGAGTTACGTCCCTTTACGAACTGAGTTCAAATCCCGCCGGGGTTAACTTTGCCTTTCATCCTTACGGGGTCGATAAAATAAAGTACCAGTAATACACTGGGTAATTGCTGGCCTTGTGCCTAAAGTAGAAACAATTATTAGACTATTTTCTGTAGTCAATAAATACGGCGAATTTACTAATTTAATTCAATTTTTAATTTCCATCGCCGGATTCTAAACATGTGATGTTTACATATTTCTCTCTCCCTCCCCCTCTCTCTCTCTCTCTCTCTCTCTCTCTCTCTCTCTCTCTCTCCCTCTCTCTCTTTCTCTCTTTCTTTCTCTTTCTTACTCTCTCTTTCCTCTATATCTATATTTATATAAAAGGTAAACAGAAATAACAAAAATAAAATAAGGGGCACAGTACATGGAAGGAATATATTAGTTTAACGCTTGAAAAAGCAGGAAGATGGTCATAACATCTCGGACTCTGGTCCTTCATCAGAAGAAAGAATGAGAAATTAAAGAAGAAATAGAAAGATTGAAGAGACGAGCAGGGAGAAAATGTATATATATATATATATATATATATATATATATGAATGAAAAATGGCGAGGTGTGTTGTTGCAAATAGGATATATATATATACATATATATATATATATATATATATATATACCTTTTTTTATTCCAATAACTTATTTTAGTTATTGTTCGCTCTAGGCTGAGGTATCTTGTCTCTAAAGCGAAGAAATACCTATGATTCCTAGCAGACAACTGACGATGGATATTCCTCTCCTTCGCCCGTAACTTTTATTTTCCATTATACTTAATTGCAACCACACAGCTCACCATTTTATTCATATAAGCTTCCTTCTTCGCTGTGACCCGTCTCTTTTCTCTCCCCTTGTTACTATCCTCTCTCTCCCCTTTCTCTCCCCCTTCTCCCTCTTACTTTCGCTCACCCCCTCTGCTAGCCACCTTCTCTCGGCTAGCCTGCCACTATAACTATCGCTTTCTTGCTTCCTCTTACTTTCACTCACTTCCTCTCTGCTAGTCATCCTCTCTCCGCTAGCTCACTGTACGCAGTCTCTTCTCTCGCTAACACTGCTACAGCTAAGACGTGTCTTTTTCTCTCGTCAAAATTCGCCAGTTTTTACGTTCGAAATGAGTTGTTGACTTGATATTTTCCCTATTTTCCTCTCTTTACGTTGCTTCACCCTTCGTATCTGTTTACATGTTTTTACTCTCTCTCTCCCTTTTTTTAATCCCAATAACTTATTTTAGTTATTGTTCGCTCTAGGCTGAGGTATCTTGTCTCTAACGCGAAGAAATACCTATGATTCCTAGCAGACAACTGACGATGGATATTCCTCTCTTTCGCCCGCAACTTTTATTTTTTATATACTTAATTGCAACCACACAGCTCGCCATTATATATATATATATATATATATTATATATATATATATATATATATATATATATATATATATATATTGGAATAAATGCTCTGAAATAGCGATATATATATGAATATAGACATAGAATATTCGAAAATATTCTGTATGTTTATAATAAACATTTTGAAGACCTAATCGCTATAGAATAGAATACGTCACGTATTACAATTAGATTCTCGATAAAAGCAAGGGAAGTAATCTACGCGTTTCATTCTTGTTAGAATTCATCAGGACTACATATCCAGTGCTTTTATCGAGAATGACACAGCTAGAGACTTATAGAATACTTAGCTGTGTACAGGAACTGGTTTGAAAGAGCGGTTGCCGGTCCGGCAGAAATTAGAAATTGGAATAAATGCTCTGAAATAGCGATATATATATGAATATAGACATAGAATATTCGAAAATATTCTGTATGTTTATAATAAACATTTTGAAGACCTAATCGCTATAGAATAGAATACGTCACGTATTACAATTAGATTCTCGATAAAAGCAAGGGAAGTAATCTACGCGTTTCATTCTTGTTAGAATTCATCAGGACTACATATCCAGTGCTTTTATCGAGAATGACACAGCTAGAGACTTATAGAATACTTAGCTGTGTACAGGAACTGGTTTGAAAGAGCGGTTGCCGGTCCGGCAGAAATTAGAAATTGGAATAAATGCTCTGAAATAGCGATATATATATGAATATAGACATAGAATATTCGAAAATATTCTGTATGTTTATAATAAACATTTTGAAGACCTAATCGCTATAGAATAGAATACGTCACGTATTACAATTAGATTCTCGATAAAAGCAAGGGAAGTAATCTACGCGTTTCATTCTTGTTAGAATTCATCAGGACTACATATCCAGTGCTTTTATCGAGAATGACACAGCTAGAGACTTATAGAATACTTAGCTGTGTACAGGAACTGGTTTGAAAGAGCGGTTGCCGGTCCGGCAGAAATTAGAAATTGGAATAAATGCTCTGAAATAGCGATATATATATGAATATAGACATAGAATATTCGAAAATATTCTGTATGTTTATAATAAACATTTTGAAGACCTAATCGCTATAGAATAGAATACGTCACGTATTACAATTAGATTCTCGATAAAAGCAAGGGAAGTAATCTACGCGTTTCATTCTTGTTAGAATTCATCAGGACTACATATCCAGTGCTTTTATCGAGAATGACACAGCTAGAGACTTATAGAATACTTAGCTGTGTACAGGAACTGGTTTGAAAGAGCGGTTGCCGGTCCGGCAGAAATTAGAAATTACTTCCCTTGCTTTTATCGAGAATCTAATTGTAATACGTGACGTATTCTATTCTATAGCGATTAGGTCTTCAAAATGTTTATTATAAACATACAGAATATTTTCGAATATTCTATGTCTATATTCATATATATATCGCTATTTCAGAGCATTTATTCCAATTTCTAATTTCTGCCGGACCGGCAACCGCTCTTTCAAACCAGTTCCTGTACACAGCTAAGTATTCTATAAGTCTCTAGCTGTGTCATTCTCGATAAAAGCACTGGATATGTAGTCCTGATGAATTCTAACAAGAATGAAACGCGTAGATTACTTCCCTTGCTTTTATCGAGAATCTAATTGTAATACGTGACGTATTCTATTCTATAGCGATTAGGTCTTCAAAATGTTTATTATAAACATACAGAATATTTTCGAATATTCTATGTCTATATTCATATATATATCGCTATTTCAGAGCATTTATTCCAATTTCTAATTTCTGCCGGACCGGCAACCGCTCTTTCAAACCAGTTCCTGTACACAGCTAAGTATTCTATAAGTCTCTAGCTGTGTCATTCTCGATAAAAGCACTGGATATGTAGTCCTGATGAATTCTAACAAGAATGAAACGCGTAGATTACTTCCCTTGCTTTTATCGAGAATCTAATTGTAATACGTGACGTATTCTATTCTATAGCGATTAGGTCTTCAAAATGTTTATTATAAACATACAGAATATTTTCGAATATTCTATGTCTATATTCATATATATATCGCTATTTCAGAGCATTTATTCCAATTTCTAATTTCTGCCGGACCGGCAACCGCTCTTTCAAACCAGTTCCTGTACACAGCTAAGTATTCTATAAGTCTCTAGCTGTGTCATTCTCGATAAAAGCACTGGATATGTAGTCCTGATGAATTCTAACAAGAATGAAACGCGTAGATTACTTCCCTTGCTTTTATCGAGAATCTAATTGTAATACGTGACGTATTCTATTCTATAGCGATTAGGTCTTCAAAATGTTTATTATAAACATACAGAATATTTTCGAATATTCTATGTCTATATTCATATATATATCGCTATTTCAGAGCATTTATTCCAATTTCTAATTTCTGCCGGACCGGCAACCGCTCTTTCAAACCAGTTCCTGTACACAGCTAAGTATTCTATAAGTCTCTAGCTGTGTCATTCTCGATAAAAGCACTGGATATGTAGTCCTGATGAATTCTAACAAGAATGAAACGCGTAGATTACTTCCCTTGCTTTTATCGAGAATCTAATTGTAATACGTGACGTATTCTATTCTATAGCGATTAGGTCTTCAAAATGTTTATTATAAACATACAGAATATTTTCGAATATTCTATGTCTATATTCATATATATATCGCTATTTCAGAGCATTTATTCCAATTTCTAATTTCTGCCGGACCGGCAACCGCTCTTTCAAACCAGTTCCTGTACACAGCTAAGTATTCTATAAGTCTCTAGCTGTGTCATTCTCGATAAAAGCACTGGATATGTAGTCCTGATGAATTCTAACAAGAATGAAACGCGTAGATTACTTCCCTTGCTTTTATCGAGAATCTAATTGTAATACGTGACGTATTCTATTCTATAGCGATTAGGTCTTCAAAATGTTTATTATAAACATACAGAATATTTTCGAATATTCTATGTCTATATTCATATATATATCGCTATTTCAGAGCATTTATTCCAATTTCTAATTTCTGCCGGACCGGCAACCGCTCTTTCAAACCAGTTCCTGTACACAGCTAAGTATTCTATAAGTCTCTAGCTGTGTCATTCTCGATAAAAGCACTGGATATGTAGTCCTGATGAATTCTAACAAGAATGAAACGCGTAGATTACTTCCCTTGCTTTTATCGAGAATCTAATTGTAATACGTGACGTATTCTATTCTATAGCGATTAGGTCTTCAAAATGTTTATTATAAACATACAGAATATTTTCGAATATTCTATGTCTATATTCATATATATATCGCTATTTCAGAGCATTTATTCCAATTTCTAATTTCTGCCGGACCGGCAACCGCTCTTTCAAACCAGTTCCTGTACACAGCTAAGTATTCTATAAGTCTCTAGCTGTGTCATTCTCGATAAAAGCACTGGATATGTAGTCCTGATGAATTCTAACAAGAATGAAACGCGTAGATTACTTCCCTTGCTTTTATCGAGAATCTAATTGTAATACGTGACGTATTCTATTCTATAGCGATTAGGTCTTCAAAATGTTTATTATAAACATACAGAATATTTTCGAATATTCTATGTCTATATTCATATATATATCGCTATTTCAGAGCATTTATTCCAATTTCTAATTTCTGCCGGACCGGCAACCGCTCTTTCAAACCAGTTCCTGTACACAGCTAAGTATTCTATAAGTCTCTAGCTGTGTCATTCTCGATAAAAGCACTGGATATGTAGTCCTGATGAATTCTAACAAGAATGAAACGCGTAGATTACTTCCCTTGCTTTTATCGAGAATCTAATTGTAATACGTGACGTATTCTATTCTATAGCGATTAGGTCTTCAAAATGTTTATTATAAACATACAGAATATTTTCGAATATTCTATGTCTATATTCATATATATATCGCTATTTCAGAGCATTTATTCCAATTTCTAATTTCTGCCGGACCGGCAACCGCTCTTTCAAACCAGTTCCTGTACACAGCTAAGTATTCTATAAGTCTCTAGCTGTGTCATTCTCGATAAAAGCACTGGATATGTAGTCCTGATGAATTCTAACAAGAATGAAACGCGTAGATTACTTCCCTTGCTTTTATCGAGAATCTAATTGTAATACGTGACGTATTCTATTCTATAGCGATTAGGTCTTCAAAATGTTTATTATAAACATACAGAATATTTTCGAATATTCTATGTCTATATTCATATATATATCGCTATTTCAGAGCATTTATTCCAATTTCTAATTTCTGCCGGACCGGCAACCGCTCTTTCAAACCAGTTCCTGTACACAGCTAAGTATTCTATAAGTCTCTAGCTGTGTCATTCTCGATAAAAGCACTGGATATGTAGTCCTGATGAATTCTAACAAGAATGAAACGCGTAGATTACTTCCCTTGCTTTTATCGAGAATCTAATTGTAATACGTGACGTATTCTATTCTATAGCGATTAGGTCTTCAAAATGTTTATTATAAACATACAGAATATTTTCGAATATTCTATGTCTATATGCATATATATATATATATATATATATATATATATATATATTCAGCAATTATCAACATCATAATTTAAAATGTTAGCAGTTGCAAACAATCACTTACATTCTCCAAACCTCAAGCTCATTTCAATAGCGTAAGATTAGCTCTGAAACCACCTCAGCCTTGATGTAGAAAAAGACGAATACGACCAGAAATAAATTAGTAGTCAATCCGGACGTTTACGTTTCGAACTAGGACCGGCTTCATCTGAATTTGAATAATTATATATATTTGTATGCATACATATAATGGACGACATCTCGTCTCCGAGAAAAAAACAAAAAACAGACGTTGGCAAAAACGTGTTATTGATGTCACTGTCGTAGATGGTGTTTTAGATGGTCCATCGAATCAGCAAGGGACTTTAATGTCATCCCATACAGTGTGCAGGTAAGTTCCCCGCCTGCTTGAGTTTGATTGGTTTGGTATGCTTTGTGGTGTCGTGTTAGCCCATCTGCAAAGTAACACACTTTGGTACAGATGTCACATGCAGGATCAAGGTGTATGGAATATTCAAAGGTGTTATTTCCATGAGTATGATGTCTGCTATTGCTTAGTAGTCCACCCTTTGACATACATGTTCGCATTTATCACAGGTAAGAGCCCTTTTCGAACCCCGTTCTGGGAGCAGACTAACACTCCCATCATCATATCTTTAGCTGCTCGCTTCACCTTAGCATAGGCTCTCATCTTCTTGTCAAATTCCTTAATACCGGCAGCAATCAGATTTCGGCACTGGGCTCTCTCTGTTGCAAGATTTCCCTATGTTCTGGCGTTGATGTTGACCTTCTTTAAGGTATCTTTCTGGTAGTCTTTAAAGCTCTTGTGTGACTTGCACTGCAGACGTTTACCTTACAACAGCTGTCCATACAATCCTTGTTTTGGGAGTCTGCTGTTCTCTAGTCGTACCATGTGATATGACCACTGGAAATACTGTCTCATGCTTGGCAGACAGGCTTGCTGCAGTACATCAATATCTGGTGTATGAGACTTCCATGAGATCTTGAAAATGAAGTATAAGCATTGTTGGTGGAAATGTTTGAGGTGCTAGATATGTTGTCCATGTCTTACATCCATAGAGTAAGGCTGTAAGCACACATACTTGATACTCTTTAACATTCATGCGCACAGTGATATCTGTCTGTGACCAGAGGCGCTTCTCCAGCTTACCAAAAGCTTCGGAAGCTTTACACACATGGTAGCTTACCTGTCCATCAAGGGTGCTGTTTCTGGAGAGAGTACAACTCAGGTAGACGTAGTTATCCGCAATCTTCATTATTTTCCCTTTGACAGATATTGATGGTGAAATATACGGCTTTCCAGGTGGATGGTGGTTTACACACACACACAAACATACACATACTCACATATACACACTTATATATATATATATATATATATATATATATATATATATATATATATATATATGTATGTGTGTGTGTGTGTGTGTGTGTGTGTGTGTGTGTGTGTGTGTGTGTGTGTGTGTGTGTGTGTGTGTGTGTGTGTGTGTCATGTCAAGTGTCAAGAGTTTCTGTAGACTGGATAAAGAAAAAGAGTGCGTTAGGTAAAGTACAGAGCTTAAGTAATTTGTTATAAATAAATTCTCAACACAGTGACATGCGACCTAAGGTTTCAAGACCTACGCTCGTATAGGTCTTAAAAACTGTATATCTGTGTGTGTGTATGCATATATATATATATATATATATATATATATGCAGAGGTTGTATTTAATTTGTTGGGATTCAACAAGCTTAAACATTTTTATAACTGATATAAAGCACTCAACAAGCCGTAAAGGAAGTTATAAGTGATTTATAACTTCCTTTACGCTCCTTTACTGTTATTATAATACAACTAAGTGGTTATTCTTTTGTAAACTCCAGAAAATTTTCCATAAATTTAGAATTATTTGGATATTTTAAATTTTTGACTTACAAATTTTAATAAAATAAACTATAATATATAATATATATATTTTTTTATATTTTATAATCCTTAACATACACATTTAAACTAATTATTAAATTATTAATTAAACCTTTAATCAAATTTTTTCAACCTATCATTATAAATATTATAATCAAAACATAACGAATCCTGCTTTATTATACCTCCACGCTATCCCCATTTCTTCGTTTCTTCTTCTTTCCTCTCACGTAAACATACTTACGCTATATTTGTCCTTTGTAACTAATATTTTCTCTCACTTAAAAATATAATCACGCTCTCCTCTCTTCACACTATTTTCAGTCAAAAATATATATAATCATTCCTTCTTTTTTCTCTTTCTTTCTTTTTTTCTCTCTCCCTCACAATATCACCTTCCAACAGTTTAATTTAAATAAACCGTTATCTTTTCAACCTTTCGGACACTCATTTGCATACTCAATCATAACTTTCTATCACCCTCAATAAATGTAATATCTCCACTATCCAGGAAGCTCCAACCGTTAAGGTTGTCTTTTTTCAGGGTATGTCAATATTTATTTATAAAACTAATCTGTATTGTATTTTATCGGATGAAAGCGCACCATAATTTGCCTTGGTGGTCCTTGAAATATGTATAATAAAATAAATATGGTTTTATAAATATAGTTTCCATTTGTTAATATATTGTATATATATATATATATATATATATATATATATATATATATATATATATATATATATATATGAATATATGTATGTGTATATATATATATATATATATATATAAAACAAAGGAATTGTGGTAAGGAACCAGATGGACCATAACGCACCAGAGTACTCAATACTTAGGGTAGTAGAGTGGAAAATAGGAAAAAGTATGATCCCGACGGCAGAGCTCAAGCCGTTTCGACGGCTATTTCTGGACTAAATTAGAATTTTTAGCCTGGTGAATAAATAGCCGAACTTGTCAAGGGGGTACTTCCTTATATGGGAAGATTGTAGGAAACCAAACGACAACCTGCACTACATCCACTGCCGCTCTAACCATCCTAGAAACATCACCAATAACCTGGTTAAAAACATCCCCCTCCGCATATCTCATTTGTCCGCTAATGAGCAGATATTCGACGAACATGCGCTTCATTACAACCAGGCCCTCAAGCGGAGTGGCTTCCGGGAGGAAATATCCTTTTATCCAGCTTCCCTTAGCGGAACCAGCAGGCGACACCGCTGCTCACGCAACGTAACGTGGTTCAATCCTCCCCATAATGCCGAGGTGGCAACACCTATCGGGAAAATCTTCTTTAGGCTCCTCGAAAAAGACTTCCCACTACAACACCGCTACCACAACATAATCAACAAAAACACCATCAAACTCTCCTACAGCAGCACACCTAACTTCGCACAAAACATCGTCTCCTCAAACAACAAAAAACTCAACCCCTATGGAAGAAACAACCTAGACATCAGTGGAGAGCCGATAGATCTACGTGCCCCCTCAACAACAAATGCCGAGAACGTAACGTGATCTACCAGTGCAACATGTTGAGGACGGACACCTCCAACAAAGCTTATATAGGATTAACTGCGTGTGACTTCAAGACCCGGCTCTACCAACACCGACATACCTTCCGAAACCGGTCCGGCGACATGCCACTACACTTTCGGGCCACGTCTGGGACCTCCAAGATAATAATATAACCTACAATCTCACTTGGAGCTTACTGTCCAGAGCTAACTCTTACACGGGAGGACGCCGTCCGTGTAACTTATGCTCGGAGGAAACATTACAAATGGTGTTTTCGAAGAACCAACCCCTAAACAAGAAAGACGAACTGGTAACCGCATGCAAACATAGATTGCGTAGGACTTAACTCGCCCTCAAACCCCATAACGACACGAGTGGGTAGACAAGGGCTGATACTCCCCTCCCCATTTGCCGAATAAGTTAGGGGAAACCCCAGCTTACATAGGTACATGCATCTCTTTTCTTTTCCTCTATGTTTTCTTCTTCCCCCTGTTTATCCCCCCCCCCCCTATTTTCTTCCTCGTCTGCTTTTCCCCTTTCGCCTACCCCGATACAGCCCATCGGGCCTCTGTAGCATCAGTTTCCCACCCCTGTAATTTTAAGATAGAATGGCCGAATACGTTTTACTAACTACTTATAGCAGATGTGTTAGACCCCTTTAATTTTGTATCAGTTTTGTTCCTACTCCATTTCTACAATTTTTTCTATTCTCAACTTATTAACCTGTAATTGTAAGAGACCATTGTGATTTTTTTTATTCATTTCTCACTATCTAATTTTATATATTTTTTTTATTTATTTCTATTATCTTTTATTGTCTCCTACTCTCATTCCAATTACCTATTCTATAACTTCCCTCCTCCACTTCATACACTATCCTTAGAATCTGCTGTATACATATCACTTTCAACGCTTGACCGGCTCCACTCACTTCCCTATTATTCTACAGGCAAGTTCAGCCACCCCTACCTCCCATGAGAGACTTATTTGTGTTTACAACAAATTTTAACCAATCGTCTTGACAACTACAATCTTCCCATATAAGGAAGTACCCCCTTGACAAGTTCGGCTAATTTATTCACTAGGCTAAAAATTCTAATTTAGTCCAGAAATAGCCGTCGAAATGGCTTGAGCTCTGCCGTCGGGGTCATACTTTTTCCTATATATATATATATACATATATATTATATATGTATGTACATATATGTATATATATACATGTATATATATATATATATATACACGCATATATAATATATATATAATACATACACACACATATATATATATGTGTATATATATATATATATATATATATATAACGAAGGAGACGTGGTAAGGAACCAGATGGACCATAACGCACCAGAGTACTCAATACTTAGGGTAGTAGAGTGGGTAATAGGAAAATGTTTAACCCCGATGGCAGAGCTCAAGCCGTTTCGACGGCTATTTCTGGACGCAGAAATAGCCGTCGAAACGGCTTGAACTCTGCCGCAGGGTTAAACATTTTCCTATTACCCACTCTACTACCCTAAGTATTGAGTACTCTGGTGCGTTATGGTCCATCTGGTTCCTTACCACGTCTCCTTCGTTATATATATATATATATATATATATATATATATATATATATATATATATATATATACACACACACATATATATATATATATATATATATATATATATATATATTTATATATATATATATATATATATATACATGTAAAGTTATATTTAAAATTGTTGGGTTACAACTAGTAAATATTTATAACTGATATAAAAGCACTCGACAAATACTTGGAGTATATTTACAATATTAAATAAATGGAAAACTATATTTATAAAACCATATTTATTTCATTATATATATTTCGGGGATATCATATTAACAATATGCTATGCCTTCATCAGACAAAATACAATATAAACAGTTTTATAGATAAATATATTCGACATACCGTAATAAACATCAACTTCATTTGAAGAGGTTCACTCTAGCAGTGAAAATACAGAGAGAAAGAAAGAGAGAGAGAAAAGAGGGAAATAAGAAAGAAAGAAAGACGAAACGAAGAAAAGGAAGAAAAAGAAGAAAAAGAAGAAATGCATGGGACAAAATAGAGAGATGGAAAAATAGATAAAGCGAAGAGCTTCATGTAAAGAGACCGAAAGAGATATATATATATATAGAGAGAGAGGAAATAGAGATAGATACATATATAAATATAGATATAGAAAAATTAGGTAGTGGGAGGTCATTTTGAGTAAGTGTATCAATGATGCATTTATTTATTTATTTATTTATTTATTTATTTATTTAGCTCAAGTATTAATGTAAGGGAGATATAGAGAGATATAGAGAGATATAGAGAGAGAAAAATTTAAAAATAGCCAGACATATTCGAGGCGTAGAAAACCCTATGTTTTAATGTATTAGTATTTATAAAACTTACACTATATTGTAAATATCAGTATTCCTGAATGAAACAAGTATTCACAATGCGTGAAAATTCATTATCTTATGTTTAGTTTTTTAAAAAATTCATATGTCTATGTGAATCCAACTGATTCACTCCGCAAATTCAAAGTTACCGGAAAACATTCTCAATGTGGTATAAACATTTGAGCGTATTATTATTCTTGCGATTACTCTACAAGATTATCTATCAAGCAGAAATAGAGAGCAGATTTCAATATACTAATCGAAAATATATATTATATTATAAGCAGAGATAACAATAATGATAATAAGTAAAAATATATAAAAATATAAAAATATAGAATAGAAAACTAAAAAAGAATATTACGAAAGAATATTACATAATAAAAATATTGCATATTAAAAATACTATGTTTTAAAATTATTACGTATTAAAACTTTACATATAAAAATATTAAAAATAAAAATAAAATAAAATAAAATAAAAAAAAAATAAAAAATAAAAATATAAAAATATTATAGAATACTACAATACTAAAAGAATAAAAATAAAAATAAAAATAAAAATAAAAATAAAAAAAATAAAAATAAAAATAAAATAAAAATAAAAAATAAACCACAAAGAACAACCCTTCAAGGTTAATTGACAATATATTGCCAAGTTCACTACAAGACAAAGCCAAAATTATCTATCAAATCACATCTAGCAAGGAATATCGCAAAAAAAAAAAAAGGTTATGATGTCCAATAATGTCTACATATGTTCCTATATTTAATATATAAGTTTATCAAGTGTAAGGTTAATTCATAAAATTTGGAGCATCGGCTTTTAGGGTAGCTTAATTTTTCATGAGGAATGTTTAGATAAAAATAAAAATAAAAAATAAATACAATAAAAATAAATACAATAAAATAAACAGTAAAAAGAGGGAATCAAAGATTTAGGAATCAAAAGATTTATCGGCTAGTTCTCATATAAATATAAATCAAACTAAATATACTACATTTTAAATTTAAATTTATATTTAAACGTTGAGTTTAATCTATGTTTGCAACAACTGAATAAATTTGTCCGTAGGTTAAGGGAATTTTTAGATTTTAGTATAAAGAATATCTCCTCTGCGCAGAGGTCACATGTCTCAGAGGATGAATTAAAAGGAATCCCTCTTGAGACTATATTCCAAGCCGTCGAATATCTAACGTTATCTAGCTTAAGTTGCCAGAGTACACCTGATAGTGCCGTTGAAGATTTTTTATTTGGATCTGTGAAAGAATTCTTGTGGTTATTATAGCGAAGTTTAAATTCCGTCGATGTGGAACCGACGTAGTTAAAAGAATTAGAGTCAGTATTAACATTACAATTGTATACTATATTTTTAACTAAGCAGTTGTTATTTAACGGACATTTAGATCTATCTCTACAGTTGCATTTGTTAACTTGTATATTATTTATGCTATTATCAGTAGTTTTTAAGTTCCTATTATTTATTCTATTAATATTTTGTGCTAAATTTTTGGTGGATGAATAGGTTAATTTAATTGTATGCCTATTGAAGATTGAGTGGTACCTATGTGTTCTAGGGAAGCGATTATCAAGAGCTTTGAAAAATAATTTAGCGATGTGGGTTTTAATGTTTAGTGAGAAAGGGGGGGCAAACCAAATTATGTTCCTAGTTCTATTTCTTTTTTGTCCTTTGGAATTATTGTAATGCTTTCTATTATAGTTGTTAATGTTGTTGCCATAATTAAAAAAGTTGTTACTTTGTTTAGTTTGTTTATCATTATCTATGTACACAATCTTATCAGCATACCCTGCCCTAGCTAGTGCATCATTATAGTATTGGGCCTTTTCGTCAAAAATCTTTCTATTCGACGAGATCCTAGAGATACGCTTTTGGACTGAGTTTACTATAGTGTTTTTGACAGATCTGGGGTGGTTAGAGTTAAAGTTGACATAGTTTAAGTTTTCATTCAACTTGTGAAAAGGATAGTGGAGACATGTGTTGAGATTTAATGTTATATCTAGGAAATTGACTATTCTATGGTTGTTCTCAATTTCTATTTTAAGGTTAAAGTAATTAAAAAATTTTGTAATTTGTTTACATTTTCTATTTAGTTCAGGGTTATTATTATTAATGAGTAAAAGCATGTCATCCCTATATAAACCTCCGGTAGTACCAGGTATTTTCCTATGTAGCGAATTGATTAAAAATAAGCCCACAAGGTCAGTTACTTGAGCTGAGTCGGAAGATCCCATAGTTATGTCAAAATTGCTATCTCTATCTGCTCTGGTCCATAATTTGTCATCAAATTCTATCAAAGTTTTCCTAGCCGATAATATAATATGCATTTCTTTGCTAGTTAGGTCCGTATGTTTGAATGCGTAATTTAGTGCCTTATTTAGTAGACTAGGGGTAATAGAAGAATAATAGTTAGCTATATCAAGTTGAATAAACCTATTATTATTGTCATATTTAATTTGCCTAAACCACTCAACAACCTCTCCGGTTCCCTTCCACAAGCTCAGGTTAGATACATAATCCAAGTTCTTAATTTGCAGTATCACCCTGTCAAGAATGTTTTTGCTTAATTTGCCCAGGTCCGATTTTGAAGGTGCGATTAATCTAACTGGCGGGTCAATCTCAAAATTCCTCTTGTGGTCCTTCATATTGATCTTCGGTTTCCTGGGCACAAAAGGTTGTGTTCTGTTCTCAATTTCCAACTCATGCATTATACAAGATGCTTCAACATTCATTTTCACAAGTTCGGTCTTATCTGCTACCTTGTATTTTTTCCTCAGCTCTTTCAGTATGAGGCCATTATACATGTCTTTCTGCACTCCATAGAGGTTGTTGGTCTTGTCAGATTTCACCAAGATCTTCTCAGTTTTCTCTAAGCTCTCAATGTTATCCTTAATGCCTTTCAGATATTCCTGGCCTTTAAAGTTTCTCTTGAATTTGACCCCTTGTATGATAGAAATTATATCGTTTTCAAAGTCAGATAAAAGTTTGTTAGGGGGTGGATTTCTTTTAGATTTGAAAACTTTGTTTAAGTCCGAGATATTTTCGTCTGCATTAAATTTATCAAAGTGGAATGCACGCCACCTGATTCTCCTTATAAAAGAGTCAGATTTATCTATTAGTTGTTTTACAAAGTCTTTGTTTCTAGGTAGAGGTATGTCTTTTAGAGAGGAAGTAATCTTAAAGAATTCCATTTTTCAGTTATAATATAAAGCGCTCAACAGTATTGGAGCAAGATACATGTAAAGTTATATTTAAAATTGTTGGGTTACAACTAGTAAATATTTATAACTGATATAAAAGCACTCGACAAATACTTGGAGTATATTTACAATATTAAATAAATGGAAAACTATATTTATAAAACCATATTTATTTCATTATATATATTTCGGGGATATCATATTAACAATATGCTATGCCTTCATCAGACAAAATACAATATAAACAGTTTTATAGATAAATATATTCGACATACCGTAATAAACATCAACTTCATTTGAAGAGGTTCACTCTAGCAGTGAAAATACAGAGAGAAAGAAAGAGAGAGAGAAAAGAGGGAAATAAGAAAGAAAGAAAGACGAAACGAAGAAAAGGAAGAAAAAGAAGAAAAAGAAGAAATGCATGGGACAAAATAGAGAGATGGAAAAATAGATAAAGCGAAGAGCTTCATGTAAAGAGACCGAAAGAGATATATATATATATAGAGAGAGAGGAAATAGAGATAGATACATATATAAATATAGATATAGAAAAATTAGGTAGTGGGAGGTCATTTTGAGTAAGTGTATCAATGATGCATTTATTTATTTATTTATTTATTTATTTATTTATTTAGCTCAAGTATTAATGTAAGGGAGATATAGAGAGATATAGAGAGATATATATCTATTTTTCCATCTCTCTATTTTGTCCCATGCATTTCTTCTTTTTCTTCTTTTTCTTCCTTTTCTTCGTTTCGTCTTTCTTTCTTTCTTATTTCCCTCTTTTCTCTCTCTCTTTCTTTCTCTCTGTATTTTCACTGCTAGAGTGAACCTCTTCAAATGAAGTTGATGTTTATTACGGTATGTCGAATATATTTATCTATAAAACTGTTTATATTGTATTTTGTCTGATGAAGGCATAGCATATTGTTAATATGATATCCCCGAAATATATATAATGAAATAAATATGGTTTTATAAATATAGTTTTCCATTTATTTAATATTGTATATATATATATATATATATTAGAAAGTGAGGTTTTTTTTACAAAATGAAAAATAACCGAGGTGTCCTACACGAGTGGAAGTATAAAGAAAAAGGGATGAAATCGAAAATGCAACTGAAGTCTTATTTTTTTTAAAAATATATATATTTATTTGGTTCCTTTACCGGTTTCGCAGTTCTTCTGCTTTTCAAAAGGTGAGTTGAGATGGAGGGTCTGTGGTTTTTCTCACAGATGTGAGAAAAACCACAGACCCTCCATCTCAACTCACCTTTTGAAAAGCAGAAGAACTGCGAAACCGGTAAAGGAACCAAATAAATATATATATTTTTAAAAAAAATAAGACTTCAGTTGCATTTTCGATTTCATCCCTTTTTCTTTATATATATATATATATATATATATATATATATATATATATATATAGGTAAATGTTTAACCCCGACGTTAGTTTCAGAAGATCCCGTTAAGGGTGAAAGCAGCGATTCTTTGCTTAAACTTTAATCTGTTATTTTAATATATATATATATATATATATATATATATATATATATATATCATAGATTGAGTTAGAAACTCCAAATAGTCTTTTACAATTAAATAGCTCAAGGAAGGAAATCTTTCCGAGCCGTGCAATATAATTGAATATATGAGAGGGATGAACACTGATACAAGTATACATGTGTTCCAATTGCAAATGACCAAGTTAGCTAGGTTGAAAAATACTAATTTAAAACAATATGGTTTGCCTGTCTCGATTTAAAGTAATAAATCAATAAAAATAACAAACCTATATTGGGCAACTGCCTTTGATTTAAATTAGTATTTTTTCAACCTAGCTAACTTGGTCATTTGCAATTCGAACACATGTATACTTGTATCGGTATTCATCCCTTTCATATATTCAATTGTATATATATATATATATATATATATATATATATATATATATATATATATATATATATATATATATATATATATATATGAATATATATATATATATATATATATGAATATATATATATATATATATATGAATATATATATATATATGAATATATATATATATGAATATATAGGTATATTTGTGTATAAAAATCCATGCTCGACCCCACCATTTTATTCAGGATATCCTGATAATCAATTTCACACACTCCCTTCACATAAGATTAAAATCTTGTTCCTTTTAATCGTTAAAATCTCAGAATTTATTTTGACAAAATATCAACACTTAATAAACATCCTTCGTCATATATCCCCTATACACAGACTTGAAATAAAAGATCAAAGATTTAGCAACCGAAAAAGAGATCTTATAAATATATTTCCTATCCTGTACACTAATGATGCTTTAAAAGTTAAAGTTAAAGTCTGTCTAGAGGCTCATGAAACCGAGACTTGTCTGTGTTTCACTGGCGTTAAGCGACTGAAAGCACTAGATTTCTTGGATAGGGCGCCGGTTCATTACAGCGTTAAAGTCTTTCCTAAATCCAGTGGCTCATCAGACCGAATTTTATCCTTTTTTTCAATGACTGAGAATATACTGGACATGACGACAGTACAACGAAGGTTTAACCCCCAGTTTCTGGTACTGCTACTGATATTCAGTTTCAAAAGAGATGACTGGAGCAAGGTGAAATCAAGAACATACGCGCCATCCGGACCAGGTATCGAACCCTTGACATTGCGATCGTAAGCCTAACGCCCGTATCACTAAGTTATCAATGAAATAGATTGTTTACATAATCCATAAGAAGAAATATTCTTCTGTTTCAGCATCCAGTAGTAAGGTAAGTGTTTGTTGATGATGAATTAAGAAATCCTGAAACACAGGGGTGCTGATGTGGCTGACATGATCACAAATAAAATACACAGTGAGATTATACGTATGGTCCTTATACATAGCATGTTATATATAGGTTTACATATACCTTTATTCTGAACCACGCTGTGTTAGTGCTACAGCCAATTCCCTTAACACTACATTCAGTATATGATGTATATTTTTGTGTAATAATTTACATTATATATTGTTCGGTATGTTGGAAAGACTAATTGCGGATTAAGTGTGGTAGAGTCTGAGTGCGTTTTTCAGCCAGACTCACCATGCTCGCTGAAACTATCCTTCACATTTACATATATTGAGAAAAAGGGAGAGAGGTAGTGCATTATATCAAAAGCAATTTACGTGAGCCCATTACTTATGGCGGAGTCGTTGAGCCGCACTGTCTTGGGCATTTCAACATAACAGAGCCCTTTGCTCTCCATGTCAGAACACGTTTTCTTCCACAGATATAGAGAGAGTGAGAGAGAGAGAAAGCGAGAGAGAGGGAGAGAGAGAGGGAGAGAGAGAGGGAGAGAGAGAGGGAGAGAGAGAGATAGAGAGATGAAGAGGGAAGGGAATAAGAGATATAGAGACGGATAGGTAAATAGATAAATATATATATATACATATATATTATTAATGCAGATTAAAGGTTTAAGCAATAAATTACTGCTTTTACTCTAAGCGAGATCTTATTTACATACATACATACATACATACATACATATATATTTATATATATGTATATATATATATATATATATATATATATATATATATATATATATATATATATATATATCACCTTGATCACCTTGACCGACCAGTCTGTCGGGCGTCCATTCGGCACCGCTGGTCACAGCACGTCGTGCTGTTTTAGCCATAACGCCATCCCACTGGCTGGGCGGGCCGGTACCTCACAATCTCATTTCTACAGCTGAGTAAACTGGAGCAACGTGAAATAAAGTGTCTTGCTCAAGGAAACAACACATCACCCGGTCCGAGAATTGAACTCACAACCTATATATATATATATATATATATATATATATACATATATATATATATATATATATATATAGTAAAAAATTGAACAGGAACAAAACAGAGAGGCAGTACGAACAAAGGTTTATTAGTTTCACGCTCTTGAGAGTGGGGTGGTGGTGGGGAACGACGTTTCGGGCATAAGCCCTTCTTCAGGTGAAAAGTGTGTGGGAAGAGAGTTCCAAGGGTGTGTAGGGGAGTGGTGGAGAGACATATAGAAAAAAGGGGGTGAGAGGAAAGGGTACAAATGAAATTAAATATAAAAGCATAATAAAAATAAAAATAAACATGACGTAAAACAGGTGGTGGAAGGGTGTGGGGCGTGTAGGGGTGGTGGCGGGTGGAGTGGGGAGAGGGAGGCGGGGTGTCCGAGCGGGGAGGGCTGAAGACGATGTGTGTGTAGGTGTGTGTGTGTGTGTGTATGTCCAAGTAAGAGTTGGGGGAAGAACGGGGTTGCATGTTCAGGAAGAGGTGTGTGTGGGGTGGGGTGTAGGTCGGTGTGTGTGCGTGTGTGGATGGGGAGGGGTCAGAGGGGTGGGGGGAGAGGATTCCGGAGGCTGAGTGTGTAAATATGTGGTGGTACGCACGTGTATGTGGTGTTTATGCGTGTTGTGGATGTAGGTGGCGTGTGGGAAAAAATGTTTTGAGTGTATGTCAGTGGGTGAATCCTTAAGGTAATTCCGTAGACGATGTGGTGGAATGCTGGGTAATATCCTTGGGATGTGGTTGATTCTAGGGATCGATGTCCAATATGTGTAATCCGTGGTTGGGTTGGTCGGAAGAGGGGAGATGTGGGGTGCGCGCGCAACGTGAAGTGGTCAGAGGGTCAAGGCAGGAGGAGGGTTGTGTGTCTGTGTGTGCAGGGAGGTGGTCAGAGATAAGGGCATAGCAGCAGTCGGGGAGAATGGTAAGTGAAGAAAGTCGGTGTGTCAGTGTGTGCGGAGGTGCGGTGGACAGGGGAGAGGATGGGTAGGTGTGAAAGTTGGAGTGAGGAGGGTGTGTGTGTGTATTAGTAGAGGTGTTAGTGGGATGTGTGTGTGTGTGTGTGTCAGAAAGGGTGTGGCTGGAGCGGGGAGAGAAGGGTGTGGGGGCCGGTGGAGGGAGTGTAGTGTACTGGTGTATGTGTGCGTGTTTGGATGAGTGAATGTGTGATGAAGGGGGTGTTAGTGGGTGTTAGTATACTGGTGGTGGGGAAAGGGTTGAATGCGGATGTGAGTGGAGGTCAGTGGTGGTAGGGTGTGTAGAGTCGGTGGTGTAAGTGGGTGTGTGTGTTCGTGTGCGTAGGGTTGGAGGGTGTTAGTGATGTTAGTTGCGGGGTGGTGGGGTGGATGTGTGGGGGTGAGGGTTAGTGGTGGTAGTAGGGTGTGTGTTTAGTGTGAGCGCGTGTATATATGTACCGGTGGGTGTGTGCGTGTGAAAAGGGGAGGGGGAGAAGAAGGGGGGGGGGGTGTTAGTATGTTAGTTGGGGAAGGGTGGTCGAGTGTGAGGTGGAGGTGTTAGTATTGTTAGTTGTGGGGTGGGCGGTGAAAGGGAAGGGTGTGTTAGTGGTGTTAGTGGGGATATGTGTGGGGGGAGGGGGACGGTCGAAGCCTAAAGGAATAAGGGTGGGGAGTTCAGGCCGGGGGGAGTGTGGGTCTGTAAGGTGAAGATGGTTCGTTGTTCGACCCTGAGGAGAGTGGCGGGTGTTCCGTGGCATTGGAGTAGGCCACAGAGTGTGAGGTGGTGCGCGGAATGTCCAGGGACACCAAAGTGGCGGGCGATGGGGGAACTACCACCGAGACGAATATCTCGGAGGTGTTTGGTAAACCGGTTCGCCAGGCGACGTCCAGTCTGTCCGACGTAGGTTGCACTGCACTCCGTGCAGCGGAATCCGTAGACTAGGTTGGAGGAGGTGCAGCGGAAGGCATGCCGGACAGAGAGAGAGTGGCCGTTGGGACCCTGGAAGGTGGTGGTGTTGGTGATGTGGGGACAGGTGTTGCAACGGGGCCTGGAACAGGGAAGGGAACCGGAGGGGGGCGTGGGTTGGGAGTAGGGAGCTGTGGACGAGGAGGGTGCGGAGATTGCGTGCGCGTTTGAAGAAGGGGAGTGGTGGGGATGGGAAGATGTGGGAGGTGGAGGGGTCGGACTGGAGGCGTTGGACTGGAGGCGTCGGAAGAGGCGGAGGATGGTGCGGTGGAGGGGTATGGTGGAGGGGTGGTAGGTGATGGGGAAAGGGAGACGGTGGGTGGGTGTGCGGTGGCGTGGGGTGAGGGTGGTGGGGCGGTGGACAGCACGGGCGTGGGTGAGAGCGGTGTGGACGAGTGAGGGAGTAACCTCTGCGGATGAAATGGATGACTAGGGAAAGGGCCTGGGAATCAAAGTCAGCATCTCGGCTACAGAGGCGGCGGATCCTGAGGAGTTGGGAGTAGGGAATAGAGTGTTTAGTGTGTGTTGGGTGGGAAGAGGTGAAGTCGAGGTAGGAGTGGGAGTCGGTCGGTTTGAAGAAGGCGGAGGTGGCGAGGGAGTGATGGGAGGGGTCGAAGGCGACGGAGATGTCTAAGAAGTGGACGTGGGTGGTGGAGATAGAGGTGGTGAAGTGGAGGGAGGGGTGGATGGAGCAGAAGAAGGAGAGAATGGAGTTGAGCTGTTCTCGGGTGAGGGTCGTGGCTCCGATACAGTCGTCGATGTAACGACCGTACAGTTCGGGCGTCGGGCCGGTGTATTGGGCAAAGATTTGGGCCTCAACATGGCCAACAAAAAGGTTGGCATAGTTTGGGCCCATTCTTGTATATATATATATATATATATATATGGTACGGGAACAAAAACAGAGTACAAACAAAGGTTTATTAGTTTCACGCTCTTGAGAGTGGGATATATATATATATATATATATATATATATATATATATATATATAAATTGAAACAAAATGAAAACGAAATTTCATTTCTCACTCTTAGTATGGCACTTACTTAAATGTAAGTATGCATGTATACGTACATACATATATGTATACAGACGTACAGTAGCATGCACATATATATATATATATACATATATACATACATATGCATACAGGTACACATACATATATGCACGTATCAGTTTAGCGGCGCTTATTATAACGTCGCTTTGTTCGTTTGTAAACAAACTGAACAGCCTGAATTTATGCCATACGGTGTTAAGGCAACCACGTCACCTTTTTGTTCAACACTGACACAGGAACGATGCACTAGTTTCAAGCTTGTTAGCTATCATCAGCACCGTTTACCCATCTGCCAGATAGTTGAACGTTCGAAAGTATATACTTTCCTTATGAAAATTAACGGCTGAGCAGCCTAATTTGCATATTGAGTGAGTTAAATCGTTCAGGCATACCGAAAACGATAAATTGAAACAAAATGAAAACGAAATTTCATTTCTCACTCTTAGTATGGCACTTACTTAAATGTAAGTATGCATGTATACGTACATACATATATGTATACAGACGTACAGTAGCATGCACATATATATATATATACATATATACATACATATGCATACAGGTACACATACATATATGCACGTATCAGTTTAGCGGCGCTTATTATAATGTCGCTTTGTTCGTTTGTCAACAAACTGAACAGCCTGAATTTATGCCATACGGTGTTAAGGCAACCACGTCACCTTTTTGTTCAACACTGACACAGGAACGATGTACTAGTTTCAAGCTTGTTAGCTATCATCAGCACCGTTTACCCATCTGCCAGATAGTTGAACGTTCGAAAGTATATACTTTCCTTATGAAAATTAACGGCTGAGCAGCCTAATTTGCATATTGAGTGAGTTAAATCGGTCAGGCATACCGAAAACGATAAATTGAAACAAAATGAAAACGAAATTTCATTTCTCACTCTTAGTATGGCACTTACTTAAATGTAAGTATGCATGTATACGTACATACATATATGTATACAGACGTACAGTAGCATGCATATATATATATATACATATATACATACATATGCATACAGGACGTTATAATAAGCGCCGCTAAACTGATACGTGCATATATGTATGTGTACCTGTATGCATATGTATGTATATATGTATATATATATATATATATGTGCATGCTACTGTACGTCTGTATACATATATGTATGTACGTATACATGCATACTTACATTTAAGTAAGTGCCATACTAAGAGTGAGAAATGAAATTTCGTTTTCATTTTGTTTCAATTTATCGTTTTCGGTATGCCTGACCGATTTAACTCACTCAATATGCAAATTAGGCTGCTCAGCCGTTAATTTTCATAAGGAAAGTATATACTTTCGAACGTTCAACTATCTGGCAGATGGGTAAACGGTGCTGATGATAGCTAACAAGCTTGAAACTAGTACATCGTTCCTGTGTCAGTGTTGAACAAAAAGGTGACGTGGTTGCCTTAACACCGTATGGCATAAATTCAGGCTGTTCAGTTTGTTTACAAACGAACAAAGCGACGTTATAATAAGCGCCGCTAAACTGATACGTGCATATATGTATGTGTACCTGTATGCATATGTATGTATATATGTATATATATATATATATATGCATGCTACTGTACGTCTGTATACATATATGTATGTACGTACACATGCATACTTACATATATATATATATATATATTAAAACAACACCGATTCTTTGCTTAAACTTTAATCTGTTATTTTAATAAATATTTTATTTGCTCTACGGTTCTTATATATCTGTTATATATTTATCCTTATCGAGCCCTCTTTGGATTTTAGTCTTCAAATTTATTATTATTACTATATATATATATATATATATATATATATATATATATATATATATATATATATATATATATATATATATTAATAAGAGGAATTCCAACTTTGTCTGATTTACTCGTTTTATTTACAATCCTTTAAAATATATAATGGTATTATAATGAAATAGTATGGTAGAATATTAAATTCTAAGTGTTAATTGAACAAGTACTTTCATGCTTTCGCAATCTTCAGGTTCATAATATGTGGTGACAGTCAAGTTTGCAATTTTCAACTGCAATTTTCAACAGTTGAAAATTGCAAACTTGACTGTCACCACATATTATGAACCTGAAGATTGCGAAAGCATGAAAGTACTTGTTCAATTAACACTTAGAATTTAATATTCTACCATACTATTTCATTATAATACCATTATATATTTTAAAGGATTGTAAATAAAACGAGTAAATCAGACAAAGTTGGAATTCCTCTTATTAATATAATCGTCTATACACAATCATACACACCCGTGTATATTTACTTATCTCTCTCTCTCTCTATATATATAAAATATATATAATATATATATAGTAATAATAATAAATTTGAAGACTAAAATCCAAAGAGGGCTCGATAAGGATAAATATATAACAGATATATAAGAACCGTAAAGCAAATATTTATTATATATATATATATCCAGGGAGTGTAACGTGAAGTAACTGTAGATTCACCCAGGTGACCACCCGATATATATGTTCACGTCAGTGGCGAGGTGTAGAGCTTGACAGAGTGTAATATAATATTACACCAGCAACAGCAGAGGTCCGACGAGCTTTTGATTCCAGAGTCGGGCCAGATCGAACCTTCAGCTGATCAATAATGAAACGCGCGTCACCAATCAATAAACGTATTAAAGGCTTAACAAATCGTTCTTGTATTATTATACTATATATATATATATATGGAATAGAATATGAATGGAATAGAATGAAACGAAATTTCATTTCTCACTCTTAGTACGGCACTTACTTAAATGTAAGTGTGTATGTATGTATACGAACATATATATATGTATACAGATGTTCAGTAGTATGTATATATATACATACATGCTCACATATATATATATGCACGTATCGGTTTACCGAACATTTATTATAATGCTCGGTTTGTTCGTTTGTAAACAAACAAACAGCCCGAATTACGCCGTACAGTGTTTAGGCAACCACGTCACCTTTTTGTTCAACACTGACACAGGAATGATGTACTAGTTTCAAGCTTATTAGCTATCGTCAGCATCGTTTACCTTCCTACCAGATGGTTGAACGTCTGAAAGTATATACTTTCTTTATGCATATTAACGGCTGAGCAGCCTAATTTGCATATCGAGTGAGTTCAGTCGGCTGGGCGCACCGAAAACGATAAATGGAATAGAATGAAACGAAATTTATATCTCACTCTTAGTATGGCACTTACTTAGATGTAAGTATGTATGTATACGTACATACATATATGTATACAGACGTACGTGCATATATATATGTGTGCATGTATGTATATATATACATACTACTGTACGTCTGTATACATATATGTATGTACGTATACATACATACTTACATATATATATATATATATATACATATATATATATATATATATATATATATATATATATATATATATATATATATATATATATATATATATATATATATATATATATATATATATTTATTAAAATAACAGATTAAAGTTTAAGCAAAGAATCGCTGCTTACACCCTTAACGGGATCTTCTGAAACTAACAAAGTCAATCTGTAAACGCAGAACTGGATATTTCAAAAAACGTTGCAACCGGAGGAAGACAGGAAGACGATACTTTGGTTCGTGGAAACGTTCGCTGGCAAAGAACGGGAAAAAACGAATAATACGTCATTAATAGGAGCGGTGAAAAACAATTACGCGCAAAGACAAAACCACGTTTATGGTATAAAAGAGGTCGTAGACTAATGTTCTCTTAGGTGGATAGAAACAAATAAATACATACACGTACATACGCAAAACCATCTGGATTGTATAATGATTAAATAATGATTTTGTAAATTTCTATATACACTCCGCAAATTGTTACACCTGAAATCTATAGTAAAACAACCACAGGATCTACCAATTGGAATAATTCGTACGTTGTGTAAACCACTACTGTAAGCGGTCTTTGCGTCTTGTTGAACATCAAATTAATTGATTACACTAACGAAAATTGAATAATACTATAATTGTATAAATATATATGCATAATTTAATATAGAAATAGCTTCTACAGGACTAGAACTGTTTCATTCGAAGGAAATCATCATGGCTTTTTGATTATTTCGTTCGAATGAACTAGTTTTAGTCCTGTAGAAGCAATTTCTATATTAAATTTTGTATATACTCTGCTAATGTATTGAGTATATTTACAACAGAGGTATAGAAAATGTTTTCCTACGGCCTAGGTTAATATGTGTGTGTATATATACATATATATATATATATATATATATATATATATATATATATATATATATATTGTTATATTTGGGGAGGGTCATATTTGCGTAATATTGCCAGAATTAATAACAGAACACACTCACTGTTTGGTTGGTTTTCGCTTCTCGCTGTCTTTTATATATATATATCTGCGATCTAACTTACTCGGTCCTCAATGTTGCCATTGACTGACCGGCGGTCAAAAATAATACAGATACAATATAGACAAACACATATATATATAGTTTACATAAATCTTTCGTTGCACATCTGCAACATCGTCAGTGGTGTTATATTCATTGTTCCTCCTGTTGTGTTGTATGTCTACGCCATTTTTTTGTTCAGTCTGTCTATATATTTATTTATTTATTTGCTTGTTTGTTTATCTTATTTTATTTTGTCTTCTTTGCGCATGCGTTTGCGTGTGTGTATAGTGTTATGTGTGATGTGTGACTAGTGTGGATAGTGTTGTGTCTGCTGGGTGACTGGTGTGTGTTTATGTGCTTGTGTATGTATTTATTTATCTTATTTTATTTAATTTAATTTACTTATTTATTTATACTTCTCTTAGGTCATCGCCGCTATATATATATATATATATATAGAGAGAGAGAGAGAGAGAGAGAGAAAAGACAGAAAGAGAAAGGTATATAGAGTATATAGAGTATAGAGGAAGAATCGTCAGGTGTACTTTTGTTTAAATCAACTGTGAAGATATGAAAGGGGAAGTTGAACCTAGCAAGATTTGAACTCATAGTTTAGGGGACCAAAACTAAATACCGTTAGGCATATTTAATTGCTTTAGCATTTGCCTCACCATCTTTAATATCCATCTTATATATATTTTACTTTGAATAAAGATAATAATGTTACACCAAGTACATTATACGTTAATAGTTCTCGAATTAATTGTGTGTCATTTCTTCTAGTGAAAGGGGTTTCGGTATAGCCATATTAGAACAAACTGTTTTTATTTAAGTTTCCTCTCTGTGATTCCCAATCCCATATTATTTACCATCAATTTTGATGCTGTTTCATGCTACGACTGTTTAATTCTGAAGCCTCTTGGAATGAAAACAATTCCACGAGCAAAGTTAAAAAAGAATAATTTAATGTCAATCATTAGGGATGGTTAGAGAGTCAATTGACCGTTAGCTATAATATTTACCAGATAATACACAGACAAATCATCAGAAATAAAAACTTCCGGCCGCGTGCGGAAGCCTCACCCTCAATGGAAAACAATCAAAGATTATAGGAGACACTGATGCATCAATGGAATTAAACCTCTTCAGATGCAGTAGAGCGGGCTGTGTGGTTTGTCTATTAGGTTCAAGTCGTAGGTGTCTATGGGCACATCAAAACCTATAGGACGCCACTGGCTCTTTGACGCTTCGTTAAAGATTAAAAACGAAGACGAATTGACGACTCTTGGGACCTAAACTGATATAATAAAAATGGGAATGTAATTCAACTTTGCAATATATTCTAGCTTCCTTCGTTTTCACACACACACACTCTCTCTCTCTCTCTCTCTCTCTCTCTCTCTCTCTCTCTCTCTCTCTCTCTCTCTCTCTATCTATCTATCTATCTCTTACACACGCACACACATGCGCACGGATAGACAAATACACAATCACACACACACACATATATATATATATATACACACACACAGGCACAAATATGTAATCGCAATACACGGTCGCACAGAAACACACACATACATACATACACACATACACACATATATACATGCACGCATACATACATACATACATACATACTCATAAACATGGTTGTGTGTGAATATATGCTTAAGCTAATGTATATGCGTATATTCAATCGGGAGGGATTCGCTATCTATTTTATATCGTGCCTGTATATGTGTTTACGTGTGTGTATGTATAGATGTGTATGCCTGTACGTGTGTAAGTGTTTGTTTTGCGTGAGTGTGTATATGTGTGAAAGTATTTTTAAATGGTATAACAGTAATCATCAGTCATTCTAGTTTGTATTATACGAGTATGGTGTAGATATGTTGTGAGTTGTTATTGTTGTTGGACCTCCGTCGGTTGTCACGATGAGTGTTCCGTTTGTTTCGATCAAGTGAACAGTCTGATCGTGAAATCAACGTGCAAGAGGTTCGGTAATATACAGGCACATTTACCCTTATCGTATTTCTCAGGGAGGGAGATTCAGTGTGACAGTGTGTGACAAGGCTTTCCCTTTAAATTACAGATGCAGTTCAGTTTGTATAATAGTATAAGTGGTTAATCATTCCACAGACACGTGCGTCCTTACTGTAATTCTCAAAGAGTTTCAGTGCGACACACTGTGTGACAAGGCTGACACGTCACTGCGGATCCACCATAGACTCTTTTGGCCTCCACTCGATTTCTGACCGCCTTCCACGCTGTGTTGCTCTAAACGAAGTCATAAAGCATGGCTTGGATGCTTTCCATCCCAGCTCGAGCCGTTGGGGCTGGACTGAGGGGACGACAAAAGGCCAGACGGCATGACCATCTTCACGTTCCGCGGTGGTAAACCCCTCGTCTGGGATGCCACATGCAGCGACACATTTTCAAGCGGCAACTTGGTGCAGTCTGCGACTAACCCTGGCTCCAAATATCAGTTGCTCTCCGACAGGTTTGTAGTCGAGCCTCTAGCAGTGGAGACGTCCGGTGTCCTTGGCCCTAGGACTACCTCCCTACTCACCACCATAGGCGTATAGCTGGCTAGCCGCAGGTGTGAGCATCGTGAGCTGGAAATGTTCTTCCAGCGCAACTCCCTCACCATCCTCCGAGGAAACGCCTTCTCTATTCTGTCTGCCGGGGCCGTGGGACGGCCAGCACGTGGGACTCCATTTGCTCATAATAGTGAGAGATGCAGAGGGCGGGATACGGAGGCGATAACAGTGGGAGTTCTGTTCCTCTGTGTTTGGACTTCGTGTACATGTGTGTGTATGTTCTATCAGTCTATCAGTGTTTCTATCCAGTCATTGATATTGTTACAACACACAATGAGTAAATACATGCTAAGAGAACGGTGGCACGGTTTCCATCTCCGACTACAACGGACGTGAATAACTGATATAAAATTATCTGAAAAAGCCCTTTATTCTACGATACCAAACAGTTTTAAAACCTTCCATCATAATTTCGTGTTAGAAACTTATTTATGTTATGTTCGAAACAGCTTAATTATGAGAAATTTGGTTATAGTATTAAATCCCTCCAAATTCATGACTATTCTCGAAATTATATGAAAATCATAATCAGTCTCTTTCATTAAAAATATGATAATGAAAGGGTTAAAGTATTTATATTTATCTAAGCCAAGTATAAAGCAGACATTCTACAAAACATCTTGCTAGTGTTGACTATAAACAAAATATATTAAACGTATTTAGTGTGAATAAATATGTAGCTGATATATTTTCGCGTCGTCATATTCGCGAAGTTTTGTACAAATATACCGCAAACGTGAAGGCGTGTGGCTGAGTGGTTAGATAATTGGATTCGCAATGGGGAGGTTGTGAGTTCGATTCCCGGACCGGGTGATGTGTTATGTCCTTGAGCAAGACACTTTATTTCACGTTGCTCCTTCTACCTGGAGTTGCGACCGATAGATAGTATTAGCAATTGGAAAGACCAACGGAAAAGTTGCTTCCTCAGTCGGATTTGACGAAAGTCGATCGTTCAAAAAAAAAAAAAAAATACCGCAAACCATTGGATTGAGAGATTCATTGGCTAAAATAATCGGCAGCAAAGTAAATATTAAAACAGTTAAACGATAATTAGTTGCCACACTGAAGTTCTCGAAACAATATTTCGATATATATATATGAATATATGCGTGTGGGATAAGACGTTACTAGTTAAAGGCTAGTAAAACCAATATTAACTTAGTACTCGATACTTTATTTAATACGTGCAAACTTTACATTTGAATGGATTCATTTTGACGGTAGTGTTTACAAACACCCATACATATTCACACAAACATATTATCTTTATATGGAACAATCCACCCCAGTATTCGAATGACACTTTTCTATCTGCTCCAAAAAGGATGAAAGACAAAGCTGACTTCGACAGGAATTGAATTCAGAACGTGGATAAACGGAACGAATTACGTAAAGCATTCTGTCCGACCTTCTAACGACTCTGCCAATTCGCCGCCTTGAATTTATATACACACTCAAGGTTATGAAATGGAAAAAATTAAGGTTTAGAAATTTAAAAAAGTAGCCACAAGGCCAGCAAACTTCATTGTTGGGGTGGGGTAAATTGAATCTACCTCAGTATTTTATTTGTACTTTATTTTATTGATCTTGGAAAGATGAAAAGCAAAGTTGTAACGATGAAAAGCAGAGTTCTAACGAAAAACTGCAAAGCATTTGTCCGAAGCCCTACTGATTCTGACGATCCACCGCCATTACATTAGTCTATTAATCTTTCCTTACGATATTTCAAATTAAAGACACTGTCTATTGTTTACAAATAACTTTGAAAATAATCAAAACTTTTGGAAAGATTTTGTAATATAACTTTCTCATCATTGAGGTGTTGTGGTAACATAGCTATAGAAAGGTTCTTATATAAAATTATGATGAAATGTATTTAGATAAATATATACACTCTAACTCTATCGTAACTATATTTCTAATAAAAGAGACTTTCCATGAATTTCAAATAATTTTGAAAATAATGAAGGGTTGGGAAGGATTTCTCATTATTTAGCTGGAGCATAAATTAACAAACGCTCTTACACATAATTAAGATAGAAAGATTTTAGATAAATATAAACATTTAAAAACAGTTATGTATCATAGAACGAGAGGCAGTTTAAAGTGGTTTAGTATGGAAGTAGAAGAGTGTAGTGTGATGTGAGTGACAATGAGAAATGAGTAGAAGTCGTCAGCGTACATGTGGTTATGTCATACTGAATCTTTAATAATGCCACCAACTGGTCGATGTTATCAATGGTTCAACGACTGTTATACCCCCCTTTTCCTGTTTTCATTCACTAGTCTTCAAACCTTTACGTTTATTTGAATAGTTATGGTACGGTAGTAATATTTCATTTCATTTCATTTTATGAATGAATGGATGTTTTCCTTTACAATTAAATCGTTTTAAATCCTCCACCCAAGAGTTTCAAAATAAAGTTATAACTATTTTAAACGTGTACTTCCAATGGGATCTTCCGTAGTTTTATACATAAAAGTATGCGTATTTTGTATGTCTAGCGATATACGGTATGTTTACGAATATACATTTTGAAAGACTTCAGCTATGAATTTGGAAACTGATGGCGTAACGCCATCTAGCGAATTCCACAAAATAGGCATACTTATTAGAGCGAAACCTTAATTCCATATTCCAGCTGAACTAGCTGGTAGCTCTATATACAAATGAGGCTAATCAGCCCATATATAGGTGTCAAAACTATATGTTTTCGCTTATATTGAGTTCAAGAAGAGTCAGAAACGACGTCGTTATCAATAAACCACCCTTTGCTTCTGTTGGTATCCGCTAGATGGCTCTACGTCATCAATTTCCAAATTCATAGCTGATGGCTTTCAAATGTTTATTTGTAAACATACCGTATATATCTAGATATACAAAATACTTATATGTATACAGCTATGTTAAAGCGAACACCTTATATATATATGTGTGTGTGTGTGTGTGTGTATGGGTGTGTGTATGTATGTGCGTGTGTATGTGTGTGTGTGCCGCGCGCGCGCATGTGTGTGTGTGTTTGTTTAAAAAGCACAGGGGTATATTTAAAGATTAATTTTTTTTTAGTCGGAATAATGAATGTTTTCTTTTAAATTGTTATATTAAATAGATTTAGATTTTGTCAAATATCGTAGAATTTGATTTATCACTTTATTTTGAACCACACATTCAGATTTGTCTTGCTAGTCCAAGCTCAAAGGGTATTTGGGGATTCACAGAGAGGGAGAGGGAGAGAAAGTGGAGAAATGTGAGAGAGATAGGGGGAGGGCTGAGGCAGAGACAGTGTGAGGGTGAAGAAGGGAGGAAAGGAAAGATCAGTTATCAAATATCATTTGTATATCAACAATCTTCAATTTCTAATGTGAATAAGTTATTGTCAAGTTGGTCAAGGTCTTCATCATCAAACAAGTTTTCGTCAATTTATACATTTGCAGCTTCCTCTCTGTTCACTGCTGAAAGGGCAGTTACTTCCGACATCTTGTTTTCTTCATTTTCTTTCTCAAATAACTTCTTCTCGGGTTCCACAGGAGTCATTATCTTCCATTGCAACAAATAACTCCGTGTTGATATCATTAAAGGATCCATTATAACTATCTTCACTTTCATCATCAGATATTGCTCGACTGTAACCAAAATCGACAGGTCCTTCATCATCTTGACCACAAATTCCAACTATACGTCCTGATTTAAATTCTCCTTTCTTCTTTTCTTTTTCCTGGCTATAAATAGCAATTTTCTTTTTTTTCCTCCGTTCCTTTCTTTCCGAGAAGGTTTCCAAAGTAATCTTTGTTCTTATCTAAAGCAAAGCTGATCTCTCTTTATTAATTCTTCCTGAGAAATTTCATCTTTTCTAACATATTTTGGTCTCTTTTCAACATAAATCCTGCTGGTAAACAATTCCCAAACCAACCAAACTTGTTGTTTTCGAGAGCAACTAAAATGTATTTTGAAAATTGTAGTCTTATTACTCACCCCATGTATATAACAATTTCTTCCAGCTTCTGCTGGTTGTAATCATTCATTGTCTCTTCTTAGCGTGTATCTTCATAGATATTATTTCAGCTCCTTTTCTCCCGATGGCTAAATCATGGCAAAATTTACAGGTACCTCATTTTGTACAGAGGCCTTGATTGAAAAAGACACATAATGCAAACTTGGGGTGAGCACCTTTTAGTGCAGATCCAGTTCAGACAATTTATTGTCACTGGTTTCCACATTTCACTTGGTGAGTGAAAGCTTTGATAAATTTCTATTGTTTGGCTCCATATTTGTTCTTCAAACCAAACTTCTTATCTTAAATTATTTTTTCTTTCTTAACGTCGGGTTTCCTGGCTATCAGAGGCATTTTTGAAGCTGTAAATATATTTTTTGAGCTACTTTATCGAAGGAAAAAAAGAAAAGGGGGCAAACTTGTAAGAGGCTAGACCGCCGGACGGGGGAAGTTTTCCTGATATTATAAAGTTGGCTACAATACAGTCCTACTTTTGAACTCCACGTATAAGACACAAGATAAGGAAATATGAAATATATATAAGTAATAACTGTTTCTACTTTAGGCACAAGGCCAGCAATTACCCAGTGCATTACTGGTACTTTATTTTATCGACCCCGTAAGGCAAAGTCAACATCGGCGGGATTTGAACTCAGATCGTAAAGGGACGTAACTATGCTGGAAAGCATGGCGTCCGACCCTCTACCGATACTGCCAATATTACCTTCCAGTGTTCTCTCTCTCTCTCTCTCTCTCTCTCTCTCTCTCTCTCTCTCTATATATATATATATATATATATATATATATATATATATATATCACTGCTCCTTCGTTGAGCTGATTTTAGCCCCATACAAACGGCTGTTATTTCTAGCAGCACGAGTATGAGGCTAGCTCGACACTGGATAACCGCATGGGGTTACCTCGTGCGCTAAACAGTCTTCCTAAATATTTTGAAGTGGAACATACCAATTTTTATAGTGCTTGCTGAGGAGATCAAAATGCGGTATTTTCTTCCACTTTTTCATTATTCGAAACATATTTGGATTTTAAGGTTTAAACCTGTCTACGGAACAGGTTTGATTTTGAAATTTAAATTTGTCCAAGCACTACGGCCATTGCCAATATAATTTGCTTTTGTTGATCTTAAGTCATGATAGGCAAACTGTAATATTATTATTAGTATATTTCTATCTAGCTAACTTGGTCATTTACAATACAAACATAACTATGAGGATATTTGTGTTTATCAAATATATTGTTTTGTGTTAACCTATATTACACGGCTCAGGAATAATCTTCCTTCGAGCTATTTCATTGTAAATGATCGCCTGAGATTTGAACTCATTATTATTGATTTTTTATATATATATATATATATATATTTACGTAGACAACGTATGAGTATGTAGGTGTTCTTTGATTTCTTTTACATATATATATATATATATATATATATATATATATATATACAGAGGTATATATATACACAGAGGAATTTGTTGGTTAGTTCTTCAACTTCCTCCAAACAAGGACATGATACTAACATACTACTAATTCTGAATAAAATTATTATTGCTTTTGAAAACAGCTGGTGATATGCATGTAAGTAAATATTCTCTTTATCTGATATTTTGTAACTAACCTTACATAGATCAATAACGGAGTATAGCTACAATGTATTATCATCACCTAGAAACGTTCGTAAAGCAGTGAAGTATATCTCTAATGACTTGATTTTTTATTTCATTGTTTTAACTTATATATATATATATTGTTTAGAAAACGTAAGAGAAACACAAACATAAGATCGGGAATTGTCCTTATGTTTGTGTTTCTCTTAGTTTTCTATACAATATTTATCAGTAACCACACAACGCTTTTGTCACTTTTAATTCATATATATATATATAATTAAAACAGTGACATAAACAGGTTAATTTTCGTTGGGTTCTGGATCCCAACTCATTCAGCCTGCCATAAGAAACATATCAAAGGGACGATATTAGAAAGATCTACCACCTATTTTAATGGGTCGAAATTGTGTCGCCTTTGTAATTCAGAAAAATGGCATATACTCTCACAGCTAGCTTCAGAAAAACATTGCATTAATACACGGTTGGTTTGCATTGGCCGCTGTCAATGAAAACGATTATTCTGAGTACATGGCTTAGAACTGACTAACAGGTCAAGAAATATACTTTGATTTACTGACTATTTTATATATCAAGGAAATTGGATTCTTTGAGTCAGCTGGAAAAAATTATTTTTCTTCTATTTTTCTTCAACGTTGACTGTGTTCTTGCAAGAGTTATCTCCCTCGATCGCTCATAATTTAAAAACATCCTTTTAAAACTAATTTCTAGATTACCTGTATTTGTTTAAACTCTTACGATATATTTCTGAAAGAAAATCACAATCAACCCAAGACGGCCATCTTTATTATCATTTTTCTTATGACAGGCTGAATGAGTTAAGGCACCCAACGAAACTTAAGTACCTGTTTATGTCACTGTTGTAATTATATATATACTAAACTCGTCCTATGGACTGAGTACTCTTACCCTTGGATTTTTCTACCAAACTTTTACAACAGTATATATATATATATATATATATATATATATATATATATATATATATATATATATATAAGTATGTATACGTACATACATATATGTATACAGACATACAGTAGTATGTATATATATATACATACATGCACACATATATATATGTACGTATGGATTCACCGAACATTTATTATAATGCTCGGCGTGTTTGTAAACAAACATCCCGAATTAAGCCGTACAGTGTCTAGCAACCATCGATGCTAATTTGTTCAACACTGACAAAGGAACGCTGTACAAGTTTCAAGCTTATTAGCTATCGTCAGCAACGTATACCTTCCTGCCAGATGATTGAACGTCTGAAAGTATATACTTTCCTTATGCATATTAACGGCTGAGCAGCCCAATTTGCATATCGAGTGAGTTAATCGGCCGGGCGCACCGAAAACGATAAACGGAAAAAATGAAATGAAATTTCATTTCTCACTCTTAATACGGCTGTTACTTAAATATAAGTATGTATACGTACATACATATATGTATACAGACATACAGTAGTATGCATATATATATATAAATACATGCACACATATATATGTACGTATGGATTCACCGAACATTTATTATAATGCTCGGTGTGTTTGTAAACAAACATCCCGTATTAAGCCGTAGTGTCTAGCAACCATCGTTGCTCATCGGTGAATCCATACGTGCATATATATATGTGTGCATGTTTGTATATATATATACATACTACTGTACGTCTGTATACATATATGTATGTACGTATACATACTTATATTTAAGTAACAGCCGTACTAAGAGTGAGAAATGAAATTTCATTTCATTTTTCCGTTTATCGTTTTCGGTGCGCCCGGCCGATTAACTCACTCGATATGCAAATTAGGCTGCTCAGCCGTTAATATGCATAAGGAAAGTATATACTTTCAGACGTTCAATCATCTGGCAAAGGTATACGTTGCTGACGATAGCTAATAAGCTTGAAACTAGTACAGCGTTCCTTTGTCAGTGTTGAACAAAAAGGCAACGATGGTTGCAAGACACTGTACGGCTTAATTCGGGATGTTTGTTTACAAACACACCGAGCATTATAATAAATGTTCGGTGAATCCATACGTACATATATATATATGTGTGCACATATGTATATATATACATACTACTGTACGTCTGTATACATATATATATGTACGTGAACATACTTATATTTAAGTAACAGCCGTACTAAGTGTGAGAAATGAAATTTCGTTTCATTTTTTCCGTATATATATTTATATATATATATATATAAACATATGCAGCGTGTTGTCCTTGGTGTCCTTCAGAAAGGTGTTTTATTTCAGGCTGCTCCAGCCGGAAAAAATTACTTGTACCTGTTTATCAAATGGTCAGGCTTATCCCATTCTGCGCCATCCTGAATATCTCAGAGAATTACGTTGGAGTACATGTGTCTGTGAAATACTAAGCTACTTTTATGTTAACTTCACGAGTTGGCTCTTCCGTTGATCAAACAACTGGAACACTTGTCTGTATTGAACAATGTCCAACAACAACATATACATGTGTGAGATTGTGTGTATGTGCTTGTGTGCGCGCGTGTGTGTTTGTATGTGTTTTTTTGTTTGCGGGTGCCTGTGTGCGTGTGAGTATGAGTGCGTGTGTATTGTTCTTTGGTTTCATTCAGTCTGTGTGGCTGGATGGAGAAAGCTGAGGCATTTCCGAGAGATGTGAAAGAAGGGAAAGATATTTGATTGCTATTCCTATATGATAATGAAGGAATATCCAAATAAATCTTCGTTACAGCTACTCTATCTTAATGTGTAAATTAACCTTAACTCAGTCTTTTCTTCGATACTAATAGACACATATCGAAACATCGCTGTTAACCTACTCCTATACTAACCACTACCTTTTATACTGACATTATTTAACAGCTTTGTATCAAATCAATTCATATGTAATTCAATGGTATTTATCTCACTGCTTATCCAACTCCACTAACTAAAAGTCTTTCTTTCCTCTGCCCGACATATATTGGTATACATATCACACCAACGCCTCTTTCCAATTGAAGCCACCCCAGTCTCTTTCCAATTGGAAGCGACATAATTACGGATGTGTATTGTTGAACCCCATTGCTGGTGGAGAAATGCTGTTCTTTAAATTTAGGGTTTCATTTTACTTTGTTACATCAAAGTTAAATTTAGGTGAGTCAGTTTAAATTACGAAAGAAACCAATACTTTATTTATACAGGCGATTTCCAGAAGCTTGTTTCAAACCAACAGTTTACCATTTAATATATCTGCTTTGCTTGCAGACGACAGAGATAAGTGATTTCGCAATTTCGCTTTCATTTCCGTTCTTCTCTCACTTTACGTTTTGATAGCAAGTTCCATCTTATATTTTGACGACAGTAATTGCTTTAGGACGTCCCCACCATCGGCTTTTAGAAGTATTAGATTTCTCCACTTACTTTGATTTCTTGAAAACATTCATCATTATTTCTCCATCTTTCCTCAATTGCTGTAACAGACAAACACAGGCAGAATCAAAGAATCGCTATTTTTAGTTCAAGCTTCATGAATGAATAAAATAATGTAGTTTTACCTGTTTCTTACTTCGCTCACTCAGTTGCGAGATTCTTTTACTTTTCTTCATTCTGTTAAAAAAGGAAGAAAAAGTATTTAAAGTGAAAGGATAAAATAGTCACTTGTAACGGAGTTGAATTAGTGTAAAATCGATATATGTTACTTTTGAGATATATAACGTCCAGGCTTTCACACACAAAAAACAACAACAACAGAATAGAAAAAATTCTCCCTATTCATGAGAAATTAAACTATTATTTTAAATATTTGAATTAATGGAGAAAGTAGCTGACATTGTGCAAAGATGCACGGTTAGAGTGTTCGGCCCATAATTGTAAGGTCATTTGTTCGATTCCAGGGGCCGCGTTGTGTTTTTGAGCATGAAAATATTCAACAACAAATTCTTTTTCACTTTAAATCTATTTATGCTTCTTTTTCCTTCCGTTGGCCTTACTGTTTTATCTCTGTCTTGTTTTTGTTTCTTAACTGTCATGATTTACTAGCTCTATACGAATGTTTAAATTGATTATATGAATACATAAAAACACTTTATTTGACATTGCTTCAGTCCTCTTAGCTGGCAAAAGTGAGTTGCACTTGTCATACAAAGTCAACTCATTTCATATAACCAACTAAACCCCTTCTAAGTTTCATGAACACCGCAGTTGCCATTTCTCTCTGACCTATTTTGAATGGTTTTATAAGAAACAAATATTTCACAAAATATATGTCAATACTGTATCACATGAACCAAGTTTCCGGCGAAATAAATTGTCAAACAGTTTCTTCTGATGATTTCCTTGGGAAATGCTTGAGTGTCTTAACTTCCTGTTTTCCACGCCTATGTGTCTTAACTTCCTGCTTTTCATGCAGATAAGATTTTAACCCCATGATTAAAGTAAGAAATCAATACTTTGCCAGTAAAATAGGTGGTGGATTGCCAAAATTGATAGAGTATCTGATAAGATGCCATCACGGTATTTGTTCTGAGTTCAATTCCTGCTAAGATCAACTTTGTCTTTTATCCTTGCGGAAATGATAAAATAAAATACCAATCAAGTACTGGGGTTGATTTAATCTACTTTGCCCTTTCCCTCAAATTTGTTGGCATTGTGCCTAAATTATAAATCAATATTTTGCCTGAAAAATGTGAACTACTCAGAAATATATTAAACATTCTGCTATTTCAGTGAAGACGGCCTCAAGAATATAGAAATGCAAGAGAGGAATTTCCTGTTTATTATCTTTTACGTAATATTTGAGATGTTTAAAGACAGGAGGTGTGTTATTTTGTTGGATCTCAAGTGTCTTCTTGGCAGGGTTCATTAATACAGGGATGGTATTTTATGTTTTTATTTATTATTTGCTAGGTCTGGAGGAAACGGATGTGCCTGTGATATTTACAGGCCTTCCCAGACCAATGAATTGAGCTGTTGATGTGCAGATTAAATTGCTGCAGGCCGACTCATGCAGGAAAGACATGTGTTAGTTCTAGAGTAAGGGGCCGTGGTCTATGACCTTTGCAGCCCCCCGAGATTTGTTGATGTTTCAGTTTAATGTTTCAGTTTATGTTTCAGTTTAAATTGATGCACATCGACTCATGCAACAAAATGTACAGGTGAAAAATTCCAGGTAAATAACGTTGTGGTGAGATATGACTGGGTTTAGTAGCTAAAAAGGTAGCAGAATATTAGGCATTAAATAATTCAGGCATTAAACTACTGACATACTGAGGCACAGTCTTAAAGTCAGTCATATTGACCCCGGAACTAATTTTATCGATTTCTTGTTTTCTTTTTGAAATGTTTTTAATATTATTTATTTGTTTTTGAAACCTTGCGAAGTTGTTAAACCTTATTTATTTTCTTTATAAATTTCCTGAGGATATACGGATTATAGGTAATATGTATGGTGTAGTTAATTTTTACCTAATAATTTCCAATTGTTCTGCAAATGTGTGTACCATTGTAACTGTATTGAAACGAACGTAAATAAAGGAATAAACGTAATGG
The DNA here is from genome assembly GCA_964016885.1 of Eledone cirrhosa. Taxonomy (NCBI): domain Eukaryota; kingdom Metazoa; phylum Mollusca; class Cephalopoda; order Octopoda; family Eledonidae; genus Eledone; species Eledone cirrhosa. The sequence continues at coordinate 203,324,408 of OZ024741.1, forward strand.
CGTAACCTTGATTTTTCCTACTATTGTATTTTATATATATATGTATATATATATATATATATCATGATAAAGTAGTAGAGGTGCCATATTGACATATGTCGTTTCTTAGGGCACTTTTAAACTTGGCGGAGCCCATCCTCTTTCCAGGCATGGATATAGCAGATTTCTTACAGAGAAGGACAGAGAGTGAGAAAAAGAGATATAGAGGAAGACGCGTCACCAGTACCAGATTGTTTTCCATCGACCTGGAATGGATGAAAGGCTAATTTGACCTCGGTAGGATTTGAACTGAGATAGCAGACAGCCGGAACAAATGCGGCAAAGCACTCTATCCAACGTTCTATGCCATGTGTCGTTTGCTTTGTCATTTTTATTTACTTTTTACACACACACATATGTAATTCTACATCAATGGGTGTGGGACTGGAAGTCAGTATTAGCTTCAAATTAATAATTTTATTCGAGGCCTATGAAGGCGCGTGGCTAAGCGTGTTAGGCTCACGGTAGTAGTGTCATGAGTTCGGTTTCTAGGCCGAGCGCCGCGTCGCAACCTTTATCTCACGTTGCTCCAGTTTTCTCGGCTGGAAAAAAATTGAGTTGCTTTTCCTTCGGACAAGATCGATGTCATGAAATGGGGAGACTCTCATGCAACGATGACTGCTGGTCTTCCACAAAAAGACCTTTGTACAGGTTTTCCAGGTGCAGTCTCGCAGCCAGAGTAATTTTCGCAAGAGTGACTTCTTTCACAATTTTAACTGGGATAAATTTATGGTTGACCCGAAGGCTTGGTTACTTATTACATAGGAGTGGTAAATCACTGTAAAAATTTGTGTAATCATTTAGTAAATATATACCATCTAAGGCAAGAAACTATCCCATATGTATATCATTGAGAATATTTTGTGTTTTAATAGTAAAAATGTTTATTTTATTTTTTGTTTAATATATAGGACCCCCCTCCCCAAATATAAATATTCCAGCAGAAAAATCTGATCTAACTTGCGGTTTTCACATTTACTTACAGTCAGAACGATCAAACGAGCAAGGAAAAGAGGCATACGCTCCAGGCTTTCATACAAACACTTTACTCGTATATATATATATATAAACGTGTGTGTGTGCGCGCGTATGTGCGTTTGTGTGTGTGTTTGTGTGTGTTTGTGTATGTGTGTATGTGTTTGTATGTGTGTGTGTATGTGTATGTGTATGTGTGTGTGTGTGTGTGTGTGTGTGTGTGTGTGTGTGTGTGAGTGTATGTGCGTGTGTGTACCGTCTACTTCTAAATTTCTAAACCCGAAGAAATGAATTTGATTGGAACCTCGCCCTGATAGCTCCGATATCGTTAGTTCGATTCCCATGTTTTCCGGCTTTTAGTTCTTAAAAATAATAGAAAAAGACCAGCAAGCAGGGGTTTAGTGTGGTTGCGAGAGTGACTTGATAATACTCACCTGATCTTAGGTTCAAACCATGAGTAGATTAACTCTCGATAACATTGTTCCTATCGCTTTTACTGTTTGATTTATTTAAGGGTCATTTTTTTGGTTTACGAGCTGGAAATTATTTCTTATTACGTGAATATATATTATGCTTTAACCTTTACTTGAAACATAACTATATCTCTAATTAATCTTTCTTTCCGTTTCACAAATATATTAACAATTTCAAAGATGGATAATTAAGGACGATTATCTTTACTGTCTCGTATTTCCATCGACAAAAAAGGCACACATCGATTTAAAACGACAAAAAGAATTTCCTGTATAATCAAGGTACTTGGAATTTATGTTTAAATGAAGTAATTATTTATTTCTTATAAAAACTTATGTAGTTTTACTTATGCATTTTTATTTTAAATGTACTATAACACTGCCCGTTCCATGTAAGTGCCATGCTGAATCTACTATAGGAAAGCCTTTCAAATGATATTAATATAAAAAATGTATTGAACATCTTGTGCATATATCATTATTCCTACGTAATTGTAGCTGTAACCCACCTTATTTTTGTTTGCTAAATGTAAATAAACTAAAGATGACATGATAACAGTTCCCCATACGAATTTATTCCCCCCATAACTTTCTTAATAAAGCCTATTTTGCAGAGGTACATTTTCGAAGATATAGATTATGATTATCTCAATGAACATATGTTTTTTTAGTTATTGAATTGACACTATCATGTTTAACATTTTCCAATACAAACATGAAATTAAAGAGTATTATGAAAAATATTCCGAGTTTAAATTTAGTTAGATTACAAATACAGATCAAAAGGTTATAGTAATGGAAACATCAACGAATGAATGTATGTGATAATAACATCCCTGAAAATAAAAAAAAACTTCATTTAAAATATGTCTTATTAAGAAAGTTATGAAAAAAATTCCGGGTTTACTAAATTGTAGTGATGGCCTATAAGTCATGTAAAATACCCAACATATTCAATAATTCTCATGCTATATGGAATATCTTCTTCTTCTTCTTCACAAACTTATTCGTGGGAGGGTCATAGGGGCATTGTCCTCAAACACGTCTTCGAGCGGGTCCTGTCAGAAGCAACCGTCTCTAATGGATCTGACTGGATCCCCAAGCGAGCAAGCCGAGTCCAAGGATGCTATTCAACCATCTTGCTTGGAGTCTTGGATCTCCTGCCGGCTGGTTTTGCCGGTAAAATCTGTCCATTGATTCTTCCCTGTAACATCCGTAGTATCGGAGCTATGATCTCTCAATTCGGAGAATTAGCGGCTCTACCTGGAGTGACTCTCAGCTCTCCGATCTACGCACTTTACCGAGTAATCTTACTTCATGGTCAGTTCGGAGGAACTCCATTTCAGCCGCTTGCATAAGCGATAGTATTCTTTCGGTCATTATCGAAAATTCATGACCATAGGTAAGTGTTGGTATGACTACCGAATTGACTTTTACACCTCTTCTTCTGCTACATAATGCAGAAGTTGGTACAGTACTGCACCAGCTCATGCAAATGGGCACTTAATTCAGCCTCCTGTCTTATGATATTCTAAATTGGACGTTTACTAAATTTCGCAAAAAAAATATGCTAACACCCTGAGTAACGTCGACGAGGTAGAGTCGCCACTGATATATATGTAAGCACCTCTCCTCCCCCTCTCACACACACACACACACCCACATATATATATATATATATGTGTGTGTGAGTGTGTATGCATATATATATGTACATATATATATATATATATATTTATGAATTACGTTGCATTACCATTTTTGTTTGTTTACTGTCTCTATTTCTCCATCCATTCTTTGTGTCCCAATAACTTATTTTAGTTATTGCTCGCACTGACTTTGAGGTTTCTGGTCTTTAATACGAAGAAATACCGATGATAGTCAGAAGATCACTGATGATGGACAGTCCTGTTTTTTGCTCTATTTTTTATTCATATATATATATATTTATATATATATGTAAGCAAAAGGGATATTTTGTTATGTCAATATTTATAAAACAAACTTTGTATTTTATCTGATGAGAGCGTACCAAAGTTTTGGTACCCTTGAAATATATATAATAGAATACATATGGTTTTATAAATATAGTTTCCATTTATTTAATATCATTGTATATATATTAACCCACTCGATATGCAAATTGGGCTACTCAGCCGTTAATATGCATAAGGTAAGTATATACGTTCACAATCTGGCAGGAAGGTATACGTTGCTGACGATAGCTAATAAGCTTGAAACTAGTACAGCGTTCCTTTGTCAGTGTTGAATAAACGAGCAACGATGGTTGCTAGACACTACGGCTTAATACGGGATGTTTGTTTACAAACACACCGAGCATTATAATAAATGTTCGGTGAATCCATACGTACATATATATATGTGCATATATGTATATATATATACATACTACTGTACGTCTGTATACATATAGATATGTGTGCATGTATGTATATATACATACTACTGTACGTCTGTATACATATATATATGTGTGCATGTATGTATATATATACATACTACTGTAGGTCTGTATACATATATGTATGTACGTATACATACTTATATTTAAGTAACAGCCGTACTAAGAGTGGGAAATGAAATTTCGTTTCATTTTTTCCGTTTATATATATATATATATACACACACATATATATATTATGAATGTGTGTGTGCGTGTGTGCATCTGTTTGATTGAGTTCTTCAAAACGACAGATGACATTCGCGCCATTATTTCTGATATTTCAATACCTGCTGATATACTGCACCCATTTTAAGTCGTTTCAAATTTCTTCAATATATAAAAAATATTAATATACATGGAATTTCTATACAATTTTACAAGCGATTTTTTTTTATTTCTACCCACGAGCTTAAGAAAAAAATGAGAAAAATCACTTGCTTTCGCTCTTTTTTTTTTTTCCTATGTAATAAGCAGGTGTAAAGTGGTAGAGATCGCCGTCAGAGGGCGCTGACTAACTGATCATATGACATCTTGCTAGATTTTAGAAGTAAAGATATATAAATGATGAAACCAGTGAGAGGCGAAACAACAAATAACAACAACAGCAAATGGGAAATTCAGTCCATCTGGCTTTTCTATATGTTGCAATCTGAGCGTATTAGATGTACATGTGATTTTCTCATTGTTGGGTTTATGTAGATTCAGCTGCATAGATTTGCTGGTGGCAACGTCTAACGATCAGTCGGAGATATCCTTAGAAAAAAAAAAACTTCCTCCCAAAACACTACGACTCTCTCAAGAGATTTGTAGCTTTTTACATAAAGCGTGATGCAGTAATGCATCTTGTGTTTCACTAACGGACAGAGCGTTTCACCCAAAATAAAATGATAATTTAAATAAGGAAGTATTTTGGTAATCAACTACTCTGACCTATAATAAATATAACGGAAAAATTGTAGCTTTTACATGAAGCGCGTGAAGCTGCGTTGTTTAGTGGTTACGGAGCTCGGCTCACGAACGTACGATCGTGAGTTCGATATCTGGTGATGCGTTGTGTTTTTTAAGTAGACACTTTATTTCACGCTGCCCCAATCCACTCAGCTGGAAAGAATGAGTTTTATCTGTAATTCTAAGGAACAACTTTGTCATACATTGTGTCACCCTAAATATCAATGTTAAATGTTTACCCATTACACGTTACTTAAGTGTTCATTTTACAAGTATACTGTTCAGTTGATAGGGTCACTCAAAACCGACGTAGGTCTATCGATCTATATATATGTTTTTTGTTTTTGTTTTTGTGGAATCGCCAGTCTGAAGGTCATATCGATAATGGAGTCGGGTCCATAACTTCTATGGATGACCCTAAGCCAATCCTCTGCGAAACGCGCATAACAGGTAGATACACAATAAAAATCCAAATACTGTAATGTAAACGGAACCGCATCGTTTTTATTAATATATATACACTCTGGTAGGTACCTCCACCAGTAATTCACTGAATCACATACACTATATATATATATATATATATATATATATATATATATATATATATATATATATATATATATATATATATGAAAAACATGGGGAGAAGAATACTGCATGGTTGCACATGGATTACATATTATAAAATTAGTCCCTCATCAGTGATTTGCCAACGATCATTGGTATTTCATCGCATTAAAAATCAGATACCTCAGGTTGGTGCGAGCAATAACTAAAATAACCTATTGGGACAAGTGAAACGCGTAAAGCGAGTGAGACAAGTAAACAACAGAAGGAAAGCAAACCGAAGGTTGGGAAAACAGCAAGCAATCATGATAGTTATCCGATCTCTCTCTCTATATATATATATAATATATTAACAAATGAAAACTATATTTATAAAACCATATTTATTTCATTATACATATTTCAAGGGCCACCAGAGCAAACTATGGTGCGCTTTCATCAGATAAAATATAATATAGGTTAGTTTTATAAATAAATATTGACATACCCTTAAAAAAATGCAACAATTCTGGTTGGAATCTCCTGGAGATTCCAACCAGAATGGTTGCATTTTTTTAAGGGTATGTCAATATTTATTTATAAAACTAACCTATATTATATTTTATCTGATGAAAGCGCACCATAGTTTGCTCTGGTGGCCCTTGAAATATGTATAATGAAATAAATATGGTTTTATAAATATAGTTTCCATTTGTTAATATATTGTATATTTACTCCAATAATTTGTTGAGTGCTTTATATCAGTTATAAAAATATTTTGCTTGTTGTATCCCAACAAATTAAATATAACCTCTACACACATATATATATATATATATATATATATATATATATATATATATATAGGGAAAAAAGATGAAATCGAAAATGCAACTGGAGTCTTTTTTTTTTAAATATATATATTTATTTGGTTCCTTCTGTGGTTTTTCTCACATGAGATGTGAGAAAAACCACAGACCCTCCATCTCAACTCAACTTTTGAAAAGCAGAAGAACTGCGAAACCGGTAAAGGAACCAAATAAATATATATATTTAAAAAAAAAAAGACTCCAGTTGCATTTTCGATTTCATCTTTTTTCTTTATACTTTCACTCGTGTAGGACACCTCGGTTATTTTTTATTTTGTTGAAAAAAACCTCACTTTCTAATACACACACACACACACACACACACACACACACACATATATATATATATATATATATATATATATATATATATATATATTTATATATATATATAGCAAAGTCTGGTGTTATGAAGGTATAACCTGGTGCGTTGGCTGCACAAAAAAATTGCAGAAAGATGCAAGACCGTCTGAATACATATACACGCGCACACACACACACATATATATACATCCATATATATATATATACATATATACATATATATATATATATATATACATATATATATATATATATATATATATATATATATACCCAATAAGAGGGAGAGAGAGAGAGAGAGAGAGAGAGAGAGAGAGAGAGAGGCGCGGGTGAGTGAGAGAGAGTGAGTGAGAGAATCTATGTCAGCTGCAAAGTATTAAAGAGACCAGGATTTGTATGTTTCCCTGTGGTAAAGAAGAGCGACTAGATATAGTTTGTTAAAGAGGCCGACTAGATATGTATGTAGTATATATAGTATATGTAGTTAATGTGTGTGTGCCTGTCTGTTGATATTTCTAACCTGCTTCACATAGAGTAAGGCTGTAATTCAACGAAACCATACACTGTTAATAGAGCTTTATCCTGGTATATTGGATGTGTAGTTTTACCGTGTATAAGACGCACTTTTTTAACCCCCCCCCCCTCCTCCGAATTTGCGTCCTATAGACTGAATATGAATATTAGATACTACAATAAACTCTTTCAAAACTTTTTACCCCTATTAAGGAAGCGACTTATATAACGACACATCTACTATTCCAAAATACGCGGTATATAAAATATTCTGATTAGCAGTGTTACTAACACAGCGTTGACTTATGAGACAGTAAGAACGGTTGAAAAAATCGGTTGAAGTACACCTGGAGACGTAAAAAGTACATAGAGGTCCTGCGATGAATTGAACTGGATCAGTGCTTTAGCTATTAAGGGTTTCTGGCCACTGTTAGGTAGAATTTTAGAAGATTTTACAGTACTAGACCTAAGAAAATATTACACACACACACACACACACACATATGAGAAAGATACATTTTATAATTATTGTCTTTTTGCTTATGTATTTTCTTAGTTACCACTTTCTTTAATCTTGCCCAACTTGATAAACTCCTTGAATTGCTCCCTAATTAAATTGCTTAGATTATTGTATCTATTATGCCTAAGTTGTATCTGTTGAAGCAGCCCTTTGAAAATTCCTCGGATATCCCAAATACCGTAATTTTTAATTTTTAACTTTTAATGTATAATTTTCCTCAATTCGTTTTTATATTTATCCTTAAAGGCTCTCTAAAATTTTAATTCTTCGAAGCGTCTCTCGGAAGAAGTTCCTATTGGAAATATTAAAGGGGCCTTTTCTGAGAGATTTATGGAAGGCTCTCTGAATTAACCTCTAATTGATTAGTTTCTTTCAACCTAGTTTTCAATTCAGTTTTCTGAATTTTGTAAACGTGATCTCGGGGGAAGAAGGTTTTTTTCTTTCGGAAAATTTTTTTTTTCTCTAGAAGAAATTTCATAGGAACTTTATATATTTTTTAGGGAAACTTTATATTTTTATTTTATTATTTTATTAGCCTCTTAATTTTCTTCTAGTCTAATAGGTTTATTGGAGCCTGTAAGCTTTATGCACTCATTGAGGGATTTTCTAAGGTGCTTCTACGGGACCCCAAGTCTTTTAGTTTAATGTTAATGCGTAAATTATATATTTTTGTCTAATTTTTAAACTTCAATCCCTGACCCCGACAACTAATATAAAAGAGCCCCCCTTAGAATATTGACCCCAACTATACAAGCGGAGTTGCTGATGTATACAACAATTTCAAACTGCTAGCCTTGAGTGATACGTTGATGTAAACAATGATCTTGCAATCACATGTTATATGCCTTGATAAGTCCCACCATGGGGTCGGACGAAACGGCTGTCGGCAATAAACTTGTTATAATGTCATAATAGTTCCTTTGTTCTTTTTCACTAATATATATATATATAAATTGAAACAAAATGAAAACGAAATTTCATTTCTCACTCTTAGTATGGCACTTACTTAAATGTAAGTATGCATGTATACGTACATACATATATGTATACAGACGTACAGTAGCATGCACATATATATATATATATACATATATACATACATATGCATACAGGTACACATACATATATGCACGTATCAGTTTAGCGGCGCTAACGTCGCTTTGTTCGTTTGTAAACAAACTGAACAGCCTGAATTTATGCCATACGGTGTTAAGGCAACCACGTCACCTTTTTGTTCAACACTGACACAGGAACGATGTACTAGTTTCAAGCTTGTTAGCTATCATCAGCACCGTTTACCCATCTGCCAGATAGTTGAACGTTCGAAAGTATATACTTTCCTTATGAAAATTAACGGCTGAGCAGCCTAATTTGCATATTGAGTGAGTTAAATCGGTCAGGCATACCGAAAACGATAAATTGAAACAAAATGAAAACGAAATTTCATTTCTCACTCTTAGTATGGCACTTACTTAAATGTAAGTATGCATGTATACGTACATACATATATGTATACAGACGTACAGTAGCATGCACATATATATATATATATATACATATATACATACATATGCATACAGGTACACATACATATATGCACGTATCAGTTTAGCGGCGCTAACGTCGCTTTGTTCGTTTGTAAACAAACTGAACAGCCTGAATTTATGCCATACGGTGTTAAGGCAACCACGTCATCTTTTTGTTCAACAATGACACAGGAACGATGTACTAGTTTCAAGCTTGTTAGCTATCATCAGCACCGTTTACCCATCTGCCAGATAGTTGAACGTTCGAAAGTATATACTTTCCTTATGAAAATTAACGGCTGAGCAGCCTAATTTGCATATTGAGTGAGTTAAATCGGTCAGGCATACCGAAAACGATAAATTGAAACAAAATGAAAACGAAATTTCATTTCTCACTCTTAGTATGGCACTTACTTAAATGTAAGTATGCATGTATACGTACATACATATATGTATACAGACGTACAGTAGCATGCACATATATATATATATATACATATATACATACATATGCATACAGGTACACATACATATATGCACGTATCAGTTTAGCGGCGCTAACGTCGCTTTGTTCGTTTGTAAACAAACTGAACAGCCTGAATTTATGCCATACGGTGTTAAGGCAACCACGTCACCTTTTTGTTCAACACTGACACAGGAACGATGTACTAGTTTCAAGCTTGTTAGCTATCATCAGCACCGTTTACCCATCTGCCAGATAGTTGAACGTTCGAAAGTATATACTTTCCTTATGAAAATTAACGGCTGAGCAGCCTAATTTGCATATTGAGTGAGTTAAATCGGTCAGGCATACCGAAAACGATAAATTGAAACAAAATGAAAACGAAATTTCATTTCTCACTCTTAGTATGGCACTTACTTAAATGTAAGTATGCATGTATACGTACATACATATATGTATACAGACGTACAGTAGCATGCACATATATATATATATATACATATATACATACATATGCATACAGGTACACATACATATATGCACGTATCAGTTTAGCGGCGCTAACGTCGCTTTGTTCGTTTGTAAACAAACTGAACAGCCTGAATTTATGCCATACGGTGTTAAGGCAACCACGTCACCTTTTTGTTCAACACTGACACAGGAACGATGTACTAGTTTCAAGCTTGTTAGCTATCATCAGCACCGTTTACCCATCTGCCAGATAGTTGAACGTTCGAAAGTATATACTTTCCTTATGAAAATTAACGGCTGAGCAGCCTAATTTGCATATTGAGTGAGTTAAATCGGTCAGGCATACCGAAAACGATAAATTGAAACAAAATGAAAACGAAATTTCATTTCTCACTCTTAGTATGGCACTTAGTATGGCATAAACTCTTAGTATGGCATAAATTCAGGCTGTTCAGTTTGTTTACAAACGAACAAAGCGACGTTAGCGCCGCTAAACTGATACGTGCATATATGTATGTGTACCTGTATGCATATGTATGTATATATGTATATATATATATATATGTGCATGCTACTGTACGTCTGTATACATATATGTATGTACGTATACATGCATACTTACATTTAAGTAAGTGCCATACTAAGAGTGAGAAATGAAATTTCGTTTTCATTTTGTTTCAATTTATCGTTTTCGGTATGCCTGACCGATTTAACTCACTCAATATGCAAATTAGGCTGCTCAGCCGTTAATTTTCATAAGGAAAGTATATACTTTCGAACGTTCAACTATCTGGCAGATGGGTAAACGGTGCTGATGATAGCTAACAAGCTTGAAACTAGTACATCGTTCCTGTGTCAGTGTTGAACAAAAAGGTGACGTGGTTGCCTTAACACCGTATGGCATAAATTCAGGCTGTTCAGTTTGTTTACAAACGAACAAAGCGACGTTAGCGCCGCTAAACTGATACGTGCATATATGTATGTGTACCTGTATGCATATGTATGTATATATGTATATATATATATATATGTGCATGCTACTGTACGTCTGTATACATATATGTATGTACGTATACATGCATACTTACATTTAAGTAAGTGCCATACTAAGAGTGAGAAATGAAATTTCGTTTTCATTTTGTTTCAATTTATCGTTTTCGGTATGCCTGACCGATTTAACTCACTCAATATGCAAATTAGGCTGCTCAGCCGTTAATTTTCATAAGGAAAGTATATACTTTCGAACGTTCAACTATCTGGCAGATGGGTAAACGGTGCTGATGATAGCTAACAAGCTTGAAACTAGTACATCGTTCCTGTGTCAGTGTTGAACAAAAAAAAAAAAAAAAAAAAAAAAGGTGACGTGGTTGCCTTAACACCGTATGGCATAAATTCAGGCTGTTCAGTTTGTTTACAAACGAACAAAGCGACGTTAGCGCCGCTAAACTGATACGTGCATATATGTATGTGTACCTGTATGCATATGTATGTATATATGTATATATATATATATATGTGCATGCTACTGTACGTCTGTATACATATATGTATGTACGTATACATGCATACTTACATTTAAGTAAGTGCCATACTAAGAGTGAGAAATGAAATTTCGTTTTCATTTTGTTTCAATTTATCGTTTTCGGTATGCCTGACCGATTTAACTCACTCAATATGCAAATTAGGCTGCTCAGCCGTTAATTTTCATAAGGAAAGTATATACTTTCGAACGTTCAACTATCTGGCAGATGGGTAAACGGTGCTGATGATAGCTAACAAGCTTGAAACTAGTACATCGTTCCTGTGTCAGTGTTGAACAAAAAGGTGACGTGGTTGCCTTAACACCGTATGGCATAAATTCAGGCTGTTCAGTTTGTTTACAAACGAACAAAGCGACGTTAGCGCCGCTAAACTGATACGTGCATATATGTATGTGTACCTGTATGCATATGTATGTATATATGTATATATATATATATATGTGCATGCTACTGTACGTCTGTATACATATATGTATGTACGTATACATGCATACTTACATTTAAGTAAGTGCCATACTAAGAGTGAGAAATGAAATTTCGTTTTCATTTTGTTTCAATTTATCGTTTTCGGTATGCCTGACCGATTTAACTCACTCAATATGCAAATTAGGCTGCTCAGCCGTTAATTTTCATAAGGAAAGTATATACTTTCGAACGTTCAACTATCTGGCAGATGGGTAAACGGTGCTGATGATAGCTAACAAGCTTGAAACTAGTACATCGTTCCTGTGTCAGTGTTGAACAAAAAGGTGACGTGGTTGCCTTAACACCGTATGGCATAAATTCAGGCTGTTCAGTTTGTTTACAAACGAACAAAGCGACGTTAGCGCCGCTAAACTGATACGTGCATATATGTATGTGTACCTGTATGCATATGTATGTATATATGTATATATATATATATATGTGCATGCTACTGTACGTCTGTATACATATATGTATGTACGTATACATGCATACTTACATTTAAGTAAGTGCCATACTAAGAGTGAGAAATGAAATTTCGTTTTCATTTTGTTTCAATTTATCGTTTTCGGTATGCCTGACCGATTTAACTCACTCAATATGCAAATTAGGCTGCTCAGCCGTTAATTTTCATAAGGAAAGTATATACTTTCGAACGTTCAACTATCTGGCAGATGGGTAAACGGTGCTGATGATAGCTAACAAGCTTGAAACTAGTACATCGTTCCTGTGTCAGTGTTGAACAAAAAGGTGACGTGGTTGCCTTAACACCGTATGGCATAAATTCAGGCTGTTCAGTTTGTTTACAAACGAACAAAGCGATGTTAGCGCCGCTAAACTGATACGTGCATATATGTATGTGTACCTGTATGCATATGTATGTATATATGTATATATATATATATATGTGCATGCTACTGTACGTCTGTATACATATATGTATGTACGTATACATGCATACTTACATTTAAGTAAGTGCCATACTAAGAGTGAGAAATGAAATTTCGTTTTCATTTTGTTTCAATTTATCGTTTTCGGTATGCCTGACCGATTTAACTCACTCAATATGCAAATTAGGCTGCTCAGCCGTTAATTTTCATAAGGAAAGTATATACTTTCGAACGTTCAACTATCTGGCAGATGGGTAAACGGTGCTGATGATAGCTAACAAGCTTGAAACTAGTACATCGTTCCTGTGTCAGTGTTGAACAAAAAGGTGACGTGGTTGCCTTAACACCGTATGGCATAAATTCAGGCTGTTCAGTTTGTTTACAAACGAACAAAGCGACGTTAGCGCCGCTAAACTGATACGTGCATATATGTATGTGTACCTGTATGCATATGTATGTATATATGTATATATATATATATATGTGCATGCTACTGTACGTCTGTATACATATATGTATGTACGTATACATGCATACTTATATATATATATATATATATATATATATATCGGACGAGCTTCTCCATTTTTCATGTACCAAATTTCACTCTCAAGATGGATCGGTCAACTCAAAGAAGACAATTGCTTAAGACGCCCCCGCCCCACAACCAAGCGGTTGTAAAGTGAATTCTGTAACCACACAGTCATGCTATGCCACATATATATGTATATATATATATATATATATATATATATATGTGTGTGTGTGTGTGTACATTTATATGTATGTGAGTGTGTGAGTGTGTGTGTGTGTGTGTGTGTGTGTGTGTGTGTGTGTGTGAGTGTGTGTGTGTGTGTGTGTACAATAATTCCTGATGCATTTGTAGAGGGCGCCGTAGTGACATACGTCGATATCATTAAATACAAGCCATGACATATTGCCACAACAGGATGTTTCTTGAAAACAACATAATGCGACAACCACCGCCTGATGACGTTCGTCACCCCCATACTAGTAATTGTAGGTCGGTGGTTGTTTTGCTGGAAAGGTTGGGACAGGATTTAGAAGAACGCCTGTGATTTTTACTTTTCGTTGTGCATTATGGGTCTGGTAGGTGAGGTTGTGTGCAGGTTTATGGATTATGTTTGCTTCAGTTCGTGGACAGCTTTGATATGTTCTTGATGTATGTGCGTTCTATGCAACTGACGGCCTCAGTTTCGTGCGCACGCACACACACATGCGCCCACACACACACACACACACACACACACACACACACACACACACACACACACACACATGCGCCCACACACACACACACACACATGCCCCCCCCACACACATACGTATGTCTAGTGGTTAGGATATTCAACTCCAGATCATAAGTTCAAGAGTTGGATTTCAGGTGGCATATTGTGTCCTTGACCAAGACACTCTATTTCACTTTCCATCAGTTCACTCAGCTGGTAAAAATGACGTACACTAGTAATTCGTCATGTTGACTATCCTTGGGAACTACATTAAGGGCACACGTGTCTGTGGAATGCCCAGTCTCTTGCACGTTAATTTCACAAGCAAGTTGATCCGGGTATGAGTTGCGAACACCTAAACCCCAACCTGGCCTGTTTATTAATAACAAAATATAATAACAAGCACATTCTGACAAATGGAAATGATCTGGTCAGTCTTAGTATAATGAGCACTGTGTACGGCGGAGCACGAACTCAGAAGACGTCATATCAGTTGCATAGGAGGCAATGTAGCACTATGAAGGGACTACGGTCAGCAGAAGTTATTCTATAGGGAATGGTCAGTAGGTAATGAAACCTGGGCTGCTGCAGGTAACACAGGGGTCAAACTGGCGTTCAATTATCGATTCACTTATTTGCTTCTAGTTAGCACAAAACACATTTTCTTATTATTGGAACGGATTCGAATTGAGAGACGAAATTAATAACACCAAAGTTTTAATCCGGCACTTACCGACTCTACCTGCCGGTTAGCTCAGTTTCAAATGGTATTTTAAAAGTTATATTGTAAACATTTCTATATAACATATCAAACCGTTGGGTTGTTTTGAAATTCATAGAACATGTAGGAATTCCAAATGGACAAAATAACTGTCATCACAGTCGACTGCTATAAATAATATCGGGTAAAATACTTCTATAGAAGGGAAAAAGTGTAATTTTACTATCGATAAATGTGCTTGACATTTTAGTAGATTATTGCCAAAGAAAACCCTACAATACTGAGTTCTAATATAAAGATTATAACATGAGTATCAAATGGTAAATTTCATATATTTTCGGCTTAAAATTTTATTAGATGTTTGCTGTTAGGAAGGGCATCGAGCTGTAAAAACAATGATGTTATCTTAGTATAATGTCAATGTATTTAATATTCTTATATGTAGACATAATGCAAATGAGGTGCATTTGAATTGAAGTTCTCGGTGTCTAAATGATATATATATAAGTGTGTGTGTGTGTGTGTGTGCGTGTGTGTGTGTGTGTGTGCGTGTGTGTGTGCGTGTGTGCGTGCGTGCGTGTGTGTGTGTGTGCGTGTGTGTGTGTGTGTGTGTGTGTGTATGTGTGTGTGTGTGTGTGTGTGTAACGCCAAAACATCCATTACGGGAAATACAAGCTAGACAAACTAATTTTAGAAATTTTCGCTCGTATCGTCTCAATTGCAGTTTCTGGAATTAAGAAACAATAAAAAATATGCCAATAAATTAAAATAACTAATATTGGAAGAAATACCTTCATCAGAGGGAGTCTTTGGAAATAGAAATATATTCAATAGATAGTATACGGCCTTGTTATTCCCGAAACAGCATTGTGCGTTCAAATACACATACGTTGTTAATTAATTAATATAGTTTCTTAATTCCAGAAACTGCAGTTAGGGATATGATACGAGCGATAATTTCTAATATTAGATTGTCTAGCTTGTATTTCCCGTAATAGATGGTTTGGCAATAAATAAACTATGTTTAAATGCTTCTCTGATTTGATGCTTATCTTTTCATTGACAAATAATATTCTGTTTAATATATGTATATATATATATATATATATGTCAGGTCACCAGTTGGTGCTACTGGTAACATGTATCCCAGTACAACCTGTCTCATGGTCGAGTCGTTGGCGACTAAACTGGCAACCCCACCAAGGTTTCTTGGTGAGGAGGGTGACTTTGGACATCCTGCAGGACTAAAATCAAAACCTTTCAAAGGACAAAGGAGCTCTTAAGAGTCAATGGCCATCCAAAATCATCGGGAGAGATGACCCCTTAGCCTTTGTCAAGGCAGACTTCTAGGAGAAGGAAAACTCTGATATACCACCTGCAACCCTGATGGTATCCAATGATGTTGACTTGTTCTTCTTTTTGGTAAATATCATCTTGGTTAAGAGAGTGGGACTGGCTTTGTGCAGTGTCTTTGCTCACTATAAAAGCTTCACGGCACAGGCATTGCTTTATATCTGTAGATCTCTCTGCACTTGTCGTCACATGGTACCATGGGCCCAGCACTATGTGTCAATAATTGTCACAAGTGTAGTGTTTGTACCAGAGTTTTCAAGTCGCTGGCTGGACTAAAAAGTCACACTCGTTCAGCGTATCGGTAGGGGTTCTCCTACATGGATATAAAGTAGTGGCCGTACTCTAAATATATATATATATATATATATATATATATATATATATATATATATATATATATATATATATTTATATATATATATATATAAGAAATAATGCAGTTGTTTCAATAATAATCGTTTAGTTTAAGTAATAGTTGAAAAATTCTGGAAGACTACAATTTTCAAATTTTCCCAATGTTTCTTCAGCTTTTAGTACTAACATGGCTGTCATTTCAAGCAAAAAACGTGCAAATATCATCCTTCTTCATGAGGAAGGCTATTCCCGGTGTCAAATATTTGCACTATTGGGTGTATCTAAGACTGGCGTTCAAAAAACACTTGCCCATAATGCTACAACAGGCACATCTAACCCAAACAAGCGGCATGGAAGACCAGGCAAAATAAGTGTTCAAATATATCACATGATATGCAAACTTGTAGTGTCAAATCCAACTGCTTTCAGCTCATATATCCAAGCCCAGCTTCTTCAGGACACAAACATATCATCTACCACCATCCAAAGACGCTGTTTTAAGGACTTTAACTTTCAGGCTTTTAAGCCAGCTGCCAAGCCTCAACTTTCAAATAAACGCATTAAGAACTGTTGTTCTGCAATATTTATCACTCGACTGAGGCTCAATGGAGTGAGGTAATGTTTAGTGATGTAACATTAATTAGACAATTTGCCCCTTATAATCACCATGTAAGAAGACCACTTGAACAACGTTATAATTCTCATTATGCCAAACCAACAGTTAAACATTCACAACAATTGATGGTCTTGAGATCAATAAGCATAAAGAGACGAACTGCACTGACCATAATTCCAACAGGAAAGACTGTATATACCAACATATTTGGAAATCATACGAGAAAAGGTCCTATTGTGGATGGTTGCAGATATATCAACAAGATGGTGCTCATTGTTACAGGGCAAAAACTATTAACCAATATTTTTGAGAACCTGGTACTGAAGTGCTGGGACCTTGGCCAGGTCCAAGTACTGACTTAAACCCAATTGAAAACTGTTAGAAATTGATGAAAGATAAGGTTGCCAAGCTAAATCCCAGCTCAAATACTGATTTACAACAAAACATTCTTACTGTATGGACACAACACATTACTCCTGAATATTGTGCCTCCTTGGTGAAATCAATGCCTCGCAGAACTGTTGCAGTAATTACTACTAAAGGTCATCAAACAAAGTACTAATGTGGAATAGACAATTTGTAACAAAATGCTTTGTGTTGTATATTTGTAATAATATAGTATTTTTATCTAATAATTGTTCAAATTGTACGTTGTTCAGTATCAACCTAAGCTAATAAGATTATTGGGGTTGTCTCTGAATTATGTACAACACTGTGCTAATT
>OZ024741.1:203349954-203402454 GCA_964016885.1 Eledone cirrhosa
TACTTTCATGCTTTCGCAATCTTCAGGTTCATAATATGTGGTGACAGTCAAGTTTGCAATTTTCAACTGTTGAAAATTGCAGTTGAAAATTGCAAACTTGACTGTCACCACATATCATGAACCTGAAGATTGCGAAAGCATGAAAGTACTTGTTCAATTAACACTTAGAATTTAATATTCTACCATACTATTTCATTATAATACCATTATATATTTTAAAGGATTGTAAATAAAACGAGTAAATCAGACAAAGTTGGAATTCCTCTTATTAATATATATATATATATATATATATATATATATATATATATATATATATACATATATATATATATATATATATATATATATATATATATATATATATATATATATACATATATATATATATATATACATATATATATATATATATATATAGGTATATATATATATATAGGTATATATTTATATATATATATATATATATATATATATATATATATATATATATAGGTATATATTTATATATATATATGTATCTGTATATATATATATCTGTGTGTGTGTGTTTGTGTGTGTGTAGTAGCAGTAGTAGTAGTAGTAGTAGTAGTAGTAGTAGTAGTAGTAGTAGTAGTAGTAGTAGTAGTGATAATGAATACTAAAATCCAGAGAGGACTCGATAAGAAAGTCTTCACGCGTTACCGTTATGTCTTTTTATTTTCCAAAGGCAATATTCCATCGTAATTCTTTTGAAATATTTATTTCTGAGTCCACGGATTGATATTTCTCAAGTTTCAGAAGACCCCGCTTTAGCAAGAAAAGAGAAGCGATCAGCACAACAGGAATGTTTTTCACTCCTGCTGTATTGATCTCATCAGAATCTAACAAATAACAAAAATAACAAATATTTATCATCACATGTCCAAATATTCCAAGTTCGAAAACATAAACATATTTAAAATACAGTTGGGAAAACGTTAAAACTTTATGGGAGACTAAATACACAATTAAACATTTATTAGTAATAAAGATATACGTGTAGTAACTAAAGATATTTACACATATACTAAAAATATATATATATATATATAGGGAAATGTATGACCCCGACGGCAAAGCTCAAGCCGTTCCGATGGCGTTATGGTCGTTATGGTCCATCTGGTTCCTTACAACAACTCCTTTGTTATATATATATATATATATATATATATATATATATATATATATATGTACGTTTGTATATTTGTGTATGTATGTGGGTAAATGTTTGTGTATGTGTATATCTTTATATGTGTATGTATTATATATATTTTTTATAGATGTATGTATATATATATGGGGTAAAGACCCCCTTCGGTGACGAATGGCCAATCAACTAGTAAGTTTACCTCTGAGGCACAAGTCCGGGCAAGGTTGTTTGTCGAAGACCAACAATCGCCCATGCAAACCAGTCTCCCCTCTCCACACCACCAATGCTGTCTAAGGGAAAAACAAAGGCCGATACAGCATGACACCAGTGACGTCACAACTCATTTCTACTGGAGCAACGTGAAATAAAGTCTCATGCTCAAGAACACAACTCAAATCTCGGTTCGAGATTATAAGCCCAACGCTCTAACCACTAAGCCATGCACCTTCACCATATAGATGTCAACATGAATGGACCTGTTATTTTTCTCTAAAAACATTTTTTTCCAATTCCACCATGCCTGTCCCTTCAATCTTTCTAATATCTTATTCTTTCTTCTGATGAAGGACTAACGTCCGAAACATTAAGATACTCTTCCTGCTATTTCAAGCGTTAACCTAATATATTCCTTCCATATACTGTACCGATCGTGTTGTTATTTCTGTTTACCTTTTACACACACACACACACACACCACACATATATATGTATATATATATTTATATATATATATATATATATATATATATATATATATATATATATATATATATATATATATATATATATATATATATATGTATGATTCTTTACACACACACACACACACACACACACACACACACACACACACACACATATATATATATATATATGTATGATTCTTTACACAAAAAATAACTGCAACGCACATATACAGTACACATATTCAAACTTACATTCAGTCACACATATACGTCCACTCTCACATACCACACGGATATACGCATGTCACACACTAACTTTGATACTTTACACAACATATCTTTAAAAAACACACACGTATAACCATACACTTACACTCACACATAATATCGACACTAATACATACAATTCACTTTGCGTTCCATATTCGTTACTTTCTTTATATACATTTTTTTTTTTTCATTAAACTACCTTTTATTTTTGCATTTTCCTTTGCGATCCTGTCTAATTTTGTACTCCTGAAGAAGGGCTAAAACCGACACGTCGAACTTTCTTTCCCCTATTCCATATAAAACATATATAGTATCCTTGAACTATATATATATATATAAAGAAAATTTTGCTCTACATGGCTGATCTGCAAATCTGGCTGATCAGGGGAATCTGCTAATATGCAGATCTGACTGATCAGCCTGTCTGCTAATATGCAAATCAGTCACTGTGTATTTTTGAAAATAGCATATATTTTCACTAGCTCTGACAGTTTGGCAGGTGAACAGTGAGCTGTACTGATGAAGGGTGATACGCAGAAACATCAGCTGATACTTAAATGTAAGTATGTATGTATACGTACAAACATATATGTATACAGACGTACAGTAGTATGTATATGTATACATACATGCACACATATATATATGTACGTATGGGTTTACCGAACATTTATTATAATGTACGGTTTGTTTGTAAACAAACAGCCCGAATTACGCCGTACAGTGTTCAGGCTACTATCGTCGCCTTTTTGTCCAACACTGACACAGGAACGATGTACTAGTGAGAATAAGCTTGAAATTAATACATCGTTCCTGTGTCAGTGTTGAACAAAAAGGCGACGATGGTTGCCTGAACACTGTACGGCGTAATTCGGGCTGTTTGTTTACAAACAAACCGAATATTATAATAAACGTTCGGTAAACCCATATATATATATATATATATATATGTGTGTGTGTGTGTACATGTATGTATATATATATACATACTACTGTATGTCTGTATACATATATGTATGTACGTATACATACATACTTACATTTATATATATATATATACTCTCACAAATGTGTCTGATTTACTTTATACTTATCACTATTTCTTCTAAATATTGACTTTCGCTTGTATTAATATACTTTACGTAATTAAACATTCTCTTAATTATTGATATATTTATTATTAATTTAAGCGTCTACAATTTATGTATTTTTTTTCTTAATATATTCTATTTAGGTTGATGTTATAATTGTTATTACTTCAATTAATAAGTAATAAACTTATAAGCTCTAGTTGTATATCTATAACATTATTTTAGTGAGTAGTATATATGTATCTGTGTGTAATGGTTTAATATCTTTAGTTACTGCACATTATATCTTTATTACTAATGAATTTTTAATTGCGTATTTAGTTTTAACGTTTTCCCAACTGTATTTCAAATTTGTTTACGTTTTCGAACGTGGTATATTTGGAAATGTGATGGTAAATATTTATGTTAATTATGTTATTTAATAGATTCTGATGGGATCAATACAGTAGCAGGGAATATCCATGTTTTGATCGAAACGTCTGTCAATCAATTAATTGATTTCATGTAATTTCATCCTAGATATTTTTGTACATATATATATAGTTCAAAGAAACGACAAAACAGAGATAGAAAAAGTCGTATTAGTTTCACGCTATATATGGAATAGTGGAAAGAAAGTTCAAAGTAAAGGAGTTAATCCAGAATGGCAGAACTTAAGTTCAAAACAGGAATTAACAACAAAAAGCGAAATAGAGACAATAGAACGGAGGTTACAGCAATAAATTAATATGAATTAAAAGTGACAAAGGTGCTGTGTGGATACTAATAAAGATTGTTTAGAAAATGTAAGAGAAACACAAACATAAGGACAATTCCTGCTCTTTGGCTGTCTGTTGTGAGTCGCTTCTTCCTTTCTCCCTCTTTCTCTTCCTTTCTTTCTCTCCCACTCACTTATTCCTTCTCTCTCTCTCTCTCTCACTCACTTATTCCTTTTTATAAGTTTTGCTGATAATCCTCAGGGAAATATGTATAACAGAGTTTTGAATAAACCTGAATCAACAGAATATGGCCTCCTATCTTGTAATAATAATTGTTTCTACTATTGGCACAAGGCCACCAATTACCCAGTGCATTACTGGTACTTTATTTTATCGACCCACGTAAGGATGGAAGGCAAAATTAATCTTGGCGGGATTTGAACTCAGAATGGAAAGGGCCGTAACTCTATGCGTCTAATAATAATAATAATAATAATAATATATATATCTATATGTGTGTGTGTGTGTGTGTACGGTATATAAGTGGAAGTTATTTACACCCGGCACCGTTGTTCTGCAGCGGGTCGATACACCCAGCATAGAAAAACTCATCATTCGTAACCAATTGCGGTGGGCAGGGCATTTAAGGCAAATGGAAGATGAGAGATATCCTATGCGAATTTGATATGGAGAGTTAACTTTTGGTAACCGCCACAGACACAAACCCGAGAAACCTTTCAGGGTTGTTGTTAAAATCAATCTGAAGAATCTTGGTATGAGTGTCGAGGATTGGGAAGTCTGGTTTATGATGGTTTAGGACTAAAAGGATTGAGCTTTCAGTGTTTAAAAGAGCACCCATGAAAAGTGATGCAGACTCAGTCTCGGTAGATGTCTATAAAATATGCAGAAAGTTTGTGTTGAGCTTGCTAGTAATTTAAGAGCTCACTACATGTCCGTTTTGCAACATGTGCTGCAGGACTCAAGCGGCATATGAGAGCTGGTAAGGAGCAAGTTACATTTAAGACAATCCAAGAGGCTTATGTGTGCTACATCTGTAAAAGTCTATGAGGGAGCGAAGCAGATTTCTAGTCATTAGCGGGCTCATGGCCGTTCAGCACAACGAGGAGAATATGGTCCCTATCTGTATAGAAGTGGCAGTTATCACACACACACACACACACACACACACACACACACACACACACACATATATATATATGCTTCATATGATATGAAGCATACAATTGTTAATCGCTAGTTCTCAATATTCATACCCCATATCCCAATTTCTAACACTAATTTATACATTTTCCCATTTATTTTTATTATCTTTAATTGATGATTATGAAGTCTTAATTGTTGATTTTTAAGTTTTAATTTTTAGTTTTAATTCTAATTTTAATTTCCAATGTGAAATATTTATGTATGTACCCTAGCATTAAGTAATATATTCACAAGGGCGGTGGATTGGCAGTATCACTAGAGGGTCGGATGCCATGCTTTGCAGTATAGGTTACGCCTCTTTACAGTCTGAGTTCAAATCCCGCCGAGGTTAACGATGCCTTTCATCCTTACGGGGTCGATAAAATAAAGTACCAGTAATACACTGGGATAATTGCTGGCCTTGTGCCATTAAATAGAAACAAGTTATATATTCACTTTGCGATCAACGGTCAATACATTGTCCCACCATAAACATGGGTAGTATTGACACATGTATCCTACCACCGGATTCTGGTGTCTACTAGACGCTGGACGAGCAGTAAGCTATAACGCTTTGGTTGAATTGAACTCTGTGACCGTGTCATTCCCACCGGCTGGGGTAGGAGGAGATTTAGATGCGGGAGTGGTAGTTAGATGGTCAACTTCCTCCACATTTGCGCCTGTACAAAGCTGTGGAGAGGAACGGACTGTAGCTACAACCTCATTTTTGTCCGTTCCCTTGTCTCTTATCTTTGGTATAGATTGCCTCAGAAACGTAATCCTATTACATAATGATGATGTCTGTTGTGATCACGTGACTGGTTACATGATTGAACAATTACGTAGCCACGATCGTCATTGAAATATGTATCACAGCTTTGTTAATAAAGGACTCTGTTACATCTACAACAAACTTTGCATTTTCTTCATATATATGTGTATGTGATAATTGTAAATCGAACTTTAATTGTAGTACAACAAGTACTATTCGATTTATTTTATGTAATCACAAAGCACTCAATGGATCGAAAATTAAAGACAAACATTAAGTCCAGAGTTAAACACCGTAGTTATAAAATGTGACACCAAGAAAACCGACCGAAGGCACCAACTATACATACAGCAAAATAACGACAGATACATAAAGGTTTTTCATACCTGGACCATCTCTGATTGATTAAAATCGATATAATCGATAAAATCTCAGATAGGTTTCTGGAACCCCTGGAAGTTATATAACAAGTTATATAATGCACAAGTAATACAAATTCGTCTTTATTAAAATTTCTTCAACTTTACAGATTCCACAGTATTTTTGTAGCAGTATTTTTGTCTGTAGTCATGTAACCTTACTCAAAGAAGGAGATCAACTAGTCGAAATTTTTGCGGTTATTTATGTGAGTGTGTGTGTGTGTTTGAGACAGAGAGAGAAATAGGTATGTCTTTGAAGTAGATAGGGTTGTAAATATTGAGGTAACAAAATCCGATTGTGAATGAAAGTGGTGAGATTGAATGCAAAGAAGGGAAGAAGTGGAAGAAAATCAAGGACTAAAGATTATGTTACATTGGTAATATTTATTAGTTTCAGTATATTTCGAATGCACACCCATTAACAAAGAATGAGTTGGGAACCTCGAAGTATATTGGAGAGGAACTTTTCAGGCCTCTCTGTGGCTCGTATTGGAGTTATGACAGACTGAATTCTGCGCGTGCGCTTAACATGTGCACGGGATCAACAGATTTTTGTATTTCTTCTCCCTTACTTCGCACTCTTTCTTTTAAATATCATCATCCGGCGGCCTCAGCCGAAATGGACTCAACAATTGATCTCCACGTGGGTCTGTCGTTTATTGCCGTTGCCAAGTCCTGGATTTCAATATCAGAAGCTCTGGCGATGACATCGGGATAGGAGAGCTTGTTAAGACTGATAAGATACATTACCAGAAGGGTATCTTTCAGGGTGATAGCTTGTCAGTGCTACTCTTCGTTCTCTCACTAAATCCACTATCTTACCTACTCAGGAAACAAGGTGGACAAAGAAGTGGGTCCAGAAGTATCTCCCATCTTTTCTTTGTTGATGACCTGAGGTTGTATGGACCAAATATCAATGATATCAAGAAACAATTGGACCTCATTACACAATTTTCAACAGACATCAAAACGAAATTTGGTGAGTCCAAGTGTGCATATTTGGCAGTAAAAAGTGGAAGAGCTGTGCCCTCCTCTAGAAATCTAGAGATGAACGGCCTGAAAATACAACCTCTACAGTCAGGTGACAACTTCAGATATCTTGGACAGGGTGAGAATGTCAGATATGATGGACCCATAAATAAGGAGCGAACCAGAACTGAATACCTCAGAAGAGGAAAGAAAATATGGTCATCAGAACTGTCAGCGTACAACAAATACATTGCCCACAATACTTATGCTGTGCCAATTCTAACGCCAACATTTGGCCTGCTGAACTGGTCATTGCAAGAACTAAGTGAGATGGATGTTAGAACTCGCAAACTACTCAGTGTTACTGGGAACTTTAACATCAATGGTGATGTGGATAGGCTATACTTCTCACGCAAGGAAGGTGGCCGGGGTCTCAAATCCATATTAACATCATATGAAACCCGGATAGTAACACTGAAGCAACATCTTCAACAGAGGAAAAAGGTTGGCAACCATCTTGCCCAGGTTTATGACCATGAAGAAAAAAATATCATTATGATAGCACCTGATCTGGAGGAGAGATATGGAATAAAGCCTGATATAAGTCTCTCACCCAGAGAAATCGGAAGATCCTATTCAATGTTCAAACAAGATGAAAAAATTGACCAATTTACAGAAAAAGTTGTGCACGGATACTTGAGACGTAAAACACAGACCATAGAGGGGATAAACCACTCAAAAAGCCTGGCATGGAGTTCCGACAAGTTTATGACATCACACCTTGAGGGAACAAGAACTCCCAACCAAATATCTGCTGCACAAAAGAGGAGGGCCATCAGCTGACAATAAATGCAGGCTATGTAAAACAAAGATCGAAGATGTAAGCCACATTGTTGCCAGCTACGAAAGAATGTCATCTCGCTACTACCTCCCCATGAGACACGATGGGATAGCTAGAACCATCTGGAACGCACTTCGGAAAACAAAATTGAAAACAAACGAGGAAGAGTATATTGAGACAGATGGCACTAAGGAATACTGGTGGAACCTGAAAATAAAAACTGCCACTAAATTAAAGCACAACCGGCCTGATATTGTTGTTTGGGACCACACATTGAAAACGTGTTCTGTTGTGGAGATCAGCTGCCCACTTGATGTAAACGTTGTCAGAAAATTACAGAAGAAGGAGGACATCTACGGACCATTGATGAGGAGTTTACAAATCCAGTATCCAAGATACACCTTTAGCTTCATACCCATCATTATTGGAGCTACGGGTTATATACCAACCCGCTTGGACCAATGTATAACTGAACTTGGATTTGCGGACAAAGAGCGCAGCTTTAATTCATAGTCTACAAATGGCTGCGATAGCTGGCACCTTCAAAATTTGCAAAACATTCTTGCGATTCAAGGGATGACAATTTCTTTTCTTTTACAACCTTGCCACCAGGAAGGTGGCCGGTCAAACAAATATACTCGAAATTAAGAGAAAGAGATAACATACATACATACACTCACATAGACACACACATATACATATATGCATATATATATATATATATATATATATATTATGTCAGGTCACCAGTTGGTGCTACTGGTAACATGTATCCCAGTACAACCTGTCTCATGGTCGGGTCGTTGGCGACTAAACTGGCAACCCCACCAAGGTTTCTTGGTGAGGAGGGTGACTTTGGACATCCTGCAGGACTAAAAACAAAACCTGTCAAAGGGCAAGGGAGCTCTTAAGAGTCAATAGCCATCCAAAATCACCGGGAGAGATGACCCCTTAGCCTTTGTCAAGGCAGAATTCTAGGAGAAGGAAAACTCTGATATAACACCTGCAATCCTGATGGTATCCAATGATGTTGACCTGTTCTTCTTTTTGGTAAATATCATCTTGGTTAAGAGAGTGGGACTGGCTTTGTGCAGTGCCTTTGCTCACTATAAAAGCTTCACAGCACAGGCATTGCTTTATATCTGGAGATCTCTCTGCACTTGTCATCACATGGTACCATGGGCCCTGCACTATGTGTCAATAATGGTCACAAGTGTAGTCTTTGTACCAGAGTTTTCAAGTCGCTGGTTGGACTAAAGTCACATTCGTTCAGCGCATCGGTAGGGGTTCTCCTACATGGATATAAAGTAGTGGCCGTACTCGAAAACGAGTTGGCAGCCACCATATATATATATATATATATATATATATATATATATATATATATATATACACACATACATACACACATACACACTCATATAAATACATAACCTGTTCAATTCCATACCTCATCGTTTACACATCATCTCATTGAATTTTCTTAGTTTACTTGGAAACAAAAATACGGAACTGACCTTCAGTACCAAGGGAATTATGTTCCTATTACTCTTTCCATGGCTGATACTATCTGCCGGTCAATATACCTTGAATATTTATTAATATATTTCAAAGAAAGGGGTTGATCATCAGATCAGATTAAGAAAACAATGTCTTTCCATTGAGTGTACTATGTTCATGTCATAACTCCTGGGCGAAAGATCTACATGAAATGAAGTATTTTTCTCAACACACCGCTAAGTGCAAGAATCGAACCCACAGCGTATGATTGTGAATCCAACACCTTAACCACTAGGTCAGGCACTTTCGCTTCGACGATTCCCCAACAGGGCATTTCAGACCACACGAACTCTATAACGAATCCCATAACAATAGAATCCAATCTTGATATTGTCTTTTACATTTCCAAACAAAAGACATTTGATATGTGACACTAAGACAGATTATTATAACCATAACATGATTATCAATTTCTAACAAGTATTTTATCTCTTTAAGAAACCTGGAGAACTACTTAAAAATGGTGAAATATTTCTATAAGTATTTGATACGAAATAAAACGAAATAAAACGAGGTTTTTTCTTACAGTATTTTTCGTAAGATTAATATTTTGATCCCCTAAAGAATTGATCATTGAAATAGTTCCATTTTCTCATCAGACTTTTCGCCTCTTCACTGATATTGTGATTTTCAAAATGTCTGTTTTCTCATACTCTTTGCAAATACCAAAAAACAAAACAAAAATAAAAACCCATAAATCAGCGACAAAATCGCGTGCTTACGCACACATATATACGCGCGCGCACACCACACACACACACACGCACACGGACAGGCAAACACAGACACACACATATGTACATATATATATTTACTCACATTTATGTACATAAATATATACACAAGCCTTTCCTTTAGACAACACCATAAGTAGTGTATATTAGGGGTGTAAATAAAAACATTACGATATGCCTACATACAATAAATATCCGAGAGCCCCGCTATCAAGGGAAAATATTTTTCCGTTGTGAAGAAAATATTTTTCTTTCTTTTGTTCTGTGAACATGTCACAAATATCTCAGTCGCCACTGAGAATGTCAGATTCAATAATCTCTCAGTGACATTCACTCAATCAGTACTGAGATGAAAATAGACAAAAGCTTATATAGATTTTGTGTGAAAAAAATTTGCATGGAATCTTGAAACAGCTGTCTGGCATTCACATCAACTACTGAGATATTTGTGACATGTTCACCGAGCAAAAAAGAGAAAAATGTTTTCATAACGAAAAAAGATTTTTCTTTGATAGCGAGGATCTCATGTTTATCTATATATATAAAACTGAGTATGTGTGTATGTCCGTACCCACATAACTTCTCCAGTTCGCAACCGATTTTCTTCAAATTTGGAACAAACATGCGTTATGTTCCCAGAAGTGTTTTGGGCTTATAAAATGTTCAAGCTTTTGTCTAAGGCGGCCCCTAGATAAATATTGGTTGTTGGTCGCACGAAAACTACACACATACACACATATACATGCATCTAAAGAGAGAGGGATAGAGAGAGAGTGAGATAGGCTGTTATACAGAGAGAGGTACAAGATATTCAGATAGATAGATAGAGAGAGAATGGCGACGAACACTGGTTTACACACACATATATATAAGTATAATTTTAGCGAGATCGAATTTCGGCTGTGGTCGAAAACAAAGCGAAACGCAATATCCGAGTTATGCTGGCAAGCGCTCCATGGACCAAACAAAGACCAGAGCAATAAACATAGGTTATAAAGGCCAAACAAACTGAGATGTCGATCAAGAAGCCATCAAACACCTAAGCCAAAAAGACGAGGCAAGCCAAACAGGTCAAACATATATATATACATATATATATATATATATATAGGAACCAGTAAGACCCCGACGGCTGAGCTCAAGCCGTTTCGACGGCTAATTCTGGAGTCCAGAATTAGCCGTCGAAACGGCTTGAGCTCAGCCGTCGGGGTCTTACTGGTTCCTATTACCCACTCTACTACCCTAAGTATTGAGTACTTTGGTGCGTTATGGTCCACCTGGTTCCTTACCACATTTCCTTCGTTATATATATATATATATATTTATATGTACATATATATATATATATATATTTATATATACACACATATATATATATATATATATATATATATATATATATATATATATATATATATAAAGACAGAGACAGAGAGATCGAGAGAGATCTGCGCGTTCTAGATTGTTCTCCATTCTGTAGAGAAAGAGAAAGAGAGTGGGGGGGATTGGGGAGGAGAGAAAATGATAGCAGCATTCGATAACTTTAACTTTTATTTATTTATTCTTTACACACTATTCAACTTTCCTCCTTTCTCAACCTTACGCCTTTTTCTCTCTCTCTTTCTCACAAGACGTACTATGACTGTGTGTGTGTGTGTGTCCGTCCGGGGAAGTTACAATGTCCGCGCGCGCGCGCACACACACATACACACACACAAACACGCGAACAGATTAAAGTTTAAGTAAAAAATCGCTGCTTTCACCCTTCCCTTAACGGGATCTTCTGAAACTAAAAAAAATCAATCTGTGAACGCAGAAGTAAATATTTCGAGAAACGTTACAACCAAAGGAAAACAGGAAGACGATATTTTGGTTCGTGAAGACGTCCCCTGGCAATGAACGGAAAAAAAGCGAGAATAATTACGCCGTTATGTGGAGCGATGAGAACAATTACACGCAAAGACAAGATTACGTTTATGGTATAAATGGAGTTGTTAGACTAATATTCTATTTAGAATAACCGAATGATTTCCAGCTCCGGAGTTTAAGAATGATGTAAATAATTGTTTCTACTTTTGGCACAAGGCCATCTATTACCTAGTACATTACTGGTACTTTATTTTATCGACCCCGTAAGGATGAAAGGCTAAGTTAACCTCGGCGGGATTTGAACTCAATCCGTAAAGGGACGTAACTGTGCTGCAAAGCATGACGTCCGACCCTCTACCGATACTGCCAATCCACCGCCCAAGATTTACGCCAGTACATACGTAGGCGCCGACGGATATTAGACATACATATACATATGCACGCAGACACACACACACACACACACACACACACACACACACACACACACACACACACACACACGCACACATATATATATATGATATACATTCAAATACACACATACACGCACACATACACACATATCCTATTTTAATAATCTCTGTCATTTTCGTTTACAACTTTATTTACATCATTCTTAAACTCCGTACAGGACAGCTGGTTGTGTATCGATTTTTTCCATTGACCTTGTATGTATATAAAACAGAAGATGTATGTCTGTGTGTGTGTATGTGTCTGTGTGTGTGTGTGTGAGTGTGTATAAAGCTTATGAATTTCTACAGTTTGCAACCGATTTTCACCAAACTTAAGGCATAGGTTACTTATGTACTCCGGATGGTTATGGGCGCTTCCTTGGAGTCGACTGAAGCACAGCAGTGCAATGCAACAAAACGTCATAACTTCTGGAGTTCGCAACTGATTTTCACCAAACTTGACACATAGGCTACGTCTGTTTTACAGATGAATTTAAAAAATCAGAATTGGCACATATTGAGTAGGGCACCCCTGGGGGCAGGAACCACCTTTTGGGAAAAGCCGATGATTTTGTACAAGTATAGTTCTCAAAACTGCACTGAAGTATTGACATGAATGCTATACATAATTGCTATTTAATACCCGAGCAACGCTAGGTACCTCTGCTAGTTGTATATAAATATATAGTACGTGCTTTCATATACACCTCTATTATGTTTAACACTACCATAGTGCTAATGTAAATAGTGTATTTTATATATACATAGTTTGTACATACAAAGATTATGTCTATATTGTGTATATAGTGAATATATAATGTATATATATATATAGTATATGTAGTGTATATGGTGTGTAGAAGAGTTGCGATGACACTGGGGCCAAAGTATATCGGTTTTGTCTTTTCCTTCGACAACATTAGTGGTGCGGAGTGGAGAAACTTACATGCATGGGTAACTACTGGTTTTCCCAAAAATATATAACAAAATACTGGTGTGTATGAGTATAACAAATATGGTTGGTTTGTGTGTATAATATTTAATAAACAATTTGTGGATATATAGAACAGTATAGTTGACATGTCAATGAATAGATGAGAGAATGAAACAAAGTTATTAGTTACCGTTTGGTTGCCAGGTGAACGCAGCTGGCAGAAGACGCCTGGCGAACGCCAGGCGCCGGAAGGGAAAATCAGAGAGAGGAACTTAAAGTTGTTAGTTTTATAGGGTTCTGACCGGAAGTTACAGAAAGGGTTCTACTTCCTGTCTAGAGAGCGTTAATCTATTGGGGATGTGAATGTCACAACAAGGGAGGCAACTCCTGCTACAAATACTTCACCCAGGCTTGTGCGTAGGAAAGACAAACTCAGAGTCAGTCATGATTGAAAGGTGTCCTTTTATCCCCCCCCCCCCTCTCTCTCTCTCTATATATATATATATATGAGCTTTGCAGCCTCCGTCTTGGACGAGCGGTCCATTCTCCGCCAGGTTCAGGTGACCCCCAAAGAGGATGTCCTCATCCTCGGATCACGGATCCACCCGCCGGCCATCCGCTCCACCATCAGGTCCAGGCTTCAACAGCTCCAGACTCTCACGAGCCGACTGGGTTTGATTGACTCCACCCAGCTCTCTTTCTGCTGAGGAACTGCTTCGCCATGCCGGAGCTCCTCTATACACTCTGCAGCGCTCCGTGCTACACCCAGACATCCCTCCTCGCTGACCTCGATACTTGTATCCGAGCAGCAGCCGAGGTGATATGCAACGTCAAGTTTGACGACATAGGGTGGCAACAGGCCACTTTACCTGTCAGGTATGGCGGCCTTGGCCTCCGGTCCCCGATCTCACTAGCTTTGCCGGCGTATTTTTCGTCGGTAATCTCGTGCCGCGTCCTCGTCAGCAGGGTTCTTCAAAACACAACAGAACCCTCTGTGTTCAGAGAACGTGAGGCAGCCTGTGAGATGTGGGACCGGCTGGGACTTAGCCCGGTAGATGTCCCTCTTCCTTCTCCCCCTGTTGACGTCAAGTCCTCCCAACGCACTTATATATATATATATATATATATATATATATATATATATATATATATATATATATATATATATATCTTTCCACATGTTAAAATATCCCCCACACACGTACAGACACATTCCTACTGACCGAATCGCTCTACCACGAACCACTCTGCTACACACACACACACACACACACACACACACACACACACACACACCCATATTTGTCTTAATAGACACCTGAACTGTTGACCTTTCAACATGACTGCAATTCACACACACATCCCTACTGACCATTATCACAACAATGAACCTCTTTACTACACACACACACACGCACACACACACACACACATATTTGTCTTAAAAGACTTATTTTTCAGTGACTTCTCAATCAGGCGAAAAAGGACACTCTTCGACAAACCTACATTCGGCGCAAAATCAAATTTTAACATTCACGTGACCTCTACCGACCAATCAAAATTGTTTTGACTAGAACGATTTTTGCAACGCGAATTGGCGCGAAACTTATAGTACTCATTCACGTGACATTCAACAACCAACCAAATCTTAATACCTCTGGAGCCACTTTTTTCACATAAAACAGGAAGAATTTCTAAAACTGATCAGATTAGAGCAAACATCACGCTCCATCTCAAAATTATTTTTGAAAA
Organism: Eledone cirrhosa; assembly: GCA_964016885.1. NCBI lineage: Eukaryota > Metazoa > Mollusca > Cephalopoda > Octopoda > Eledonidae > Eledone > Eledone cirrhosa. The sequence continues at coordinate 203,365,379 of OZ024741.1, forward strand.
GCATTAGAAATGCGCAACCGGTAAAAACTTAAAACTAAAACTAAATACTAACCAATACTTATTCCTAATTTTTACTTATTCCTAATTTTTACTTATTCCTAATTAAACTATTTTTCACTGGGAACAATTTGTCAGCATTTTCTTTTCCTTTTACTAATATATATATATATATATATATATATATATATATATATATATATATATATATATATATATATATATATATATATATATAGGAGAAAGTATGACCCCGACGGCAGAGCCAAGCCGTTTCGACAGCTATTTCTGAAGTCCAGAAATAGCCGTCGAAAAGGCTTGAGCTCTGCCGTCGAGGTCATACTTTCTCCTGTTACCCACTCTACTACCCTAAGTTTTGAGTACTCTGGTGCGTTATGGTCCATCTGGTTCCTTACCACAACTCCTTCGTTATATATATATATATATATATATATATATATATATATATATATATATAGGATAATAAGTTATCGTTTAAGGTAATCCAGTTAGAGGTAGTGAGCACGGCGTTGTTTGACTCAACAAGTTTCCTTAGTTAGGTGGCGAGTTTACGAGAATACCTATGTAGGTGATTCTTGGAGTAATAATAGTGAAAGAGTGAAGAATAACATGGTTGGCTGTACAAAAAGGGTTTTATTTGCAGTATTAACAGTTGTTTCATTGATCAAATGAGTCTAAAGGCCGCTAATTACTAGAAATTGTGTCACGTGCAGTTAATTCTGGTGTTTCTGTTGTCGGTACATTAGCCGAGAGATCATTCACATTGCAGTGAACTCTACACTAACACACCAGGGAATTCTGCTAGAGTCTATGTATTTGTTCTACCAAAGAAACACCACTACAGACACAGTAGTAGCACTTCTCTTATGGCCAGCAAGTGTGCTGACGTCAGAGAAGTGCATTACTGAATCTTAAATGATCACAGTTCTACACAAATTTGTGTAATTAAATTTATATTGTGGATGTCTTTGTGCTGGCAGGTGTTCATAATAGAGAGCCTATTGCTAGAGGAGAATTCTGATAAGGCCTGTCCATTCGTGTTTAGATCGGGATCGCCGTCCCTTCCAATCATTTCTTGCGCCAGCTTCAGCATTCGGTTATCAGAATGAAGGGGGAGCGAGTAAAATCTAAACTTGCTATCTTCAATTCGGTGTTCGTGCCACTACCGCGAATACAAGCAACCGAAATGGGGTTCTTCCGAACGACCTTTGGAGTAATATTACTCGAAAGAGCGCGTAGCTTGGAGAACTGGGATTCGCTCCAGTAAGAGCCGCTACTTAAGTTCACAGCTCCGATATTACGGGAAGGTGGTTAGAATGTCTCAGGAAAGAATCGCTGGACAGATTTTACTGGCAAAACCAACTGACAGAAGCCATTGAAAGTCATACTTGAGGACTCTACTCCACGACCTTCCCAAGAAGAAGAAGAAGAAGAAGAAGAAGAAGAAGAAGAAGAAGAAGAAGAAATTATAATAATTTCTTACGATCAATAAATATATCAGTAAATATCTTTGCAACGTAGTAGCGTTATGTGAATATCCAAAGATTTGGAGCAGTCATGGCAAGATGTGTCAAAAACTAGGTGCATCAGCTTGCCAAACACTAAGTTGAAATATTACTTGAGAAACTGGGAAAAGAGGCGCACAACTAAAGTGTAGGACCAGCTAACAGAATTGCCAAAGCATCAGCTATGCATGTGTTGAAGAACTCACTGTGATAGCTTTGGGGCACCTTACAAACTTAGGTTTAGATATTGCTACAAAAGTTTCACCATCAAGATGAACTCGCTCCGCTGAGTTTAGAGTTGATCCTTCATATAGTTCTAGCGGGGAACCCTAAGATCCTCTTGTATCCTTAATATCACGCGCTTGAACAGTGGTGCTGTAGTTTGTGCTTGTCATCTTTTCGATATCAAATAATATTACACATGATTTTTCAGGTCTACGTGCATCACAGTGGCTTTCTCATGAAACTTGATGGCCTCAACCATTGACAATGCTACCCAAATGCTAGACTTCTTGTGATAATAACCGCTGGTTTCGAAAAACTTATCCGCTTAATCACATCTACTGCACCATCGCTCTGGTAGCTGACTCATGCTAGGGCTTACCAAAGAGCCACACATGTTTTGTTCCGGGCTGCTTATTACAGTATTCGCAGCTAATCCCATTACTGGTCACACTATACACACAGACACACACACACACATACACTCACACTCACACTCACACTCACACACACACACACACACACACACACACAGACGTACATACACACACACACACAGCTTATAATAAAAAAAAGTTTTAAAAAAGAAAAAAAACAAAGTATTTCGATATAGTGGCTAGGGAATACTCTAGCCCCCTTTCTCTTTATAATTGTTCCGGGTTATATCCTACGTATTTCATTGGATGGTAAGCCCAAAAGAAGCAGAAGATATCCTGCTGAATTTGTCACTAATCTAGACTTTGTTGATGATTTGGCTCTTTCCTCAAACTCAGTTGCAAATGCCCAATTGGTCCTTTATGTGTTAAAGTCAGCTGCTGCTGATGTTGGACTTTCCTACAATGACTCAAAAACTCAGTTTATCTCGACAAATTCTGATGCTAGTATAGTCACAGTTAACAGGAAACTCTTGAAGTAAGTAGAGTACTTTGGTTCGTTCATAATAAACTCAGAAAGGGACTTCCAAATACTGTATGTAGATCCCTCGACTGGAATGCATTTCATGAACTGAATAAAATTTGGAAATCCGTTATACCCTTTAGAACAAAAGTAGAGCTTACTCTATTGTTCTGAAACACCGACCTTGCTCTCCCATCTACAGAGAAATTTAGATGGATGTTACACTACCCTTCTGAGAAAGGTTCAAAATATTCCTTGGCAGACCCATTCAACGCTTAATCAGATATACGGAAAAATCCCCAAAGTGAACGACTGGTTGAACGTCTTACAAGGTTTTCTGGTCATTGCTTCCGCGCAAAAGATGAACTGCTTTCAGGCGTCTTGTGGGAGATCTCCTGTACCAGAAACCTCAGATACTAGGATGCCATAGCAAGAGACACTGGAATGTACAAGGAAGACCTACAAACCTTGATGGGGAAACAGAGACTGTCGGCGTGAAGCTGTATTTGTTGACTCACCTAAGGGTGATGGATAAGATAAGATAAGCTAAGCTATGCAATTGGAATTTGACAGTCTGATACAATGACTGACGTGCCTGCTTAAATTTACGCTGGACTAGAAAGAATTGTTGTCTATGTTGTGGCACTTTCTATCCTGTAACTTATCGATCAGACAAAAGGCATAAAAAATAAGGTGATTTTGGCGGAGATATGAAAAGAATTCATTGTATCAAATCAGATTGTAAAAATAAAAATGAAATATTTTCATCTAAGGGAGACCACTTGAATTCTAGAGAGTTTATATAAGAATTATCTCCCTTAGACTGAAAATTGTAAACATTAGTAACACTAATTGTAAGGTTAGTTCATCTAATGTCATCAGGTGCGTTTTATTTATTTTATTTGATACAATCATTATTCTGCGGCCATGTTGTGGCAATAATTTAAAAACCTAGAGGGATTTAGTCGGTTATACTGACCCCATAGATCTATTTTTCTCGAATCGCCAAGTAATGGAAAATAAACATTGGCAGACACAAACATATATATCGACATACACACTCATCTTTCTATGCCAACAGCTATATATAAATATATATATATATATTAAAGAGTTAAACAAGTTTCAATGAGTATATCAAAGAATGAGTTTTACAGTAGATTGGAAGCACTCTACGAAAAATATTATTTTTCCAGAGTTATTAATATTAAAATATAAATATTAATAAAATAGATGTTCTTTTGATCAATTACATTTTATTATACATGCATTTATTATTGTTTTTTCTTATATATATGTATGTATTTAACTGCAACACGTCGAAATCCATTATATAAGATTATAATCGTTATCATTTACCTAAAGTATGCTGTATCACTAATACCTAATATATATCTATATATACCTCCCTGTATCTCTCTATACATTATTTTTAGATAACTTCTAAATTTCTAGATTATTATTTATTTTGAACTATGAATAATTCATGCATTTACACCCTGTTATATATAGGTATCTATTTAACTTTAGCATGCTTCAATCTATTATTTTATATTCGTTATCATTTACCTAAAATATACTGGCTCATTAATATATATCTATATACATAATCGTTATTTAAATATTTCTAACAATAAGTACTTCATAAGCTTTACATACCGAAAATGTTGACATTTTTATAGATTATCTTCGTTAAAGTTTACATTTAGGAAAATATTCAACAGTGTAAATTTCCCTTTCGCTGGCCAGGTAAATCCTTTAAATATTATCCTCATAAAATTCAGAAGTTTAGAAATGTTAACACACTTATAGAATTTATAAAACTAATAAATATAAATAACCAGCAACTTTTAAAAAAACCTAAAATCTTGCTTCTTCACCCTAAAATAACATAAATTAAATATTTTGAAACTTAACCGTTTAGCTTTTGGAAAAAATCCCTTTCTGCATATATTACTCCCCTTTATCTTTCTCTCTCTCCAAATCCTCTTTCAACGGCCCTCATTGACTGCTATAATTCATGAGATGTTTTCCTAGATAAACATAACTTGTACTATCCTACATTTTAAAATCTCGATAGCTGTCACATTAACCAACGTTCACACATTCTCTATTGAATTTATTACGTTTTCGCATTTTCTCATTATTAGGGTATAAATGTTGAATTGTCTCTTAGGTTAAATCTTTGATTAAATCTTAACCATTTAACATCTCAGGGTATGTCATGTATCATTATATATTGTCTGATGAGGACGTACTGTTGTACCCCCGAAATATGTATAATAAAATGTAATTGATCAAAAGAACATCTCTTTTATTAATATTTGTATTTTAATATATATATATATATATATATATATATATATATATATATATATATATATATATATATATATATGGGGCTTGGAGACATGAACCGAATGCTACCATTCTATTTTATATCAATGTGAACTGCTATTTCTAATAGCCATCTTTCACCCCTTGATAATTTGTGTGTGAGACACCTTGGCTGAGGTCTTCTGACAGGAACTAAAAGATTGATTCTTTTTAGCTTCCCGTCCGCACGTAAAATTTATAAATCAGTGGCTAGTTGAGAGATAGAGTCCTATCGGGTGCCAGTTGTTAATCGCTTTACCGTGTCGGTTGTCACAAACAGTCATGACCGGCATGGGCTGGTGTTTGGATTCTGTCGATCGATTGGTTATTAATTAGGCGATACCCGCTGATGAAGCCGCATAAGCCGATTGTGCATTGTTGCATAATATATGCAGACAGATGGTGCAGTGCACCTTACTGCTGCATTAGTGCGGCAGAAACTCGAGTCCGGGTACCTTATAGGCACCCGTTTTACGTGTGTTGTGTTGAGGCAAATAACTATGTGTATAATCTGGTAATGTATCTTACATTGCCCATTGAGTGCGCTGAGATATAACCGGTACTGGCATTGATAAATATGCTGGGTCCGTCAACCCTTAATATTATATATATATATATATATGTGTGTGTGTGTGTGTGTGTGTGTGTGTGTGTGTGTGTGTGTGTGTGTGTGTGTGTGTGTGTGTGTGTGTGTGTGTGTGTGTGTGTGTGTGTGTGTGTGTGTGTGTGTGTGTGTGTGTGTGTGTGTGTGTGTGTGTGTGTGTGTGCGTGCGCGCGCGCGCGCGCGTGTGTGTGTGATTTCACGGAATTAAAATTTACACCAAATCTTTCAATCCAGCCTACTGTTGTTATCGTTTTAAATATATATGTATGTGTATATATATATATATATATATATATATATATATATATATATATATATATATATATATATATATATATATATATATATATGTATATATATATGTGTGTGTGTGTGTGTGTGTGTAAATGAAGTAATTCCGTCGGAAAGGTAAAGGTAAAAAGAGTGCTCTATGTAGGCTACATAGCTTATTAGTTATGTAATAAACAACATAAGATAATTATTTCATTTACCAGTGGTTTCTTGAAAGCAGATATATCTGTTTTCAGTCGTCAGAATGAATAAAACATGGCGTTTTTATTAAATATGAATTTGAAAACAAAATATAAGAAATATGAAAGTGAGGCTGAGGAAAAAACGGGCGAAGAAGTGGGAATTCAAAGACAAAAACATTCCGTACACTATTGATTGGTCTATTTTAGACCATTCAAGAGAATACCAAAGGGGCACAAAGAAATGTTCTTTGTGCACCACGGAAAAATTTAGAATTCTCCAAATCTTGAAAGCCCCTTCCACTTGCCTCAACTCCAAGACCGAGTTCTTCAGATGTTGTCCACATCTGAAATCGCATATACTTTTTAACTGGATTGACATTCCTACGATGACTCAACCACCTTGAGCTTCTTCTGTACTCATCACGCCTTCCAATCACCACGAATTTATTACCTTATGAACTCACTTCTTACCCATATATACTTTTTCTTCCTCATCTCCTTCTATATCTCTTTATATTTATTATTTTTTCCTATTATTTATCATTTTTTTCAGTTGACGTATAATCTCCCCTACTTTCTACCTTACCCTTTACACATACACACTCACCACCTTTATTCTTTACTCAGTTCACTTTTTAACCAGATACTCTTATCTAGATCTCATCAAAATCCTTTACAACACTTTTTTCCCTTACCTATTCTTACTAATTGTCTTTATTATTTCAATTTTACTCCCCCTTTGTCCTTACTTACCCACTAGGTTTTTATGTTCTCACATAGGGGTGTGTGCGGGCGCATTTGTAGATAGGCTCGTGTGAACATACATTTGTAATATTTTGATTATTTATTTGTACGTGCGTGTGTATGTGTGTATGTGTGCGTGTATGTATATATATATGTGTCTATGTATATATATATGTGTGTGTATGTGTACGTATCTGTGTATGTATGTGTGTGTGTATATATGTGTGTATATGTATTATATTATATATATATATGTATATATATATATGTAAATAAGTATATATATATACGTGTGTATGTATTTGTATATATATACAGTATATATATATATATATATATATATAGTAGAATAATCGAGAATCGGAATATCAGCCCACGAAATCACGATAAACAATATCCGACAACTGTGGCAGGGGGCTCAATAATTTGGATAAATCAGAGCTATAACTATCGTTAAAATACCAACACATAGAGATCATGCCTAAAATCATCCGTGCAGCCGAAAAAGAACAACCAGGAAGATTCGGGTCACTCAAATAAAATATCAATAAATTAATAAATTAAATGAATGTATATATATATATATATATATATATATATATATTATGGAATACTGTTGGTTTCTTGCTACAATAATTTCTATACTTTTCATTTATATATATATATATATATATATATATGTGTGTGTGTGTGTGTGTGTGTGTGTGTGTGTGTGTGTGTGTGTGTGTGTGTGTGTGTGTGTGTGTGTGTGCGTGCGCGCGTGTGTGTGTGTGTGTGTGTGTGTGTGTGTGTGTGTGTGTGTGTGTGTGTGTGTGTGTGTGTGTGTGTGTGTGTGTGTTGTATGTATTATTTATGTGTGTGTTTGTTGATGTCTATATTATATTATATATGGTTATATGTATGTGTTTACGTATATAGTTGTGTGTATGCGGTTGTATATATGCTTTTGTATTTGTCTGTATGGTTTTACGTATGGTTTTGTATGCGTGTGTTTTTTTCTTATTACGTACGAGTGCGCGCACGCATGTGTATACGTAAGTACGTAGGTTTTGTACCAATGCTCTTGTTTGTAGGGTTTATATGTGTGTTAGTATATTTGGTTGTATGCATGTTTTTAAATACGTGTGTATACGTGTGTATGTGTATGTGTATATGTATTTTTTCACGTATGTGTATGTGTATGTGGATGTGTACGTATGTTTATTTTATATTTTTGTGTTTATATTTATATATATATATACGTGTGTGTGTGTATATATATATATATATATATATATATATATACACATTCACATACATTTGTGCATGTGTTTTATACGTGTGTATCAGTAGCTGTGCATGTTTTTGTGTGTGTGTGTGTGCGTATGTATGTGCACCGACGTGAGGTATATGATTTTTAATGCAATGAAATATCTATGATCGTCGGCAAATCACTGATGAGGGACTCATTTTATTACATGTTATCCATGCGCTACCTGCAGAATTTTTCTCTATATTATATATATATATATTTATATATATGCATATCTCATGTATTTGTTTATTTTTAAATTGTTTTATTTTCCCCCTCCTCTCACTTATCGTTGTCAACACGTATCCTTATTCTTTTTGACTTTGTATTTTTTGTTCTTATTCATTTATATATTTATTCTTATTACTTCATGTATATGTATGTGTATGTATCTTGTCCATGTCTGTAGACGCATTTACGCTTATGTGATAAAGTATACGTCTATGTACTTTTTAAGTATATGCGCGTGGTTGAGTGTGTGTATGTTTTTATATTTATTTTATATATATATATGTATTCTTTTTTCTCCTCCTCTTCTTCGCCCGTTTTTTCCTCAGCCTCACTTTCATATTTCTTATATTTTGTCTTCAAATCTATATTTAATAAAAACAGCATGTTTTATTCATTCTGACGACTGAAAACAGGTATATGTGCTTTCAAGAAACCACTGGTAAATGAAATAATTATCTATGTTGTTTATTACATAACTAAATATATACATATATATACATATATATATATATATATATATATATATATATATATATATATATATATATATATATGCATATATATATATATATATATATATATATATATATATATATATATATATATATATATATATATATATATATATATATATATATATATATATATGCATATATATATATATATATATATATATATATATATATATATATATATATATATATATATATATATATATGTATGTATATATATATATATAAATCTGTAGTTTTCTGTAAGTATGTGTATATGTGTGTGGACAATATTAAATGAGGGCTCATATATTCTAAACCATTCATGCGATTTCTTTGAAATTTTTTACAGAGCTTCTCCTTCCACAAAACCTGTACATGATCTACAAAAATCGATACTGGGGCCTTTTGAGACAATAAAAAATGTTCGGTTATTTGTGTGAATTTTCGTGATTAAGTTTGACAAGAGTTATCTTTCGTAATCAAGAGTTATCTTTCGTAATTCGGCTCATTCGGATTTTAATTTACTCTTTGTACTTGAAAGAAAGAGACTAACAATATCATTTTGTATATTTCACAACCACCAATTTCTAACAGATTACTAAGTTAAGTTATAGATTTGACATTGTATACTTTATAGTTTCAAGCTTGATGTTCATACATTAAGTGATGTCATAACTTTTACAATATTATGCTTAAATTTATCTAAAATTATTTCGCTGGAATAGTGCCTAAGGCTTTCATGTTTACATAAAGTACGTTTTTCTTCTATGTATTCAAATTTACTTTGTTTAGTTTAATGAGCTATATTGAAAGCTACTTGCACCGTCCAAAGGACAGGTAGTTTAGCTAGTATATATATATATATATATATATATATATATATATATATATATATATATATATATATATATATATATATATATATATATATATATATATATATATATATATATATATACTGTACCAATTGCGTTGTTATTGCGGATAGAGCAATTGGCTAGAGTACATCCGTTATCCTCGTTGGTGGGTTGTCTTGTGACCTCTTCATGGATGCACCCTAGCCAATTGCCCTATCCGCAACACTAATTGTTTCCTACGTATCTACGTAGTATACAGGCTAGAATGTAACGAGTGCAATCTATTTTACATAGGCAGCACTATTCGATCGTTACATGTCCATATTAAAGAGCATGTTAACACCAACTCCTCTTCCTTCCGCAAACGCATCATCAAATGTGGGAACCGGGACATCATCACCACCACAATCTTAGCTACCGAACGCAGTATAGGCACACTGAAAATTAAGGAAGCTTTCTTAATCAAGCAATTAAAACGTAGCAATGATCGAATCGAAAGAAATGCACGAGAATGGCTAATTTAAAAGCCTGGATTCCATAACGGCCAGTTTCATTCTTTCTTCTTTTCAAATTAAATCTATGTCCACACTAGGCAAACACACTTAGACTTACACACACACACATACATATATCGCACACATATTTTTCCCGTTTTATTATATACATATTCGCACACATCTTTCACTACATAAACTTATATTCATGCACACGCATACAAACATTCACGCACACACATGTATATATACATACATATATCATACATCTCATAACGCGCACGTTCGAAATTTTAACGTCTTTTCGTTTCATTTAACTTAAATCTGCTCCCAAACAAGCAAGTCAACCGATCAATTCTTAAGTCTCTCATAGGGTCACTCCCTTGATAATGGGTTTTTAAACCCGAAAATATTTGGGATCGTTAAATTTGCTAAGGTAAGATTCTTTTGTTATCTTGGCAATTTAACATTCTACACACGCATTGTCTTCAAAATTTAAATTTGTGTTTCCTATTAAACAATGCTTCAAGTAAGCTACAAAACTCTGTTATATATATATATAATTGGTGTTGGATGCTTAAAGCGTCCGTATGCGGTAGGCCGTTTGAGCACTCAACGATTGTAATATTTCCAATAAATTCCATTCGTCGCGCAACATTGATTCTCCTTTTTTCTGTGATATATATATATATATATATATATATGAATGCATGTGTGCATCTGTGCATTTCAAAGCAAATAATAGATAAGAAAATCGGATAAAGTAACCCTGGAGACGAAGGCATTTGCGAAACCGTCACCTTTCGAGAAGTTTTAGGCCTGTAGCTAGCTAGAAGTGTAAATAAAGGTGCGGGGTTTGAGTCCTTGCATGCGCCTCTGTCACCAATTTTCTGTCATCAGAACTACTTTACCCGATTACTCAACTATTCTTTATATTGAACGGCTATTATTATAATCATTTGTATTGTAACGCACACACTACTTCCAAATTTTCCAAATTCTTCTGAAGTCAACCGCTATATACAGGGCTGCTCAATTCTTTGAGGGTACATCTTTTAATAGCTCTAGCATTTTCAAACTTGTTCTTTTCAGATAAATGATGCTAGCTAACTCAGCAAATATAATGGTATGATCTAATCGTTGCCTTAAAAGTAGACCATAGTGATTTAGAGATTACTCGCTTCATGAGAGTTGCACGGTCATTTGTTGTCAAAGTTCACAAAGAGCTGGAAGCCGCCGACGATGATTCGATAGCAGCAGGCAAACGTAAAACGCCTGCTGTATCACAATACCCCAATTTGTACGAAAGGTGCAAAACATGATCGATAAGAACACCAGAAAGTCAATTAGCGACATTGCTAAGGAGCTCAAAATTTCAAGGCACACTAACGAAAGACTTGTGTGTGATACAAAGCCCATGTGATGCGGAGAGACCAATTCATATCTGCAAAGACAAAAGATAGCCATCTCATCGGCACAAAACGTTTGTTAAGCAAGTTGAAGCATCATGAGCCTGGAATACTTTGGTTTTTCACGAATGAAAATAAAAACCTTACTCAGGATCGGAAGGTATGATAGATAGTTATGAAAGAACATAAAGACATTTCAACGGTCCTGCACACAGCGTCCAGGAACTGTAGTAGTTCTGGGAGTCATGAGCAAAGAGAGATATATCATGCCACCTCACTTCTTTCCTCAGGGCTTAAGTTTCAATTGCTGCTGATTATAAGGGGGTGTTGGAGAGAGTTGTAAGGCCTCGGATAGAGAGCGTGAGTAAAGGAAGACATTGCACCTACCAGCAAGACTCTGCGGCATCTTCAAAACGACACACACACGCGAGCATGGGTGAATGTTTAAGAGGTTCGCTTCGCAATTATTGTTTCGGGTTCGACACTAATGTGTGACATATTCGGCAAATTCATTTACCATAGCCTTGAGTCAACCTTGTGACTAAAATTGGGTAGACAGAAAGTGGTGGAAAGCAGATCAGTTGGACAGTACTTATGTAACACTGAATCTCGGACAAACGCACAAACACACATATATGTATACATACACACACCCACCTACACACACACACACACACACACACACACAGATACATACATACATACATACATACATACATACATACATACATACATACATACATACATACATACATACATACATACATACATAAGTCCCCCACAACAAACATGGAATCAACAACACGTGCTACAGATCGCCATGCTACTAGACTTCCTAGCAGCCAGGTCGAACAGCGCCTTGAAACAACTATGCCTGTAAGAAACTTGACACCTCCTGAACCATCTAAGTCTACCTCGAATGCTGGGGAAAACACTATCGATAATAATAATAATCGAAGAAATAATAATAATAATCGAATAAATGTGACACCACGTATACCATCCGAGTCTATCTCGACTGTTGTGGAAAATACTATCGATAATTGTTTCTACTTTTGGCACAAGGCCAGCAATTACCCAGTGCATTACTGGTACTTTATTTTATCGACCCCGTAAGGATGAAAGGCAAAGCTAACCTCGGCAGGATTTGAACTCAGATCAGAAAGGGGCGTAACTCTGTGCTACAAAGCATGTTGTCCGACCCTCTATCGATAATGATAATCAAAAGTATAAACAATTGAAAATTTCCCTCAACGAAATCTTCCAGAGAGAAATTAACTCATGTATAAATATCTCTCTGGCTGAACGTGTTAAAATGACAATGGTGAATAAAAAACCAAATAATGAAATACTCCGTGTTATTGATGAAATAGGGGATGAATATTTACGACGGATAAAAACCCAACATTTTGGCAAATCAACGCCTGTTTATATGCCCTAGCAACGACAGTGAAGCATTATCTTGGTGATAGCAGAGATATTAACAAGAACAAAACACCACCAAAAGTACCATCATATATAACTAAAATAGAAAAAAAGACTGCTGCCCTACGAAAAACTATAGGACATGTGACAATGCTCCTTACATGCAAACAAACACACAAAAACCTCACTCCTCACCAACAAAGAGTGAAGAATAAAATAGAGACGATGTTTGGTAACAGTAGAACCAGAACTCTCCAATATAAGCTGATCACCCTGAAACAAGAATTGAGAGCTGTTAGCGAAAAACGCCGATACCTGAAGAAGGTAGATGAAAGAAAAATGCTTAATAAAAGATTCAGACGAAACCAAACATCAGTCTATAGAGATATGAAGGGCAAAATAATTGTTTCTACTTTAGGCACAAGGCCAGCAATTACCCAGTGCATTACTGGTACTTTATTTTATCGACCCCGTAAGGATGAAAGGCAAAGTCAACCGCGGCGGAATTGACTTTGCCTTTCATCCTTACGGGGTCGATAAAATAAAGTACCAGTAATGCACTGGTTAATTGCTGGCCTTGTGCCTAAAGTAGAAACAATTATTTTGCCCTTCGTGTCAATGAGGCCCCATCCCAGAAAGACATAGATTCCGTTTGGAGAAAAATCTGGGGTGAAAAGAAGAATTTCAACCAAGATGCAGTGTGGCTAAGAGAAATCCGAAAGAACTATTGCTCCTACACTATAACAAAAATATACGAAATAAGTGAGGGTACCCTTGAGACTGTGATAGGAAAACTCCAAGACAAGAAAACACCAGGAAGAGAGAGAATTGTCGGCTACTGGTACAAAAAACTAATATTCTATCGGAGGTATCTTACTGACCTCTACCAACAAGTTCTTAAGGGAGATACACTTATACCAGAATTAGCACTTATACCAGAATGGTTGACATTAGCACAAACATTACTGGTCCCCAAGAACAAAGACACCCACTTGGCAAAAAACTACCGACCCATTGCATGCCAGAACCTGATGTATAAGATGTTTACAGCCAGCCTGAACCTATTCCTCCAAGATCACTGTGAAAATAATAACATCATCACAGATGAACAAGCAGCTGGAAAGAAAAGGGTTTGGGGATGTGCTGAACAACTCCTAATTAACAAAACTGCGATGTCGGAGGTGCGACAAATTAGGAGGAATATGACTACAGTCTGGCTGGACTACAAGAAAGCTTTCGATTCTGTTCCCCACTCTTGGATGATAGAGGCCCTCCAACTTGCTAAAGTCCCAGACATTATTGTCAGAGCCATAGAGAGGCTGTCTTCTTCTTGGGCTACTATCCTAAGGTTAAAGACAGAGAGGGAGGACTCTATTTTCACTGATAAAATAAAATATTGCCGGGGTATATTTCAGGGGGACAGTCTCTCTGTGATATTGTTCATCTTGTCATTAAACCCCTTGTCCTTTCTGCTCAAGATATGTGAGGGATACATCATTGGCTCACAGGAGGACAGAAATACGAACCTAACTCATAACTTCTTTGTGGACGATCTGAAACTCTATGCCAAGAACATGGATGGGATGAAGAAAAATCTTGACCTGGTTACAACGTTCTCAAAGGATATAGGAATGGAGTTTGGCCAAGATAAATGCTCATACATGACTGTAAAGCGGGGAAAAACAACAACCCAATCTAGCAACATTGTCATCAATGGTCTAACTGTTTCACCGATATCTGATGAGGACTGCTACAGATATCTGGGGATAGATGAGAACATATCCTATAATGGTATCTGTAATAAAGAACGAGTAACCAGGGAATACTACACCCGATTAAGAAAGATCTGGTTATCGGAACTCTGCGCAGAACAAAACAGTGGCTCACAATGTGTTTGCTGGCACAATGTGTCCTAACACCAACGTTTGGAATACTCAATTGGACAATAGACGAAATCCGAGCAGTTGATGTTGGAACTCGAAAAATACTGAACCACACCGGAAACTTCCACATCAACTTTGACATAGACCGCCTTTACTTGAAACATAAGCAGGGAGGCAGAGGCCTAACATCAGTCCAGACAACATTTGAATGTCGCATCATATCTCTCCGACAACATCTACGAACCTCGAAGCGTAGGAGCCCGCTTCTCGAGCAAGTCTATCTGCATGAAACAGATAAGATCATGAGAGTTGGGAAGGAACTCCTTGAGAGATATTCCCTGTGTGATAATCAAAAACTCACATCCAGGGATGTCGCTCAGCAGTATCGCAGTGAACCCATGGATGAAAAAATGCATGCCTATCAGCAAAAAAACATTCATGGATATGTTGCCAGGAAGCTCCAGAGTGAGAGTAATATAGATAAGGAAAGTAGTCTATCTTGGACCAACAACCGCTATATTGGCTCCCACTTTGAAGGATACGCTTTTGCAATCCAAGAACAGGAGATTAGCACGAAATACCTGATTCACAAAAGAGATAGGGATGCAGGCAAAACACCTAGATGTGATAACAAGTGCAGACTCTGCAGAACTAACATCGAGGATATCACCCATGTCATCAGCAGCTGCCCAAAGATGTCATCGCGGTACTATCTACCTATGAGGCATGTTGTAGTGGCCAAAACACTGTACAATGCACTTCGTAAAAAAGATAGCCCCGATAATAAACACATTAAAAGCTACAGCAATGTGGAAGACATACATGTACATAATATGAAAGAGTACTGGTGGAATATTCCAGTAAAAACCCCAATAAAATGCAGGCATAACAGACCAGATATTATGATATGGGACATGGAGAAGAAAGGATGCACAGTAGTGGAAATTAGCTGCCCAGCAGATGCCAATATAATATCAAAGATTAGCGAAAAGGAGAATATTTATGCAGAACTGATGAGAAATCTGCAGATACTCCACCCTGATTACACCTTCAGATTTATGCCTGTGATTATTGGGGCACTGGGATATGTTAGTAACTGCCTCAATACAAATCTTGAGAAGCTAGGCTTCACAGGAACAGAAAGAACACAACTAGTTAGGAAACTACAAGTACAATCCATTAATGGAACAGTAAAAATATGTAAAACATTCCAAAAATGTTGCATCTAATAACTGCATATACACATGTACAGATACAAAGCATATACACATGCACACATACAACTCAAAAATACACATCCACACATACAATAACATCCATATCTACACATGCATGCATACATACATATCTACCTAGTTGATGTTGTGTAAATTCCAATGAGAGAGTCTTGTGTCTATGTTAGAAACTGACTCTCTCTCTATTGGTAAAACTTTGTGAAATTATAAAACCAGAAGAACATACATACCTACATACATACATACATACATACATACATACATACATACATACATACATACATACATACATACATACATACATACATACATACACAGTCAACGCGATTAGTCGCATATTCTGGCGTGGGTGACTATTTATTAAATTTAAGATGAATACTATCTCCGACAGTAATGCCACAATTACAGTCATGTTGAATAACTGGATATTCTTCTAACTATATCTTCTGAAGACACCTTTTATTCGAATTCGTAGAGATATCCGACTAACTACATAATTCATTTTACAAGGATTTGCTACAAACAGCATGGCTGAACACAACATCAACAACAAAATTAAGGAAGTATCGAAGACAACCAACAAGAAAGGTAAACAAACTTTATTCAGTTGTAGCTACAGAAGAGACCGAAATCATAAATCGCATTTCTCTTGGAGTTGCGAACTTATTAATGATTTATTTAATTGTTATAAAATGGCAAAAACCAATCCCTCCATTGGCTATATGAACAGAATGAAGCTACACTGGGACGAAATACACCCAGAGCAAAATTATTTCACAGCGAAAAAATTACGCCAACAAGCGACGTTTGTTGAACGTAAAAATAAGATAAATATTATTAATTGTAAGTCCCCTACAACAAACATGCTATCAACAACACGTGCTACAGGTCGCCATGCTACTAAACTTCCTAGCAGCCAGGTCGAACAGCGCCTTGAAACAACTATGCCTCTAAGAAACTTGCCACCTCCTGTACCATCTAAGTCTACCTCGAATGCTGGGGAAAACACTATCGATAATAATAATAATCCAAGAAATTTGGCACCACGTGTACCATCCGAGTCGACCTCGACTGTTGTGGAAAATACTATCGATAATGATAATAATCAAAAGTATAAACAATTGAAAATATCCCTCAACCAAATCTTCCAGAGAGAAATTACTTCATGTATAAATATCTCTCTTGCTGAACGTATTAAAACGACAATGTTTAATAAAAAAAAAACAAATAATGAAATATTACGTGTTATTGATGAAATAGAGGATGAATATTTACGACGGATAAAACTCCCAACATTTTGGCAATCAACGCCTGTTTATATGCCCTAGCAACGACAGTGAAGCATTATCTTGGTGATAGCAGAGATACTAACAAGAACAAAACGCCACCAAAAATACCATCATATATAACTAAAATAGAAAAAAAAACTGCTGACCTACGAAAAACTATAGGATATGTGACAATGATCCTTACATGCAAACAAACACACAAAAAACCTCACTCCTCACCAACAAAGAGTGAAAAATAAAATAGAGACGTTGTTTGGTAACAGTAGAAACAGAACTCTTCAATATAAGCTGATCACACTCAAACAGGAATTGAGAGCTGTTAGCGAAAAACGCCGATACCTGAAGAAGGTAGATGAAAGAAAAGTGCTTAACAAAAGATTCAGACGAAACCAAACGTCAGTCTATAGCGATATGAAGAACAAAATAATAAGTGTCACTGAGGCCCCATCCCAGAAAGACATAGATTCCTTTTGGAGCAAAATATGGGGTGAAAAGAAGAATTTCAACTAAAATGCGGTGTGGCTAAGAGAAATCCGAAAGAACTGTTGCTCCTACACTACAAAAAGAAACATGCGAAATAAGTGAGGGTACCCTTGAGACTGTGATAGGAAAACTCCAAGATAAGAAAACACCAGGAAGAGACATGATTGTCGGCTACTGGTACAACAAACTGATATTCTATCGGAGGTATCTTACTGACCTCTACCAACAAGTTCTTAAGGGAGATACACTTATACCAGAATGGTTGACATTAGCACAAACATTACTGGTCCCCAAGAACAAAGACACCCACTTGGCAAAAAACTACCGACCCATTGCATGCCAGAACCTGATGTATAAGATGTATACAGACTGCCTGAACCTATTCCTCCAAGATCACTGTGAAAATAATAACATCATCACAGATGAACAAGCAGCTGGAAAGAAAGGGGTTTGGGGATGTGCTGAAATACTTCTAATCAACAACACTGCGATGTCAGAGGTGCGACAACTTAGGAGGAATATGGCTACAGACTGGCTGGACTACAGGAAAGCTTTCGATTCTGTTCCCCACTCTTGGATGATAGAGGCCCTCTAACTTGCTAAAGTCCCAGACATTATTGTCAGAGCCATAGAGAGGCTGCCTTCTTCTTGGGCTACTATCCTAAGGTTAAAGCCAGAGAAGGAGGACTCTGCAGAACTAACATCGAGGATATCACCCATGTCATCAGCAGCTGTCCAAAGATGTCATCGCAGTACTATCTACCTATGAGGCATGATGTAGTGGCCAAAACACTGTACAATGCACTTCGTAAAAAAGATAGCCCCGATAATAAACATATTAAAAGCTACAGCAATGTTGAAGACATCCATGTACATAATACGAAAGAGTAATGGTGGAATGTTCCAGTAAAAACCCCAATAAAATGCAGGCATGACAGACCAGATATTATGATAAGGGACAGGGAGAAGAAAGCATGCACAGTAGTGAAAATTAGCTGCCCAGCAGATGCCAATATAATATCAAAGATTAGTGAAAAGGAGAATATTTATGCAGAACTGATGAGAAATCTGCAGATATTCCACCCTGATTACACCTTCAGATTATTGGGGCACTGGGGTATGTTAGTAACTGCCTCAATACAAATCTTGAGAAGCTAGGCTTCACAGGAACAGAAAGAACACAACTAGTTAGGAAACTACAAGTACAATCCATTAATGGAACAGTAAAAATATGTAAGACATTCCAAAAATGTTGCATCTAATAACTGCATATACACATGTACAGATACTAAGCCTATACACATACACACATACAACTCAAAACATCCACATCCACACATACAATAACAACCATATCTATACATGCAGACATGCATTCATAATCTAGCTAGTTGATGTTGTGTAAATTCGAATGAGAGAGTCTTGTGTCTATGTTAGAAACCGACTCTCTTTCTATTGGTAAAAATTTGTGAAATTATAAAACCAGAATCATATACATACGTATGTACATATATATATATATATATATATATATATATATATATATATATATATATATATATATATATATATATATATATATATGCATTATATGATATATATATATATATATATACGCATTATATGGTATAACCCACCATATAATATGGAAGTTGCCACACCATTAGCTAAGATCTTTCTCTCCCTTATTATGAAGCATTTTCCCCCTACACATAAACATAGTAAAATTTTTAATAGAAATACTATTAAAATGTCTTACTCTACGACTCCTAACCTTGAACATAACACCACAGCTTCAAATTTAGCTAAACTACATAGCCGTAGGAACACGTGCAACCCTGTAGTTAGTACTAACTGTAATCGGGTTGACTGCCCCCTATCCGGGAAATGCCTCTCTAGTAACATTGTCTACAAATGTAAGGTTGAAACACCCACGTCCCGTAGGTCCTACATAGGGTTAACCGCCAATAGATTCAAGCAGCGTCTTTACCTGCATACCCATTCTTTTCGTTACCCTCTAAGAAGGAATATGACGTCACTTTCAGCTTATATCTGGAGTCTAAAAGACAACCACAGTCAATATAAGTTACATTTGGAGATCCTAGCTAGGGCTAGATCGTAAAACGGAAATAAAAGACCATGTGACATCTGCGCCGCTGAGGCCCTGGAAATACTCTACGCCAAAGACCACATCTTAAACAAAAAATCTGAGGCAATTTCGGCTTGTAAACATAAATTGCACAAAACTTTCCTGTATTACAGCCTCACATTATACCCTAACGGATAGTACGAACTGTACGCGGATATTTTACGTCTTGATGTGGTAGCTAAGTATATGTTATGTTTATACCATTACTTATTTGTATAGGTATGTATATATTACCTGTATGTTTTGTGAAGTTACGTATACTTTCTCGTACGTATATTTGATTGTATATGTTATGGCGTATATATAATATATTCTGGTACATATGCTTTAGGTTATTTGTATACGTGAGTTTTGCGTCTGTGTGAGTATGCGGGTTCGTACGTATGTAGGGTGTGTGTATATGTGTACTTTGTGTTTTAGTTGACGTACGTCTCCGAACATATGTGTATTTACATGTAGGTATGTGTGTGCGCTTGTTATATACGTATTTATTTATTTATATACGTTTATTTAATTATATGTATACACACACACACACATATAACTATATATATTTTTTTATATATATTTTTATGTGTATTTGGTGTATATATTCGTATGCGTGCGGGTACAGGCGTTGCGTGGGTTCTGTATCTGCGTGCAGGTTTTTTTGTTGTTTTTTGTGTACGTGCGTGTATTTGTATACCTATGGCGAGTGTTTTCGCGTATGCTTGTGTATGTACGTATATCGATGTGTGTATGTATTTATTTAATTTCAATTACCTCTGTATTTTATTTACTTTATTCTTAACCCTGAAGCCGAGAATCATTCGGTTTCCTAGTTATAATTTTAGTCTACGACTTCAGTTATACCATTTACATGGTTTTGTCTTTGCGTGCAATTGTTCTCCCCGCTCCACATATGACGTATAATCTTCGTTTTTTCCGTTCATTGCCAGAGAACGTCTCTATGAACCACCTAATAGAATATTAGTCTACGACTTCTTTTATACCATAAACATGGTTTTGTCTTTGCGTGTAATTGTTTTTCACCGCTCCAAATAATGACGTATTATATTCGTTTTTTCCCGTTCTTTGCCAGGGAACGTATCCACGAACCAAAGTATCGTCTTCCTGTCTTCCTCCGGTTGCAACGTTTTTTGAAATATTCACTTCTGCGTTCACAGATTGACTTTGTTAGTTTCAGAAGATCACGTTAAGGGTGAAAACAGCGATTCTTTGCTTAAACTTTAATCTGTTATTTTAATAAATATTTGCTCTACGGTTCTTATATATTTGATATATATTTATCCTTATCGAGCCCACTTTGGATTTTAGTCTTCAAATTTATTATTATTACTATATATTTATATATATATATATATATATATATATATATATATATATGTGTGTGTGTGTGTGTGTGTGTGTGTGTGTGTGTGTGTGTGTGTGTGTGTGTGTGTGTGTGTGTGTGTGTGTGTGTGTACGTATGCATGTGTGTGTGTATAATATGTAAGCGAAAAGTATACGGGAAGCAACACAGTAAACGATACAGTACCACGGAGTTATATATTAGTTTAACGCTTACTATAGTAAGAAAAGAGTCTTAGTATTTCGGATGCTAGTACTTCATCAGAAAATAGAATGAGAAATAAAAGAATAAAAAATAAAATAGAGGAGAGAGGGGGGAAGAAACGGTGTAGAGCAGGGTGGTGGGCGGAGTCCTTGGTTCAATCAAGTTGTCAAAGACGCCATCCAAGCAAAGAAGGCATATCAAGTATGGCTTGGAAATAAGGCATCCTTCTTGCACTGGCGGTACAAACAGGCGCGAAGTTTCGCAGTAAAGACATAAAAGACACCCAAAGTTAAGACATGGGACAACTTTGAGGTTAAGCTGGAATCCCACTTCAGATCACCAAATAAAGTGTTCTGGCAGACCATCCGCTGACTTTGTAATAAAAAGTCATCCTCCACACCTGCTATCAGAAACATATCTGGGATTCTCCTCTTTTCAGAGAAGTGCATCCTCTCGAAGTGGAGAGAATACCTTGCTGTTCTGCTAAACTCGGTCAGAACAGTAACTTCTGATGTACAAGATGTGCATCTGGGAGCGATGACTAACCCCTCGAAGGCTGGGGTGACAATAGCAATTAAAAAGCTCAAATGGGGTAAGGCCACTGGGGAGGATGAAATTCGGCCCGAGATGTTAAAAGCCTTAGATAGAGGAGATATTCTCTGGCTGACACGTGTGTAGCAGGTGGATTGGCTCTCTGGAAAGGCACCTAAGCTATTCCAATCGAGAGTGATAAACCTAATTTTCAAAAAGGGAGAAGGGAGAGGTTGCTGCAATTATAGAGGGATCTCCTTGTTAAGCCTCTATGGTAAAGACTATGCTAAGTAAGTGTCTGGCAAAAAGATGTAGAAATATTGATAAATCCAAGCTAACTGACGAACCATGTGGTTTTCATACCGGGCAAAGCACAGTCGACCAAATATTCACACTGCTGCAGATCTTTGAGAAGTCGTGGAAGTATTAACAAGAGTTGTATGCTTGTTTCGTAAAACGCGAAAAGGCATATAACTGTGTTCCACGGGACCTGTGTGGAAAGTCCTACAGGAATAAGGGATCAATGGAAAGTTTCTTGTTGCCCTGAGGTCTCCATATGAATTGTCTAGCAATTGTGTTCGGATAAATAGTGCTACGTCGATACCATTTAATGTGAGAGTCAGACTCTGTGGAGGATGCGTAATGTCACCTCTCCTGTTCATAATATTCATGGACAAGAAGATTGACATGCACAGCCGAGTTGGAAGTGATATCATGAGTGCCGTATGTAGGATCGCTCGGCTGGAATCTTAGGACGACATGGTATTACTTACCTCGTCAGAAGTTGCACTTGATAAATTTGCTGCTGAGTACTGCACGGTAGGAATGAAAATCAATGCTGCAAAGACAGGGGCACTCATCCCCTCTCAAAGAAGCCTACGCAGTATACTCTACATGTCAATGGAGTTCTACATAAGCAGGTAGTGAAGATCAAGTTCTCGAGTGATAGAAAGCAGGGGGCTGAATTAAGTGCAGGAATTACAGGAGTTGGTGTAACACTGCTTCAGCTTCAAGATTCAGTCATCGGTAGAAGAGATGTAGGTGTAAAGCCAAACTAAATATCTTAAATTCGGTTTTCGTGGCAACCCTTACCTATGGTCATAAATCTTGGTTTTTTGGTGTAACGTTATTCGATAGGGTTCGTAGCTCGGCAATCAGATAGTCGGTTCAGGTACAGCGGCTACTTCTCCGAGTTGAGAGATCACAGTTCCGATATTATGGACATGGAGTTAGAATGTCTCAGAAAAGAAGCACTGATGAGATTTACGGGCAAGAAACCACTGACAGGAAACCAGAGGGTAGACCCCAAGCGAGATGTTTGAGTAATATCCTTGAGCTCGACTGGTCTCGCTTGGGGATCCCGCTGGATCAATTGGAGACGGTTGTTTCTAAGACCCGTTGGAATGAGTATTTGAGGACTCTGCCACCAGGACCCTAGATACATTTATATATATGCGTGTTTGTGTGTTTGTGCATGTGTGTTATGCAGACCTTTACTCAACAGTGTATTCGATACTTGGGGTAGTAGTGTATGACACCACGACTGAGCTCTAGTCGTTTCAACAGGTAGTTCGAGAATTAGCTGTTGAAACAAGAGCTCAGCCGTCGTGTCCCGACTCTCTATAATATATATATATATATATATATATATATATATATATATATATTAAAACAATGAAATTAAACACAAAACTGTTAATTCATAGTAAAACACATTATTTTACGATCGTTTCTTGGGGGTAGTTCCCTGTATGTTCATTCAATTATTCATCTATGTAAAACGTATTACAAAATATCTAGTGAGAAAAAAATACATACGTCTTCACTACCCGCCGTCTTCAGAAATAATGAGTTTTGTTTATTGAAGAATACAAAAAAAATACATATGAATAAGTAAGATTTTATAACCAGGTTGAAATTAACCAATGTTAAGAATGGAAAGGGGCAGTGTAAATCCTTAAGGTTGGTGGTAGTAGATGAATAAATAGGCTATCAGTGGATAAAGGTATCAAATGTCTTTTAAGAAAAGAAATGAAAGTTGTTAGTGTAAATGAATTTAGGCATATTGTATATAAAAGTACGTAAAAAATGAAACGAAATTTCATTTCTCACTCTTAGTACGACTGTTACTTAAATATAAGTATGTACACGTACATACATATATGTATACAGACGTACAGTAGTATGTATATATATATATATATATATATACATATATGCACACATATATATATGTACGTATGGATTCACCGAACATTTATTATAATGCTCGGTGTGTTTGTAAACAAACATCCCGAATTAAGCCGTACAGTGTCTAGCAACCATTGTTGCTCATTCGTTCAACACTGACAAAGGAACGCTGTACTAGTTTCAAGCTTATTAGCTATCGTCAGCAACGTATACCTTCCTGCCAGATGGTTGAACGTCTGAAAGTATATACTTTCCTTATGCATATTAGCAGTAGTTTTACATGCTTCCTTATTTGTGGGATAATTTTATCAAGAATCTTCTTGCTTATTACTCCGATGTCCGACTTAGATGGGCATATGAGTCTAGTTAGTGCCAGCAATGAAACACCGAAAAACCTAGATCCTACCATTACTCCCAATATCCACATTAACACGAATGACACAAATTCTCTAAAAATCATCAATCCTAACGATTACGAATATTTCTATAACTTACCTAATATTATTACTACAAACCGCGCGAAAACACCTAACTCCACTACTCTTAAAAAAGCAGTTAATAATAACACCTTATATCTTAATTCTCACAATAAACCTAATGATATATCACCTATCTCATCGAACCTTCAACATAACCAAACTACATCCTTGCAATCCAAAAAACTAGAGAAACATATCCGAACTACTGTATATAACAAGAATGATACCGAAATTCCAGGTCCAATCAATAATGCTCCATTAATAAAACTCACAATATCTTCTACAAATCAAACAAAAAGCAATAAATCAAAAACTAATACAATTCAAAAATCTACTAAACAATTAGTTCACACCCATAATAACAATCACAATGTTATAATTTCATCTGATAACAATATCTACCCTCAAACTTCTATACATACCCAATATAACAAGAGGAAACCTTTTAGAAACCATAAAAGAAATGTAACATGGTATAACGCCCCATTCAACTTGCAAACTATGGGCCAAATCCCTAAATGATTTTTTACAATTCTCGATAAGCATTTCCCACCTAACCACAAATACCATCAAATTTTAAACAGAAATACAGTAACATTTTCTTACTCCACATCGAGCAATATACAACAAAAAATAAGTGCATATAACATCTATAAATGTAAAAAAGCTCCATTTATACCACACACAATAGCATAACACACACACAAGATAACTATGGTAATACTATAACGCATAACCAGAATATTACTGCATACCCACCTGATAGATCCGCTCACTCACCTCACCAGCACAATATAGCAGACTACAATCAACTACCATCTTCCTCATCCTTAATAGGGACTAAGATTTACAAACCCAATTTAACTAATAGCGTCCAAAACAACCATGACTCCATAAATGCTATATCAAGTATAATTTCACCTACTAGCAACAATTCGGATTATAACCACCCTACCGTAAACCCTTCTCACCCCAAAAATAAAAAAAGTAAACACAAATACTAGCACTGTTATTGAGAATATGGATACCACATCTGAAACCCTATATGCAAACGGTTGTAATTGTAGAATAAAAGATAATTGCCCCTTAAATGGAAATTGCTTAATTAATAATATAGTATATAAATGTGTAATCACCACTAAAGACTCTAATCAATCCTATATAGGATCCACTTCTAATCCATTTAAATCGAGATTTTATGCACACACCCACAGTTTCCGAAACACAAAATTAGCAAATACCACTTCTTTAGCAGAAGCAGTTAATAATTGTAAAAAGAAGATTATTAAATATAACCTAACTTGGAAGATTCTTAAGAGAACTATTTCTTATCAGGGCAATAGAAGGGAGTGCGGACTATGTTCCCAAGAAATTTTTGAAATTACTAAATCGAAGGACACTATTAAATAAAAGACAAGAATTAATTTTAGTATGTAACCATAAAATTAGGACATTCAAATATTATAAATACAACTAAACAAATATAGAAAAAGATATAGGTGAATAAATGTGTGAGTATAGGTGTATGTGTGAATAAGTATATCTGTGTGTGTATATGTATGTATATGCATAAATGTATGCCTATATATAAACATGTGCGACTATACATGTATATATATATTTTTTATATTATATATTTTTAGAACAAAGAAATAACTAACTTTTTAAGATTGTTCTATTCCATTCTACTTGATGTAACACATTAATCTCAGTACCCCTTTTCCTCCAACAGTAATCTTCTTTGACCATCAACACTTTTATTACAATATGCCTAAATTCATTTACACTAACAACTTTCATTTCTTTTCTTAAAAGTCATTTGATACCTTATCCACTGATGGCCTATTTATTCATCTACTACCACCAACCTTAAGGATTTACACTGCCCCTTTCCATTCTTAACATTGGTTAATTTCAACCTGGTTATAAAACCTTACTTATTCATATGTATTTTTTTTGTATTCTTCAATAAACAAAACTCATTATTTCTGAAGACGTATGTATTTTATAGTGAAGACGTATGTATTTTATAGTGAAGACGTATGTATTTTATAGTGAAGACGTATGTATTTTTTTCTTACTAGATATTTTGTAATATGTTTTACATAGATGAATAATTGAATGAACATACAGGGAACTACCCCCAAGAAACGATCGTAAAATAATGTGTTTTACTATGAATTAACAGTTTTGTGTTTAATTTCATTGTTTTAATATTTCTATTTTGACTCTGTATCCAATTGAATTATATCGTTGATAAAAAATTTTGTATTTTAAACTTTGCTTCACGACATCTTCTACATACGGATTACATTGAGTTCTTTATACGGTTTAGACCCTACCATTGAGTGGTAGATTTATCTGTATATATATATATATATATATATATATATATATATATATATATATATATATAACGAAGGTAATGTGGTAACGAACCAGATGGACCATAACGCACCAGAGTACTCAATACTTAGGGTAGTAGAGTGGGTAGTCCAGAAATAGCCGTCGAAACGGCTTGAGCTCTGCCGTCGGGGTCATATATTTTCCTATATATATATATATATATATATATATATATATATATATATATATATATATATATATATATATATATATATATATATATATATATATATATATATAGGTATATATATATATATATAATAATAATACGGGTGTAGATCGATATCCAGTGATTTCGGTCTCGTTGTTTACAATTTGCTCAACAAATTCATTTGGAGCATACGCGTAGGAGTAATTGTAATACATCCCCACCCAGAAGCCTAAAGCTATGAAAACAGTGTAATCATTGTATCGATAGATTTTGTTAAAATACTCACAAATTCGTTAAGTGAAACAGCCTATAACCTAGTTCAGCAAAAATCTGCCGGACTACAAAAAATCCACATCTACGCTGGTACAGTACTGTTCGAAATTCTGTAGAGAATCTGCTGGACATCGATTAATGATAACCCCATAACCAGCAAGTTCCGGACAATGGAATTCTCATCAGCCAGCAGTCCAATCAGGGATTTCCGAAAATTGAGTTTACTACTAAGTCCGTGACGGTATCCCACGTGTAGCATAAACTGGCGATCGGGCAGCAAATGACAGTAGCAGTTGCCGACTGGCTGGGGTTGGCGGTAATGCTTAATGTAGCAGCATGACATCACCAATAGGGAGTATTCAATATATAGGAAACTGTTTGACCCCGACGGCAGAGCTCAAGCCGTTTCGACGGCTATTTCTGGATCCAGAAATAGCCGTCGAAACGGCTTGAGCTCTGCCGTCGGGGTCAAACAGTTTCCTATTACCCACTCTACTACCCTAAGTATTGAGTACTCTGGTGCGTTATGGTCCATCTGGTTCCTTACCACACCTACTTGGTTATATATATATATATATATATATATATATATATATATATATATATATATATATATATATATATATATATACTTGGTTATATATATATATATATATATATATATATATACTTGGTTATATATATATATATATATATATATATATATATATATATATATATATATATATATATATATATATATATATATATATATATATATATATATATATATATAAGGAAACTTATCAGAAAGGACAAGACAACGAACGAAAGGCAAAACGAAAAACAATTTTTTTAGGCGAACCTGAAAAAAATTGTTTTAAAAAAGAATAAAAATAGAAACGAAAGACGCAGAACTTCAAGCTCATTGCCCGTTGAGATGGGCCTCGGCAGTTTCGACCCCTACCGACTGTAGTGCTAGTACAGCTGAGGTCACAGTGTCTGACACAAGCCAAACGCTGTCCAGAGACGAGGAACAAAACATTAATTTATAGCAATTAAGCTATAACAAGTAAACATAGAATTTATGTGACGTCATGAAAAAGTGTGGTGCTACTTATAGCATGAAAGTTTAGGGAATGAAAAAGAAAAGAAGAAAAGGAAGAGAAAAAAAACAAGAAGAAGGAAGTAAGATGTGTTAAAAAATGTAAGCCATTTAAATTAAGGGTGGAGTACAGCTAACACGTCCGTCACATATTATTAATGACAAACGTGGGCGGTGGATTGGCAGTATCGGTAGAGGGTCGGACGCCATGCTTTCCAGCATAGTTACGTCCCTTTACGATCTGAGTTCAAATCCCGCCGAGGTTGACTTTGCCTTTCATCCTTACGGGGTCGATAAAATAAAGTACCAGTAATGCACTGGTTAATTGCTGGCCTTGTGCCTAACGTAGAAACAATTATTAATGACAAACGTAAAATAATTAACAGAGAGGACGAGACAACGAACGAAAACAAGTCAAAACGAAAAACAATTTTTTCAGGGGAACCTTAAAAAAATGTTTTTTAAAAGAATAAAAATACAAACCAAAGACACAGTTTTATTGTTGCCCCCCCAAAAAAGCAATACATATATTTCAATCGCCCGGTTACGAAGGCCCTGCTGACATCATCAGGTGTAGATTGCATTAATAGTTTATCAATGAAAGGAATTACATCAGAGTAAATATTTGATTCGGAGATTGCACGTGAAATTATAACAAACTCGTCAATGCTAAGCGTTGTGGGTTTGGTAGACGCAACCAAGGGTGATGGGGTTTGTGTGATGTTGACAGAAATTTTACTGTATATGCCGTTAATGAGAACTAAACTGTCAGCTGTCACAAAGGTTAGGGGTGCTAAATTCTATGTCATTATACCCTGGACGAAAACCAGCGTAGCGTGACGGTGAAGAAAATCAAATTAAAGGAAATCTGTTCTATGAAAGTCAAGAGGGTTATGAAAAGTTATAAAAAGTTATAAAATGTTATGAAAAGTTGTAAAAGGTTGGGTTGGATGTCGCATTAAGTTAATGAAGAAAAATGAATTATGAAAAATACATTAAGAGTAAATATAAATATATATGTATATTAGTTATAATCTTAATGTCAGTGTTTCGTTAAAATAATTGATTAAGGGTAAATAATCTAGTTCACACTTATATGTGCTTTTCCTTTTCGGGTGAATTCTATCAGCAGGTCGCTGGGGATGGGAACCAAAATGGGACCAAATTATGCCAACTTGTTTGTTGGCTACGTCGAAGCCCAGATCTTCTCCCAGTACGCTGGACCAACTCCTGAGCTATACGGTCGTTATATCGACGACTGTATCGGCGCCACCTCTCTATCACGAGAACAGCTCGATTGCTTTCTATCTTTTGTCCTATCCTTCCATCCTGCTCTCCCTTTC
Source organism: Eledone cirrhosa (assembly GCA_964016885.1). Lineage (NCBI taxonomy): Eukaryota > Metazoa > Mollusca > Cephalopoda > Octopoda > Eledonidae > Eledone > Eledone cirrhosa. The sequence goes on from OZ024741.1 coordinate 203,395,470, forward strand.
ACCGCCTCCGTCTCCGATTCTTCTGTCCCCTTTCTAGATATCACTCTATCTATTAATCACTCTCACCACACAATCTCTACTTCCATCTTCTATAAACCAACAGACTCCCAATCTTACCTTGACTTCACCTCCTCCCATCCAACCCACACCAAACACTCCGTTCCCCATTTCCAATTTCTCCGACTTCGTTGGTTAGACAGGACGACCATTTCGAAACCCATTCCCTTCACATGGCTTCCCGCATCATCCAGCGTGGATATCCCCCCACCCTGATCCAAGCTGTTCTCACCCGCGCCCGTAAAACCGACCGTACCACAGCTCTCTCACGTCACCAGCGCCCTCCCAACACCCGCGTTCCTTTCCCTCTCACCTACCACCCTACCACCCTACCACCCTACCACCCCGGCAACATATCCTCCGTTTCTTCCGCACCCACTCTTCTCACTCCGTCACATCTCGCTTTTTTTCCAAACCCCCCTATTACTGCATTTAAGCGCGCCCGCAAAATCCATGGCCTCCTGGAACGCAGTTCCTTCTCGTCCTCTCCCACGACTCCACCAGGCTCTTATCCTTCTTCTCGTCCCCACTGCAACACTTCTCCCTTCATTTCCACCCTCACCACTCTCACAGGCACTAACGAGTCATTCCGTATCCGCCACTCGTTCACCTGCACATCCACCCACGTATGCCCTCCGGAGTTCCCTTTGCGGGTCTTTATACATCGGACAAACGGGACACCGTATGGTGGACCGTTTTACTGAGCATTTGAGGGACATACAACTCGGTTTGGATACTCCTGTCGCCCGTCATTTCTGTTCTCCTGGTCATTCTTCCCAACATGTTTCAGTCCTGGGTGTCCTTTTACATCATGGATCACAGGCCTCGCGCACCAGGACTGAACAGAGTCTGATTCACCACCTTGGGTCTTATTCCCCTCTTGGACTCAACTCACCTCCCCAATTTCTTTAATACCCCGTCCGTTATCACACGCGTTTGTACATTCACCACTAGAATCCTATCGCTTTCTCATGATCACAAACATATTCTCTTACAACTAATACAGACCGACAAAATATGCACACTCCACTTTTCCCTTCACAGCTTTGTATACACACATACACACCCTTATACTAACATACTTTTGCTCATAGCTTCGTACTTACAAGCACACACACTCTTTTACTTACATATACACACATATTTCTTCTTAGCTTCGTACAGACGAATAATAACACACACACAGACACACACACACACACACACACACACACACACACACACACACACACACACACACACACACACACACACACACACACATGCATACGAGCGTTCACAAGTATAGTTCTTTTTACAAAACGTTTTTTTTCCATTTCAGGTAGACGCGCTCCACCATCCACTTTTCTAAAAAAATAAATCATACTCAAAACGCCAGCATCAACAGTTTTCCAAGAGATATCAACATGAATGGACCTGTTATTTTTATCTAAAGATATTTTTTCCAATTCCAACTCGCCCGTCTCTTCAATCTTTCTTATTTCTCATTCATTCTTCTGACGAAGGACTAGCGCCCGAAACGTTAAGACCATCTTTCTGCTTTTTCAAACGTTAACCTAATATGTTCCTTCCATATACTGTATACTGTACCGATTGTGTTGTTATTTCTGTTTACCTTTTACACACACACACACACACACACACACACACACACACACACACACACACACACACACACACACACACACACACACCACACACACACACCCCCACACACACACGCACACACATATATATATATATATACAGGGTAGCATCAGCCGGGTTTTTGATTGCCTGTGCTACCTTTGTCATCAGCATAGCTAGTGAGGGATGTTGTATGTACTACTGAGAGAGCCACCCAAAACAATAGTGAACCCAAAACTGTGTCCTGAGTCACCCCACTTGTTATGATGTTTCCTTTGAGAGGCTCCTACTGTCTGCAGCAGTCTGGATTCTGTCTTTTAAGAAATCATGCAACCACTCACATACTTTTCCAGTTATGCCGAGTTTGTATATTTGTGACATATCATTCCATGATCGACCTTGTCAATGGCCTTTGCAATGTCAAGATATATCACGTCCATATGTGAGCTGTCCAGCAGTTGTTTCAGTACCGAGTCATAGTGTATCAGCTGTGTAAAGCAGTTTCTTCCTGTGCGAAAGCCATGCTGCGTGCTTGTCAGGCGGTCATGGTCCTCGAAGAACGTGATCAGTTTCTTTCTGATGATTCGTTTCATGATGTTACTGATATGTGACGTCAGGGAGACTGGCCTGTAATTTTTGGTATCCACTCTGCTTCCTCCATTATGGATAGGGCATATTGTACCTTCTTTTAGCTCTCTGGAACTTCTGAAGAGGATCTTCAGTGGTCTTGCTAAGGCACGCTTACATATTTTAAGAGGACTGTTGGGAATCCATCAGGTCCAGCAGCTGAGTTTGTTCTAATTTCTTCTACTGCGGATATCACATCTTCCTCCGGAGTGCTGTGGTTTCAAAGAAATCCTCTGGCTTCGTTATTTGCATGTGCTTCAGTGGAGATGTGAACAGACCTTTGTTCTCTTCATTCTGTAATTCACGTATCCCTTGAGCATCATTCGTTAATGAACCATTTTTATGGAAAAGAGGCCGAATCTTGCAGTGTACCGAGGTAGTTTCCTTTGCAAATTTGAAGAAGGCCTTAGGGTTTGTTTTAATATTTTCTATTGCCCCGGCTCCTCTCTTTCTCATGGGAAAGTTTGAGTACAGTTTCAATTTCACGTAGTCCCTGTTTCAGATAGGGTTCCTTCTTGTTCTTCTGTTGTGCATTTAATTAGTTCAAGATCTTAGTTCTTCGTCTCATAAGGATTTTCCTGTCTCTATGAATAAGAATGTTTGTCCGTTGACATTTTTCTCCGGGACAAACTTATAGCATATGGTTTGCATTGTCATGAAATGTTGAAATTGTATGTTGGTGTCTTGTATAGTGAAGTTGTCGCTCCAGTTTTGCTTCAGAATCTCTTCCTGGATCTTTATTCAGTTAGCCTTGTGAAAGTTTAAGCTGGATAATGCTTACTAATGGTTGCGTCTCTGCTAACTCTCTCGGACTATATATCATTAGTTCTACTAAGTTATGATTAGAGAAAATCGTTGCTGTCACCTTTACATTGTGGATGAGCACAGCGTTATTTGTAAAGCAGAGATCCAGGACATTCTCGCCTCTTGTTGGGAGGAGTACTGCTTGTTCAATGAACATCCTGTGTGTGAGGGTCAGCAGGGGCTCCGTCTGTCTCTGTTCGAGTGATGTCATTCAAGGGAGGAAGAGGCCATTTGACCTTTGGTAGGTTAAAGTCTCCCAGCAGCAGAATGCTGAAACTCTGGTCCAGTTTGTCAAGGACTTCTTCCATCCTCCTGAGGCTATCTTCAAACTTACTCCTGAGTATAGGCGTCTGGTGGCCGATATGTTACACATATTACCATTTTCAGTTGCTTCATATGTACTATCAGTGTGTCACAGACTGAGTTGGAATGTGTCAACAGTACAATGGGTGAAACATCTTCACAGATGTACGAGGCAACTCCACAATGAATTCTGTCCTTCCAGACCGAACGAAATGCAGTATACTTTGATATATGTATCTCCGAATCTGCTATTCTGCTTGTCAGGTGAATATCACCAGGCTTCTGGCATTCAACAGCAGCAATGGTGTGACATTTGGGGTTTCAGTAGTAACTATCGGTGTGGTACCTGCGCTGGTGTCAGCAGCGGCCACCCTGGGTCACTTGATTGTAGTGGTTTCGAGTGTTGTTGCGAGTGACCTTGGCTCTGAAAATGATATAGCCTGGTCAGTTGTCCCACAATCCTCTCCACCATTTATAAAAGAGTATTTTTGTCTGCCGCCGCCGTCTGTATTGCATCTATATATGCCTGCCTTCTCCTCTTTGTTGGGGCAGCGCGTACTTCTGGGGCAGCGGCCCTATGTTTTTTATCGGTTCTGGTTTGGGGGCATTTTGAATGATTAGGTTGGGCGGAGCTCAACTGGGGCCTGGGATAAGCGAACCTACAGCCTGTCTCTGTTTCTCCAAGCCAGCCCGTCCTGTTCCCGAAGAACTTGCAGGTTACCTGGGTTTTCTTTCTCCCAGGGTCTCGGCGCCTTCTGTTCTTTCCTTGGACAGTTGACCACTGGTCCCATTCTGCTTAGATGCTTTCTTTCGGCTAGAGGTTCCTCGTTTCACCTTTACCGCATCCCTGTTGTTCGACCGGCATGCCTTCTAACTGTGGGGCGGGTATCTCATTTGTAGTTGCTCTCAGCTCCTTCCGTGTCTCTATAGGCCATTTGTGGTCAGTGTTTATTTTTTCTTCCTTCTCTTTTTCTTTGTCTTCTTCCTTCTTGAGAACATAGCTTATCAAAGCCATGTGGGGCGCTATGAGGACATAGGCCCCTCTCACTTTCTTTTTTTTCTCTCTCTCTCTCTATTTGCAACAACACCACTTCAACCACCAGCGCAATTGGCAATACAACCACCTGCAACCCTACCACAACTAAAAGAAAACTCACGAATACATAAAATCAACAGTAAACAACACCACATACACAAAACTTCGTGCTAGGGAGAAGGGTCACTCAAGAACTGAGAGTCCTCATAGCACAAAAGAAAGAAAAAGAGGGGGAGATTTTAGCTCCAGCACATTTAAAGTGCCTGAAACTCTAATGCTGGTACGAATGTCGCTAGGTGTCCAAAAGGGCATTAGGGAAAGATTCTCCCATGACGTGGGAACAGCCAGTGTAAAAGCCACCAGTTAGCTTTTAAATTAAATCCCACCAAATATGGAGATCGAACCACCCATTCTCCAACAGTACCCAGAGAATAAGCAGCCCCTTACTCTTTTTCTCTTAACCAACCAGTCAAAATGGCTATTATATGAGTAGGATGTATAAATGTTCGTGGCCTGGGGTCGTCCTGGAAGCAAGGCCACTTGCTGAACGACCTCAGTTCATTAGCTATGGATCTGACTGTCGTTAGCGAGACCAGGATTACTGACAATGGCGCACTAGCCCCTATTTTTGACGACTATGAGAACTTCGCATCAGTTAGCCGGCCAGTAATGAGATACATCATAAAGAGGGGAGGGAGTAAAGGTGGATTTGGTGAAGTTCTGATCAATTTACATCAATCGAAAGCCTTCGATAGGGTGGACCATTGATATCAGGATGCTGTCATCATGCCAGCTGGTTCGCTCCCGTCTACAGAAGCTGGATCGCTGCAATGTACAGCGGCATCTGTTTGGTAGTCAAAGTATGCATAACTCTTGCGCTAAATATCGGGCCATTACTGCAGAAGCTGGAGCTTTTGCAGGGCTTCAAGCCGGGATGTGGAAGGGTGCGTTAGCACATGCGGACGTCACAGTGATGGTGTCGAACCCTTCGGAATTCGAAGTGGTTGTCAACATAATTGAGGAATATGAAAGGTTATGTATATATATATATAATAATTGTTTCTACTTTAGGCACAAGGCCAGCAATCACCCAGTGCATTACTGGTACTTTATTTTATCGACCCCGTAAGGATGAAAGGCAAAGTCAACCTCGGCGGGATTTGAACTCAGATCGTAAAGGGACGTAACTATGCTGGAAAGCATGGCGTCCGACCCTCTACCGATACTGCCAATCCACCGCCCCTATATATATAATAATGGTATCTAACCAGAGCTCTGTGTCTAGTACAGGTAATCGATGGTTGGGGTGTTTACTTGGGTTCTCTATAGTAACTCTAATACTCTGGTGGATGGAGTTAGCTATTTGCTGGATGCTTTCCATTGTGTTTTTCTCTAGTTCCTGACTGTTCTCTAGTGGGGGTGTCTTAACTACGATGTTTATATCGTCAATGTAGCGGGTACTAGACACAGAGCTCTGGTTAGATACCATTAATAACAAACAAAAAAATCCTCCATTCCCATTATGCCAAACCCATGACTTCCAAACATCTGATCCACCGAAACTCGGCTGTTTCGGACCATACCAAAATCAACATACTGATTGCGGATTTGGTACGGGTGATGAGAAACGTGTCTCGCATGTGCAACCCCGAAGAACTTGAGAGACACATACAACACTTCATCCACCGTATGCAGTTCTCTGGTTACAATCAGAGAGATAGAATCAGAGTGTATAGAGGAGCCAGAACCAAATGGGAAAAAATGGTAAATAATGACACAAATGGGACCTGCCCCTTGTATAGGAGCAAATTTTGGAATAGAATAGAAAGAACTAGGAACAAGGCCAATAGAATAAAATCATGGTATGATAGCAATAAATACCAGAGTGTAATGTTCATCAATACAACCCCTAGAGGCGAACTAGCCTACAAATTTAGAAGGGCCCTAAATAAACATAATCTCAATATTAAGATAGTAGAAAGACCTGGTACCTCCGTAAAAACACTTATTAGCAAGACATACCCGTTCCAAAGACCCTCATGTATAGATAAGAAATGTATAACCTGTAAAATAAGCCCCCATATTAACTGTAAAACTAGAAATGTAGTGTATAGCATAAGATGTACTGAAGGACAATGTAGAAACCAAAATATAGTGTACATAGGTGAGACAGCTCGTAGTATAGGGGAACGAATAAATGAACACTGGCGAGACCTCCAAGATAATAAAGAATCATCTGTACTCTACCAACATGCTAAAATAGAACATAAGGGTAAATTAGAGAACATAGAAATAAAAATAGAATCTACAGACAGAAAAGACGCAATGTTTAGACAAATCACAGAGGCAATAAACATAAAAGAATTACAACCAAAATTAAATAGAAAGTATGAGTGGAACAGCAACATCACAACTTACAATTAAGGACAAAATGAAAACACACACACACATAGAACAAACAACCAACCGGTATCATGTAAATAAATAAACAAATAAATAAACAAATATAAACACACACAGACACCCGGATGT